>CM035413.1:3711850-4311850 GCA_020310875.1 Ceratopteris richardii
TTCATTATTCGACTAAGAATGCGTGTCGGATTAATGATCTTCTTCTTTTCTTCTTCCACTTCAAAGGATTTTATGACTTGTTTGTTGAAATTCAAGGATTGTCCTTTCAAGCCAATGGCTTCCTTTCAAATCAAGGTTCATGGGGGATTAGCAAGTTCTTTGAATAATTCTTTAAGAAGATCGTTTAGGCATTGGCATTTTCTTTAAGAAGATCGCGGAATCATTATTGACCTCTATTTTCTTTATTTGGTTAATGGGCCATCCAAGATCTTAGCCATGTCAAGAGGAACCATCCTTCTTCCGATATAGAAAACCAAAGAAGTCCTTTTATTTCCTCTTTAAACGAAAGACGAAGAGATATATATATATAGAGAGAGAGAGACAGAGAAAGGAGTTTCTGAAAATGATTGACAACAAGTTCTTCAAACGTATCTTGTTGAAGGCACTCTGAACTATCTACTTTAGGAAAGTTCTACCTTCCATAAAGGCCACGGTACATTGAAGATTAGCTTCACATGATTAAAATGAAGTCATGGTCTTGTGAATGGAGTTTTAATTACATTCTCTCTCATTCTCTTTCCATTTTGATTGGTATGTTTGATATCTTTTATGATTCTGAAAAACCCATGTGTGTTGGTTTGATATCTTTAGACAAGTATCTTTATATATTGGTTGCACACCCTGGATTTGAAGTCTATTATAATTCACAAATATAAAGAAGAGTAATACTTTTTATTTCGCATCTCAACATAAGTGTCATAGATAGCCTTTGAAATAAGGGTAGCTCTCCACGTGTCCTCTTCCAACATTAAGAATTTCCAAGTAAAGCCTCACTATGATTCTTTTATTTGCTTTTGCTTTTGTTTATTTTTTAGCTGATACTTTGCACTGTGCAGGTTGGTCATCGTTTTGTTTGCTTGTCGTAGTAAAAAAGATGGGCCCCACATTCTGTTTGACTTCTCCACGTCATTTGGCGTGTGCAGGTTTTCAAAAATAACCACACGAAGTGCCACATCAGCAAAATAGCCAAAGGTATGCCACATCAGCCAGGCATCCAAGATGTGATAGAAAGTCTTGTCTCTTGTGGTTGAGTCAATCCAAGGAAGAAATTCTGCAACTGCTATGACTACGTTCCTTGACAAACCTTTCTACTTAATCTTCACTTGTGCTACTCAAGCAAGTTCAGCATATGTTTGAAAGACAATTTCAGCTTCCTAACCACAATGGAGATGGGAGAGGAAGTACATAGTGAGTGAGGTTGCCAAAAAAGCATGAAAAGCGGCCTCACACAATCGTTGACTTTTATTCCCAAGGAAGAAATTCTTAAATTTCTTTTATTCTTTCCCTTAGAGATACCTTTTACGTGGAAGTAACTACCTAATTTCCATATCATACTCAATCAATGAATGCTTGTCATCGTATGAAGTCCATCCATCTCCCATAGGGTAGTTGGTTGAGCTTTGGCCTCTTGAGGTGGAGGTCTAAGGTTCAAGTCTCGGGTTGGACATGTAATGACTTAGGCTAGTCAAACCATTTGTAACCAAGTTGTCTCATTTTCTAACCTCTGCTTTGTGGGATAAGGGGGTTCCGCGGGTACTATGTCCATTCACTTGTACAACTACAATTTCAAAGTTAAAGCTTGGGGAAGTAGGCTTGCTGTTGAACCTCCATTTAAAAAAAACTCTTTTTATAGAACTACATCATTAGAGAATCTTGGGATAAATGTGATAATCTAGGTAGGAAAGCTATCTTTCAATGAGATAAGTTCTTCACAAAGCATATTTCTAAGATTATTCCATATCTATCTCCCTAGAAAGCATTAAAATAAAAATTAACTATGAAAAGGTACTCTAATCTTTGAATTGGTTGATAGTCCTAAGAACTTGTTCATAATATGTCTTTCCATTGTCGAAAAGTATTACATAACTAATTTAAGTAGATTTCTATAACAAAACCCCTAAAGAATGAAAGATGCTACATTGACAAACTCTATGAGGATTGTTGATATACTTGAGTACTAATGTGTGTGAATACACTTGGACCAACGGGGCACTTTTTTCCCTCTTTAGGAGGTTTTCCAATGTTGTGCTTTAAGCTTCTTCTTCTTCTTCCTTGTGTTGCTTGTGTGCTTTCGTAGACCTCAAACTCCAACAATCTATATCAAAGCAGGTTGTCGCTTCATCTAGGGCATCATCGACACTCCTCCTATCATAGTCTCAAAATTTCACGATAATTGGTGAGCATCCCCAGGTCAAAATTGTGATTTGAGCTCGTTTCGACCTCCAAATGAACTATCACAACACCTGTTGTTAGCAGCAGACAAGGGAGTCAACGACGATCTGGCAAGTAGGCCAATAAATTTCTTCATGGAAAAGCAAGTATGAGCATTCACGCAGATCTAGCACTAAGGCAACCTTTAATTTTTCAAACCCTTACACCAATTAAAAGTGATTCTCATCACTAACAACCCCTGTAAATACCATTTCATATTTTTATAGCTCCATTTTGTGCAAGCCAAGGAGTCCTTGAGCTTGAGGAGCCTTAGAAGTACCTACATATCAATTTTCGTATTTTTTAGACTCCGTTTACGCCCTCAAATTGGCCCTGGAACCTAATTTTTAACTAGGCCGGACACTAGGTCTGGACAGGGCCAAAGCTAGTCAAAAACTATAAAAGGAGCTAGAGAGCTCATTTTTGAGGTTAGATTGTAATTGAAACAAACTTGTAAGAGCTTTTTGAAAGTAATCTAAGAACTCCATTGATTCTCCCTCTTTGTCTTGCCGTGTGTGCACGTGTGTGTGTATGTGTGTGCATGTTCGTGTGCTTCTCACTCACGCACTTGTGCCGCCACTTGCTCGAGGTCTCCATACCATCCTCACGTCTTCCCGGATTGACATTAAAGGAGGTGCTACTCATCACTGAGCTACACCAAATTTTGGCACCGTTGCCGGGGATCGAGCTTTGAGGACGAGCGTGTGATGGTAAGACGTAGAGTTGACGCGTTGGAGTTGTAGGTATTTTCTTCACTTTCATCTATCTTCTTGTTTTTTCTTCACCATCTTTATCACCATCATCATCTTCACCATCTCCCACCTCCATCTCCATCATCGCGAAAAATCTTCAGTTTTGATCATATCACCATCTCCACCTCATTTCCTTCATTCTACTTGTGAGAGAGAGCGAGAGAGCGATATTGCTTGCACTGTTTTTTGCATGTTTATTGTGTTTCTTGCAGGTATCATCATCATCATCCCCTCCAGCACGCTGCGCAGGTACGAAACTCGTCGAATCTGTCTCGCAGTCGCCAGCCTCTGTCGATCGCGATCGATAGAAAATTCGATCATTTGGTAAAACAAAGTACACCACTAGCACAAGCATGATGAGCACATCCCAAATCACCTAAAACAGTAGAAAAATCCCGAGCTTTTCTGTCAATCGCGACCGACAGCCTCTGTCAATCGCGATTGATACTGTCAATCACGATTGATACCGTCAATCGCGACCGACAGACCCTGTCAATCGTGATTGACACCGTCGATCGCGATCGACAGACTTCACGACCGACAGACTGCCACGTAGGACCCTGTCAATCGCGATTGACATCGTCAATCGCGATCGACAACCACGACCGACACCTCTGTCAGTCGCGATTGACACCGTCAATCGCGACTGACTGAAATTCAACGATTGATTGACTTTTGCGCGTAGCCACGTGTCCATCACGACTGATAGGCCCCCGATTGACTAAAATTTCGGCGAAAAATCCGGAAAACGTGTCAATCGCGATTGATACCGTCGATCGCGATTGATAGCCACGATCGACTCTGTCGATCGCGATTGACACTGTCCATCGCGACTGACAGGCCCGACGGACACCTCTGTCAATCGTGATTGACAGACCTGTCGATCTCGATTGACAGGCTTTTCGGCCAAAAATTAGGGTTTGGTTTTTGTTCAAAATTGGGATAATTTTGGGGCAAAATAGTCAATCCATTAGCATTTTGGAGGTTCATACACTTGTGATTGGGAGAAAATCCTAGGATCTGTCAGCCAGATTGAATCCTGTCTTAACCCCCTAAACCCTGAACAGTCATAACTTTTTCATACGAAATCCATTTTTTGAGCTCTAGGGCTTGTTGGAAAGCTCGTGGCATATACTACACGCCCTCAACTGTTTTTTATAAAGATAATGCGTTGATTTTCAGATAGGGTATTTTGAAGTTGACCATACCCAGGGGGATCAAAGTCAGGGGTCTTTAGAATTGTTTTCTTAAAAATCACTAGGCAAATTAGTGTTTGTGCTTCGGGAATGAAAATCATTGGTTATGTCTTTGGAATTTAAATCTTAAAGCTAACTTTGGAACTCTTACATATCTATTGAGAGCATCGAAAAGCGTTCTAAGCAAGTGTAAGTGCAAGCTTGGGAACACACTTCCTGGGCATTCAAGGGCAACCAAGCAGGAAACAAAAGGTTGGAATATTCTCAACTCCCTCTGTCATTTTTTAGCTCAGGCTAAGTACGAATAGTGCTAGAGGTAAGTTAGGGCAACGATAGGCATCAACCAAGTTGAAGACTACCTATGCACTCAATTCCAAGATTAAATATAATCTCTTTGTGATGCGATGACCATTAAGAAAAGAATCTAACGTGGAACGATCAACTTCAAAGTACGAAGAACATTCAAGTATTCCTGACGACGTAATATCAGACAAGACCTTAAACACGATAAATAACTAGGAAGAATCAAGTGACTGATACCAATTGATCTGCAACGAGGTTGTACTCTGGGCAAAAATCGGGCTACTTAACTAGGCATATGAACCTTAGATCAGGACGGCATCTTGTAAGGGAGAGACAAAGCCTTAGGTCTTCAGAGGCTAGTGTTAACCACACTGCTAGGTCTTGGGCCCAGCAGTTGAGCCACCACTCGTACTACCCTAGCTCTGAGACAAGTGAGTCAGAGATGTCTCAAGGTATGGAGAGACCTACAGGCAGTACAGGAGTGCCATACTTGCACAGGGTAGAAGGCCCTTACAAAACACAGTTGGAATACCTTAGGACCAACCGATTAGGTGCTAGCATCTATGAGGACGGCCTAGGAAGATCTGTGGTACAGATTAGGAATCCTGATCAATCCATTGGATTAGAGCATCCAGCTGTCAAGTTTGAAAATGGAGCATACTCGGACAAGGAAGGAACCATATACGTAGTCACCAGTCACCCAGATAGGACGGATGAATTTGGAAATGTGATCCTCGAAGCAGACTTAGGTGACCTAGAGCAAGGAAACATGGGTGCAGAGCCTAGAACCCCTCGAGGTAAATCGGTTCTGACTAGGATTATCACACCGGAGTGGATCCCACAGGATAATAAGAGCATAGAGTTGCTCCTCAATCGAGAGACTGACGAAGTCTTTTGGAGGTACAAACCTGATCGGCCAACTGATATAGGAGCAATCATGATCTATGAGCTTAAGGATCCTGATAACCCAGGTAGAGTGACCTACTTAGATCACGCTTCGGAGAGGATCTTTGTGGTGACAGACCATGATAGGCATGCTTACACTTGGAAGGGTGAATTCGTTTTCCCCCAACCAAGATCGAATGTATCCTATGGTCACCCTGGAGCTGGAACATCCCAAGCTCATGGAATGCAAAGAGACAGAAGCAGAGATAGACCAGAAGTAAGCTTTGCCAACCCATGGGCAGAGAAAGAACGAGGACAGAAACGAATAGAGTAGAACCTGAGATACTTAGAGCTCACAGGAATCACAAAAATGCGGATGAGTTCCCTCTACCACGACCTAGAGAGCACACAAGGACTTTGAGACCAACTCAGCTAGTTAAGTCCATGAAGAACTACTTCGATGGCACTGGAGATCCGTACGATCATGTGGCTGAGTTTAGACAAGTATTGAGAGCTGAACAAGTGGAGGATCTATTCACTCAGTACAATGCCTTTGGTCTGACCCTCAGGAACACTGCCCTGACATGGTTTCATCCACTAAACGAGAGGCAGTTCAGGTGTATAGACCAACTCCTAGAGGCGTTCATCATAGAATTCTCTAAGAGTGGCATAAGACATAATACCTCCTCGCTGATTCACAGCTTCAAGCGAACCCCGCAAGAGACCGTGAGACTTGCAGGACGAAGATTTAGGCAATATCTTGAAAGATGCCCTGTTCCTGAGCTACCCACACCAGCTAAGCAAGTGGCTTTATTCTTGGATGGATTGCTAAGTACCAAATTGAGATCTTATGTGTACTTGAAGGACCCTAGGACCATAGAAGATTGTGTACGCATGTGCATTGATATTGAGGATAACCTAGGGGAGGAGTTAGAGCTTTCCAAGATATGCAAAGAGTCGGATAGTGCCTCTAACCTCTCGTCCACGCAATCCACATCAATCGAGGAACTTGCAGAGAAAGTAGCTCAGAAATTAGGGGTAACTAGCAAATAGAGCCCAAGGTTTGCCCCTGTGAAAAGGTGCTATACTTGTGGTGGCGACCACATGGCGAATGTATGTCCCATTATGGCTCAACCCCAAGTAAACCCTAGTAGCCAGTACTGCACTATCGAACGAAGATACACAAATCACACCGCACAAGACTGCCCATACAACAAGCAAGCAGTTAGGCAAACCTACCCTCAGCCATACCCTCAACAAGGCAGATACCAAAACCAATACCCACCACAACAGTATGCTAGACCTCAAAAAACCTACCAACCACAATACCAAGCCCAACAAAGACCTCAGCCTGTGTTAGCCCAACAACCTCCAGCTCCATCCAACTTGATCCCTGTAAAGTATGCAGCAGCAGAAGAAAACCTAAACCGAGCTATAGTCCCCATAACACCATTGCTTTCAGAAAGTGATCCCAGTGACCATAGCTTCGATTCTACGCATGTTGAGAGTCCCCAGGCTTACTTCATGCAGTCTCCTGAACATGGTGAGTCCTACTATAGTGAAGAGCCAAATGAATCTAGTTGGGAATCGGATTACGCAAATGTCATGTACGCAAACCCCAACCCTAGGCCTCAACCTAGGCAGGTAAGACCTCCATTCCCAAGAGGACCGTGCTACAGATGCCAAGGAGATCACTTCATTCGTAATTGTCCTTTACCTCCACCTACACAACCCCAGTTAGTGACGATCCAAGGCTTTTGCCAAGATTGTGGAAAAGTGCATCTCTTACGAGATTGCCCAAAGAACCCCAATAATATGCCAAAAATCACGCCTATCAACGTTATTGGATTAGTGGTAAACTCCATAGGAAGTGTCACTTCCACTGCTCCGGTACAGGTAGTCACTAGAGCTCAAGCATTGCAGCAAAACCAAGGGGTAGACCAGGAAAAGAGCCCAACAGCTAGTGAAACTGAGAGCATAACCAAGAAAAGGACTAGAGCGTGGAAAGATAGTCGAGAAAGAATGAAAAGACAATGGGCTAAAAAGATGAGTGAACTTGAGGAAAGCATAAGAGAAACCAAAGCCAGGATAACTGAACTCACATCTCAAACTCCCTCTCACACTACCCCACCACCACCTTTCCCATCGCCATCCGACCAGCCACCTTCCAACCCGCCTCACCTAAACCCACCACCCCCTAGAGTAGGATCAGTCCTAGTAGATCCCACTCCCGAAGACCTTAATATGATGCTTAAAGCATATCAGGCCAGAATCCAAGAAGGGCCAACCATAACCGATCATGAAAAATGCTACCCTAGAGCCGAGCTAGAGCTTGAACGAACTAAAATTTGTGCCAAAATGGTGTAATTGGCTCAGACCATGTTTGAAGCTAGTCGCCTCTTTAACATCTCTAGCTCAGCTAAGATGCAGTTACATTTTGACGGACTGCTAGAAAGAATAGAGAGGCTAATTGCACAATCAGAAAAGGAACCTGCCCCTCAAAGAAAGGAAAGGGCAAGAGAACGGATAAGCCAGCCTCTTCAGGAAGCCCATGTGCCTCCTCAAGAAGCTTATCTTTCCCCCCAAAAGGCAGATGAGCCTCCCTCGAAAGCTCACGTACCTCCACAGGTTGCCTACATTCCTTCTCAGGGAGCATATGAGCCTGTTCGGAAAAGTAATAGAATAAGTAATCCTCCCCAGGAAGCTTGTGCTCCAAACATCTATGAGAGCGAGGAAAGAGCCAATGATACAATAAGCCCTCCTTCCCAGGTTGCTTATGTGCCTAATTCTACGGAGCAAGACACTTCTTCTTCTATGAATCGGTTTGCACCAGACTTCCTACGAGAAATTCAAGAAGATAAATGGGATAACGAAAGTGAAGTCGCCCCTCCCTTTGAACTTGTGGATGATGCACACGACCAATTCCCACAAGACATCCCATCCATTTATGGGGAGCAAGAGAGCACCCAATCTCAAGAAAGATTAGACTTCGAGTCTAATTCTTTACAGGAATTACCCCACTTCACGGGCCCATGGGAAGCCAAGTCTACTTGTATGAGAACCCCCACAGTCATGGTGAGAAACGAAGATTCAGTCATACCTAGGAACACAGAGGTAGTGAGAAACACTAAAGTACAGTGCAATCTCAAGTTGGAAGAGCTACTCAAGGTTAAACCTGAATTATGGAAACATGTGGCCAAACAAGTACCAGAGATAGCAAAACCTTGTTCCCAGGTAGGATCACATAGGACAGTGCCAGAAATACCCTTGGATAAGATAGGAGATATGTGTGAAGGTGAAGAAGGGAACACCTATCTTCCCATTACCTACCAAGAGTACACCACCAAGGCGATTTTGGACTCAGGTGCAGGAGTTGCAATTGCCACCACCTCCCTATGGAAGCGTTGGGGCAAGCCGGCACTCAGGCCAACGAGAATGAAATTGCAGATGGCCGATGGTCACATAGAGAGACCCCTAGGATTGCTAGAAGGAATAACTCTCACCACTTGTGGTGTCGAGTTTGAACATACCTTTGCTATATGTGACTTTAGCAAAAATCATGCCTATGAGATGATTTTGGGACGACCATTCATGCGACAGTTGCAAGTGGTACAGGATTGGGGAACTAATTCCTTGTACCTGCAACACTTAGGTGTTACGACCAAAGTCAATCTCAAGGATTACTCTCATAGAGATGTCCCTCCTATCCAATGGAATCCTATCCATAGAGCCAAAGATGACACGGAATCTGTGCATTCCATAGGGTCTGGATCCTCATGGATGCATGAAGACACTCATTTATGGATGTGCAAGGTTGCAGTAGAAGAAGAGAAGAGAGAGAAAGCCAGAGAGGTAGGTGCAAAAGAAACACATAGATCAATTCAAGACCCAGCCTATGCACCTGTAGTTTTTCCTGATGAGGAATTTGAACCCCATGGCTGGGCAGAAATCCTAGCAACAATGGACGTAGCCATCAATGAAGAACAATGGACACCCCACTGTGATGAGGATGGCTATGATATTTCAGTCTTCTCCATAGAGCCAATCATGGGAGAGGCAGTTCTAGAAGAATGCGAACCTAGCCCTGAAGCCTATGAGGATGCAAGTGACTCCGACCTAGAGTCAATCATCATGGACCCACCATTTGCATCAGATGAAGAATACTTCCATGAAGTAGAATTTCAACCCTAGAGGCATGGAGAGCTTACAAATGATGTAAGATTAGCCACACATGTGCCCCCAAAGGAAGAAGGAAAGAAACGGAAGAAGAGAGAAGTCTCACCAGAAGAGGAAGAATCTTTGTTTGAGGTCCCAGAAAATTTTAAGAAATATGAGATAGATGACAGGAGAGTCATGATAAGAATGCCTAAACGAGAGGCACAAGTAGGAGAGGCCTATGATAACAAAGAAACCACCAAGAAAATAGTAGTAGCCCTAAAAGAAGGAGAGGAGAGATGCACATACATAGGCCATGACCTAACAGAGGAAGAAGAGCATGCGTTAATTGCCTTGCTAAGAGAATACAGAGATGTATTCTCTTGGAGTTACAAGGATTTGAAAGGTGTTGACCCTGACATATGCTCTCACACCATTCCCATGACTTTAGATGCTAAACCCTCTAAGCAAAAGCCCTATACATATAACGATAATTACGCTGCTAAGATCAAAGAGGAGATAGATAGACTGGTTGAAGCTGGATTTATCTATGAAATTGAGCACACTGAATGGGTATCCCCCATCGTAGTGGTGCCCAAGAAGAATGGCAAGCTGCATGTGTGCATTAACATGAAAAAGGTTAATGCAGCCACGATTCGAGATAACTATCCGCTTCCCATCACAGAACATCTCTTAGAAAGAGTGGCAGGCAAGGAAGTGTACAGCTTCCTTGATGGATTTTCGGGTTACAATCAAGTAGCCATAGCTCCAGAGGATCAGCATAAGACAGCCTTTGCCACAGAATGGGGCATTTTCGCCTTCAGAGTAATGCCATTTGGGCTTACCAATGCACCAGCTACCTTCCAAAGGCTGATGTGCCATGTATTTAAAGAGTTCCTGAGGAAAAACTTAGAAGTCTACGTTGATGATCTTTGTGCTCATTCGAACATTAGGCAAACCCATATCCCTGAACTCAGGCAAATCTTCGACAAATGTAGAGAATATCAAGTCTGCCTGAACCCAGAAAAATGTGTTTTCATGGTCAGGCAAGGCAAGATTCTAGGACACATAGTGTCAAAGAATGGCATATCCACTGATGAAGAGAAAGTGAGAGCTATAGCAGAGCTACCTAGGCCAAAAAATGTCAAGGAAGTACACGCTCTCATGGGGCATTGTGGTTATTACCGACGATTTATACACATGTATGCCGTCATTGCAAAGCCCATGTACGGAGTTCTGACTAACTTTGAGTGGACGGATGAATGTGAGAATTCCTTCCAGGAGCTTAAACGACGATTATGTTTAGCACCAATCTTGACCACACCAGATTGGAATAAGCCATTCCATGTTCACGTGGATGCATCCAATTATGCTATTGGATGTGTACTCGCACAACCTACGGGTGAAGGTAATATGGATCTTCCAATTGCCTATGCCAGTAGACAATTGAATGCAGCTGAACGAAATTATACCACTACAGAGAGAGAAGGCTTAGGCATGGTATATGCAGTCAAGAAATTTAGACACTATTTGCTTGCAAATAAGTTTAAATTTTTTTACTGATCACCAAGCATTGTTATATCTCGTGAACAAGCCATGCAATATAGGAAGATTAGTAAGATGGTTTCTCTTACTAATGGAATATGACTTTGAGGTTGTGGTAAGGAAAGGTAGGACTCATTTAAGAGCAGATCATCTCTCTAGGCTCACGTCGGGAGAAGCCCCACAGGGAGTATCAGACGATCTTCCTGATGCTTACTTGTTCAATTTAGAAGTGGTGCCGCAGTGGGCTAAGTCATTGGTACCAGTATTGACGTACGGGCCTAATCATCCAGTGGTGAACACACGGAATAGGGAGGTTGTGAGAGCCCAAAAGTACCACATCATGGCAGGAAGCATGTACAAACACACAGATCAAGGGATCTTGGCTTGTTGCGTAGAAGAGGATGAGTACGCTAAATGGTTGCAATTAGCACATGTAGGTGCGTTAGAGCAACACTACTCAAAGCAACGAACTTTACAAACTCTAAAGAGACTCGGAGTGCATTGGCCAACTATGGAAGCTGATGTCCAAAAGTTGTGCAAGGAATGCCCAATCTGTTGCACTAAACCACCTGTGGAACACACTACTCTTTATCAAGTATCCATTGTGCCAGATTGGAGCGAACCGCTAGTATCCTTCCTGAGGACAAACACATTCCCTCCAGACATGACTCTGGCTAGGAAAAGGAGTTTAGAACAAGAAGCCCTGGATTACTCACTCATTGGTGATAATCTATACAAACGCGGTAAAGATGGTTACCTGAGACTGTGTGTCCATGAGAGTGAATATCTTAAGATCTTGGAAACTGCTCACCAAGGTGTAGTAGGAGGACACTTTGGACCAGATCGGGTGATCAAGGCAGTACTATTTGCGGGCTTCTGGTGGCCTAGCCTTCACATGGATGCACATACCTATGTGAAACGGTGTGATGTCTGTCAGAGAACTCAGTATCCTATACGAAAAGATGAGATGCCATTGAAACCTATGATGGGTGGACGTGCATTCTCTAAGTGGGGAATAGACTTTGTAGGTCCTATTAATCCCCCAGCTAAGGGTTCTCATGCAGAATACATCATTGTTGCGACAGACTATCTAACTAAGTGGGTAGAGGTAAAGGCTACGACAAAGAATGATGCTCAAACAACTGCTAAATTTTTATTTGAGAATGTATTCACAAGATATGGGCTACCTATAGAGCTAGTTAGTGATAGAGGCACTCACTTCTTGAACGAAGTGATTGAAAATCTACTCCAAGAATTCTTGGTAATACATAAGAAGTCTGCCCCCTATCACCCTCAAGCTAATGGACAAGCTGAAAGCACCAACAAGATCTTATGCAATGTACTGACAAAACTAGTAAACACTAAACGCTCTGATTGGGACAAACAGCTACACCATGCTGTTTGGGCATACCGAGTCGCTTACAAAACAGTACTCCAAGCCACCCCCTTTCAGATGGTATTTGGCCAAAACGCAGTGCTACCCTTGGACTTCTTGATACCTACATTGAAGGTAGCACAAGAGCACAAATGGACGGGTCACGAACTCTCCTCTAGACTTTTTGACCTTGAACGATTACGAGAAACAAGACTGAGAGCAGCTGCAGGGATATATGCAGCAAAGAAACGACAGAAGGCATACTTTGATGCCCATGTGAAGGATAAGGGCTTGAAAGCAGGAGATCTAGTTTTAGTCTACACATTGAAACAACATGCAAGGAAGCTAGAAAAGAGAGGTTACGGACCTATGATCATCAATAGGATCTCAACAAGTGGAGCAGTGCAACTAGCCACATTAGAAGGCGATGTTCTCCCAAGTTACATCAGCGGATGCAGAGTCAAGTTGTATCAGGAACCCCTCACGAAGGAAATGCTAAGCCGACTCAACACTGCTAAGAAACGCAAAGAGGAGGAAAAGCGAATTCGAGAAGAAGCTCAAGCGGAAGCCTTAGAGCGCATAAGGAGAATGAAATTAAGAAGACAAGGTAGAGAGCTCCCTAGGCAAGATGCATTTGCAGATCAAGGATATGACGTAGCTATGTGTGAAGTTTCAGGTGTTAGCTCACATAGGATAACTGATCGACGTCCTTTCATAACCTTAGATATAGGACAAGGAAAGAGTGCAAGGACTGTAAGAGCCTTGATTGACTCAGGTGCAGCCACTAGTGCTGTTAAATCGTCTTACTGTCAAGAGTTGGAGTTAACTGTCAATCATGTGGAAGCATATCTCATAGGATTGGGAGGCGTGAAACCCCTTGCATGGGCGAGGTGGAACTTCCACTCTATATTCATGATGAGGCAATGACAGTTAAAGCGCTATTATGCCAAGACGAGGACCTCACGGAACCCCTTGTCCTGGGTCAAGATTGGATTTATGACCAAGCAGTCAACTTAAACCTAAGAAGCGGACTTCTTCAGGTATGGGTGAATCAGACTAGAATTACAATGGAGTTAAATAATGGAGCACTCAAGGAACTAGGAAAGGCACAGACTCCTGGTCCCTCCAGGGGTGCACATGAAGCTGACCATGCTGTTCTTGTCCAAGGCTATGTGATGCAGAAGAATGAAGATCTCAAAAAAGGAGTCAGAACCACAACGGAACTCCCTTCTTTTCCAAAGGCCAGAGGGAGGCAGCAACCAAAGGTGGATCAAAGACAGAAGAAGCAGAGTACTACCTATGTTGGAGACCAAAAGCACCTGCGCAGCAAAGTATCTCAGCTAGTGAAACAAGTATGGATGCGGAAAGGCGAGCACCCGGTTGCACTCAAGCCAACCACACAGTCAAAGCCTCTTATTAGTAACCAACAACATGATACTAATAAGAAGTCTTTCAGAAGCTCATCTGTTAACATGAATTCTATTTGGGTGCCCAAGAGGTCGATGAAGGCTAGCCCACAATCAAGACAAATTTGGGTGCCTAAGGCTTGTTTGCGGGCTCAAATAGCTACACCAAGGCCACACCCCTTACAGCGTGGTCCATTCACTCACACCGCCGACATCCACTCGTTTTCAACACTCAGGAACACACCAAGGCCCATGAGCACGAATAGAATCACTTGTAAATGGGTCCCTAAAAAGCCTCATTTTCAAGCCGACTCGCCTATAAAGCTCTCGAGAGTCTCTACGAAACCTAGAGCAAAACCCATCCACTGCATTTGGCAGCCCAAGACTTGTAACAAACCCCTGGACCCCATTTGTGAATCCATGACAACCTACTAACCACCTCACTATCACACTACATCATTCCTCATAGGTCTTAGGTCTTCCGAACTCCTAACCACACACACACTCGCACCGAGCACTTACTAACCCATTATTCGCTCTCGACCCTCATGTTAATGTTGTAATGGGAACAACAACGGTTCTCGCTTGTCCTGTACAATGTTAACACATGTTTGTATATTCTCACAGAGACAGGCAGCAAGAAGTAACATGGCCGATACGGTAGGAACCAGCTCCCAGGCAGGCACCAGCCCCCAAGTTGTGGATATTGAAAGCCTTCCGGTCGAGGAGGAATTAAAGGAACGACCAGCGGCATTAAGAGCATTACATGCCATCCCGATTCAAAATCCTCCACAAGGTCACACAATGCCGGTGGGCAAAACCTCACATTGGTTCAGTGATGTTGCGGGACCTCTGGGTGAAGGCACATATATGTGGGAGTCCGAGGTAGAATTCAATGGACGTTGGGGTAGATACCACTTCTTTACCAGAGAGTTTGAAAAGCTACAGAATAACGAGGGACTGAAGCCAATATGGAAGAAGGCTGGGCTCTATGATTACTTCAAGTTCCAACTACCAAAGCCAGATTTTCTAAGGTGCTCATACTTAATTAGTACCCTCACTCCCAGCAAAGACAAGAAAGGATACAGCTCCTTTGTGCTCCCATCACTCACAAGGGGCAATGAGCTGAAGCGTTTCCGCTTGACTATCAACTTGGTAAGAGAAGCACTCGACATGAAAGGTATGCACATCCCAACAGAGAAAGAGACTATGGTTCCAGACAATATGAAGAACAGGAATCTGACGAAGTTGAAGGACATGGTTGCGATGACACCTACAATTGCCATTCACTTACGCATGGTCATGCAACATTTCACATTCCCCGCGCAGGAGAGGTTCACAATGCCCCCCAAAAAGATCTGGTTTAGCCTCTACCTGGCGGATGCTTTTGATTTGTCCATCAATATGCCCCACTGGATTATCGACCAGATTCATATGGCTCATCAGAGATGGTATAAGAAGCAAAAGTCTGTGTTGTATGGTTGCTGTGCACTTACAAGAATTGTATACAGATGTCTCGCATATGATGTACCGGTGCAGAGGGCTCTCATTTGGTCCAGAGCACAGGAGTTTCAACGCAGATTGTCAGCTGTGGGGCCTCCCTCAAAGAAGATGAGAGGCGCTGTCCAGATGCCTTGTGCACAAGCTCGCGGTGCAACCCTAACGCCTGAAACAACCCCAAGACTTCCCCGACGAGTGCAACCATTTACTATCAGGTTACCCAGGGACAGCACAGATGGCCCTAACCTTGTGTTTCCACCAGTACCGACTGATCTGGAATTCGCGCATGGATTCACTCTGGAGGATCTAACGGACGAAGAAGTTGCTAGAATCATCGACGCTGTAAATGCGGAAGTTGAAGCAGAGCAAGCTGGTGGACAGCAAACTGCCCCAGACCAAGCCCAGCCCAGCCAACCGGACGTAGTCAATGTGGACGATGAAGAAGAAGCACATGAGGAGGCACAGGGTGGACAATTAGAAGCAGAAGAACAAGAGTATGATCAGGAAGCCCTACAAGTACTGGAAGGTGTCCCCGCCTATACTAACGCATTAAAGAAGCTCTACGATACGATGAACCGAGTCCAAGAGCAACACAGGCTATCATTAGCTCCAGGTAAAGCCCTCATGAACCAGATTCTAGAGGAGGAAGGCGTGGACGAGCAATACCGTGCCACCCTGGAAATGATATCAGATGCTTTGGGAGTACCTGAAACGGTGCATACTGCACTAGCGCAATCACGAAGGACAGAGAAAAGATATGGAAGACGCCCCCCACGAACGGGAAAACGAATGAATGTATTAGGATCAGGACCACAAGGCACCCCCACAACCACTGGCACAGCACACACTGTTCACGACACCGAGGAAGCCCACACATCGAGTGCACCTCCATCACCTCCCTTGCCACCCTCTCCCCCACATCAGCCCCCTTCACCTCCCCCTGCCACTGTAACCTCTACTGTCACCACCTCCGAACCCACTACACACAGTGACGCACAAACCATCAGTCAACCCACATACTCTATTTCCACGGGAAACATAAGTCTAACCACAACCACGGTAAGCCCCACTCCTCCGATCACACTTCCTGGGAGTTCACAATTACACACCCCTCTATACACGTTCACAACTCTCACCGCAACCACAATCCCCATGTTCACAGTCACTCCCATCACGGCCTCCACTTTTGAATCCATGGAGGTGTCACCCACCTCTGCACCTCTCCCATCCCCCATTCCCCCACCTCCCCCCTCACCCTTCTCTAGTACTGCATCCACACTTCCCTTTCCCTTCCCCTTTCCCTCTGCATTCAACACCATTTCTCCCACCATTCCTCTTAATAATGTATTTAATAATATGTATCAATGCATGTCCCAACTTCAGCAACATTACCAACACCTTGACAACCAACATACAAGGCTTTTCCGAAGCCACGAAGATCTCCAAGCACGATGTAGGGATCTTGAAGAGTAGAAGCAGCTACTACAACAGCAGTACGTGACCTTACAGGAACAATATGCACAATTAGTAGCCAACCCACCCCAAGCAGATGATGAAGAGCGACGACACATGGACGAGTTGCTACATTCTCAGATCACGGACAACCTGAAGCTTCGACGGAACTTGGGCCTCCTACGCAAGCATATGTCTACAGCGCTAGAGGAGAATAAACGATTACAGAAACAGAATGAAGAAAATCTGGAGGCGGCCATGGAGGGTTCCCCACAGGAGATTGACCCAGAACGATTCAAGGCAATTCCCTCTGAGAATATGAAAGTGGTGTTAGAAACTCATGCAGATCTAATGGAGGCGCATGCCGCCTTAGAAAAAGAGAGATGATTTGCTAAGGCAGTTGGCCACCCGACAGACATCACCCAACAAGAGCACAACCGCAGAAGATACATCAGAAGAGATCACTAAACTCCGGGCCGAACTTGAGGAATTACGTAGCAAGGTCATGGAATATGAGCGTCAGCCCTCCCCTCTGGTAGAGCCCGAGCCTGACGATCTTGTGCCAATTGAAGTAGAAGAAACATTCGAGGATCCCTATGTTCCGATGCCAACACCCGGGGGTAAGCGAACAGAACAGGGCATGGACACAATTGAAATCGAGGCACCTGAATGGATGCAAAAATTAGAGAAAGTAGCCACGATGCATGATGACAGGGTGGCAGTCCAAATCGCATTGATGTCAAAATTAGAAGAGGTTGTAATAAAATCCGATTATTTTCAGAATCTCTCACACCATAGGTGGATCGGCCCATCGGATGACCTGTATGTTCCTTTTTGCGTGCTAATGGCGGATTATAATGCAGAGATCAAGCACTACACCTCAAGGGAACCCACCTCTGCCACCCAATTTGCACCTGACGACATCCCAGAAAGTACCAAGTAGGGACATATTCGCCAACCGATGTGGAGAATTCGGCTGCTTCAAACATACCCGGAAATGGTAAGAACATGGAACAACATGCCCTTGTACATCAAATATAACCCATGTTATTGCCCTGTATTTCGAAGGAGATCATGGCCGGAGTACACACAAACAGTGCTGACGATTAAAGGATGTGAGAAGTGGCTCAATTATGTGTACTTCGCACCCCCAAAGGGCCCACCTACGATTGGATATATGATTTCGACGATTCGACATTGGGGGGTCTGGTTCAAGAACATACCAGATGTCATGACACAGATGTGTCTTAAAATTTTTGAACTCATGATAGTCACCTTCCGGACCTTCAAGAACGTTAAGGAGCCTCATCTCTCTGCGCTCGGATTCAATGAAGGCAATCAGGATCTGGTTTACGACATGAGCACAACGCCCTCCATTAATGTTGTCTATGCATGGCATGCCCGCATAAAGTACCTACCGGCCTGCTTCAAACAAACATTTGAAGAGATGTTTGTCACCGGGTTTTGGGAATATCACTCAGAGATCTTCATTCCCAGGCCCTCACATTTATTACAATTGTTTGCAGTGGAACAAGCTCTCCACTCAGAAAAGTTACGAATGCCACATCCAGAGGTTCCCGGGCCAGTAGATTGGGATGCTCTACTAACCGATTTGGCCAAAGGATTGAGGATTGCCGAACATCACTTAGCGCAAGATGTTGTCGATTACTACATTCAACGACCCTCCCAACAAGGGTCTGTCAGGGACGATAGACGCGAGAGAGGGGGGAGTGTTAGCAGCAGACAAGGGAGTCAACGACGATCTGGCAAGTAGGCCAATAAATTTCTTCATGGAAAAGCAAGTATGAGCATTCACGCAGATCTAGCACTAAGGCAACCTTTAATTTTTGAAACCCTTACACCAATTAAAAGTGATTCTCATCACTAACAACCCCTGTAAATACCATTTCATATTTTTGTAGCTCCATTTTGTGCAAGCCAAGGAGTCCTTGAGCTTGAGGAGCCTTAGAAGTACCTACATATCAATTTTCGTATTTTTTAGACTCCGTTTAAGCCCTCAAATTGGCCCTGGAACCTAATTTTTAACTAGGCCGGACACTAGGTCTGGACAGGGCCAAAACTAGTCAAAAACTATAAAAGGAGCTAGAGAGCTCATTTTTGAGGTTAGATTGTAATTGAAACAAACTTGTAAGAGCTTTTTGAAAGTAATCTAAGAACTCCATTGATTCTCCCTCTTTGTCTTGCCGTGTGTGCACGTGTGTGTGTATGTGTGTGCATGTTCGTGTGCTTCTCACTCACGCACTTGTGCCGCCACTTGCTCGAGGTCTCCATACCATCCTCACGTCTTCCCGGATTGACATTAAAGGAGGTGCTACTCATCACTGAGCTACACCTGTGCAAGAAGTTTCATTTTTTTGTGCCAAAGATATATATGGGTTTCAGCTCACCAATATAAGCGCCTCAAAGTTTGTTACAAATTTAGCAAAACTCAATAGGGTAGTTATGTTCAACTTTTTGAGATATAATGATTATTTTGCATCAGGGTATTTTACTTAGTGGCCATGGATAAAAGTAGTGGTGTATTCCGTATGTTGGCCGTTGAGGATAAGTTGGATGGTACCAACTACCCATTATGGGCTTATTTGATGCATCATGTACTGGTCGCAAAACAAAGGTGGAATATTGTGCAAGTTGCTAAAAGAACATTCTATTACACCTGCAAATACATATATTGAAGCTGATGCAGATGGCATTGAAGATGGTGATATTCTTCAGGTTCCTATTTGTGCTCCAATTTGTGTTGCACCTATTGTAGAGCTACTTTCTTGGGATGGCAGAGATGCTTAGGCACATTCATTAATAGTTGTTAGGCCACCGGATTGGCACATTGTAATTTTATATTTTTCATATACCGCACGTACTGAAAGGTTGTAGCGAAGTGATGTAACCCTTTTACCTATTAATCAAGAGACATTACGGTGTTCTCCGGTGGAAGAGGAGACGGGGGTCACCAGATTGTCTGTCTGGGTGATTTGCGACCTTGTGGAGACGTCGTAGTGCAGATTTCAGATATTCTGAATACTGTCACTCTATCTTTGTTGATTCACAGTAATTCTTTATTAACACAGCAATGTTATGTTCAAGTTAATAAGTCTGTACGATTGTGATCATTAATTTGTGCATTAAATATGGTGTAAGGAATAACAGAAATACGAACAGTAATATGATGTAGAAGAAGTTATACTGGATAATAGCGTGCTGCTTAATTTGAAAGTTAATCTAGGAAAATCAGATAAAGGGCCTCTGCATTGTCAGACCCCTACCATCCCCAAGAACCCGAAAGAGATTAAAAGCGGATGTGGTGGAAGTCCCCTTTTACCACTGGCGCCATCTGTGGGAAGATGGCAATAGATTGAGAATAATCAGTAAGGTAGAGTAGTACGTAAGGCAAGCGGTGCAGAAGTGACGGTTACTCGGTCCGGCGAGTCTTATCCGAAGTATAGGAGAGATCAACATCCCTAGGCAGTTCCAAATCTATTAGGGACACCCCCAGGTGGTAGAAGTGCAGGCCATTTAAGCCTAGTTATCGAAGGATCGGAGCCAATTAGTAGTGATTCCGGTACCAGTTCGGTGACCCATGATGATATTTTGGTAGATTCCGGTGTGATTCCGATACATTCTGAAGAAGGTCCAGTGACTTCTGTGTACACAGACGCAGTGCGCAGTTGGGTCGACAATATCTAGTCAGAATCTAACTACTTTCGGTGATAAAGTTGTGTTACCAAGTGAGACCGTTTCCGGTGAAAAGATAACCTGGTGCAGTGAAAGTTTGATAACTTCCGGTGGGAGTTCGGTACCATTTAGTGGAAATTTGAAGTTTTTCGGTGACACCACAGTACTACCTAGTTCAGTTACATTCACCACTGTTCGGTGCAAGCCTCTCTAGTTTTGATACCAAAGCTGAGGACAGGTTATTTTATTTGGAGATAAGTAAGAGATTAAACACTATTTTCGAGAAGGAAGGTGAGCCGTCTCGTAATACAGATTCTGAAGGACCAGAGGCACCTCCTCACCCTAAAGATAACAAAAATACTAATCATAATAGCAACATGAGTGGTTCACAGTCTCAGCAGCAGACACCCCCACAGTCACAACCGTAGTTTCAGCAACACCAACAACCGCAACCAATTATACCAGTTCGATCAGTTCCAACAGGAGTGACTTACACAAAGTTTGGTGGATTTCCCAGTGAAGACCCTCATGCACATATGCGCACCTTTGAGATCAGTTATGCAGTATTTAACCACCCACCCGACCCGACATACAAGGCCATCATATTCCAGGCTACATTGGTCAATGAAGCAGCGAGGTGGCTAACAGAGTATGATATCAACCATTTCGCTAACTATGAGGATGTGAGAGACGCGTTTTTACAGAGGCTCCAGTTGAAGAAAAAATCTGCTGAAATCTTCGACTATTTGCAAAACAATCGGTAGAAACCGCATCAGACTGTTCAGGAATACGCAACATTGTTTTGAACTCACTTAAGGCAACTGCCTTTGGCACACGCTAATCTACCGGATGATGTTATAACCCAATGGTTTATTAATGGACTGAGTCCGCAGCTTAAACAAATCATGATCATCCTCTGTGTGGGTGCAATGACACTGGATGTTGTTATTGTGATTGCCCTGCAAGTAGAGCATAAAGTTGGAGGATTTACAGAAGACCTCAATGGCTGAAAGCCAGTAAGAATGTAGCGGAAGATCCGGCTAAACAGATGTTTTGCATCAAGTGCAAAAATCCATGGCACACCAGTGCTACATGTGCCCTTAACCAGATGTATTGTGCCATCTGCAACACAACAGGTCACTCAACGAAAACTTGCGCATATAATGCCAAGGTGTAGGGCAAAGTAGTTGTAAATGCCATCATACAAGAACCAGGTCAGCCTGCAACCCATTGTGTGCCACCACAGATGCGAACCAATCAATCACAAGGATATAGGAATTACCGGGGTCAGCAGAACACCAATTTTAATTCAAATCGATGGCAGGCAGGTACATTAGTGGAAGGTACTTCTCTTCTAGCACCTCGATGTCATTTTTGTGGCGAGATTGGCCATATCCATAGATTTTGCAAGGATGCAGCAGAGTACGACAAAAGGAAGGAGCGACAAAATCCAATGACCAACATGGTCTATATTTCACCAGTTGAATCACAAGCGGCAGTGGTTCAGATAAGATTCGGTAAGCAGTTGCAACCTACAACTGAGGTGTTTGATCCTGGTATCCGTGAGCAGCAGTGAATGTATACAAAGGCTAGTCAATGTACAGCTAAAGAGCCAACTCTATTTCCTTATCCAATTCTGGTAACATAGGTTCCCTTGCTTAAGGCAAGATCGAATGAACAAAATTCTGCCCTAGCAACAATAGAGTCATCATTAGAATCGGTGAGAAGTACGATCCAAATAGATGAGGTATGGGATATCCTATCTAAGGCTTCAATTACACTCCCTTTGGGACAGTTTCTCGCCTTGGTGCTAGGAGTCAGGCAGCAATTCCAATAGTAGGTTAGTCTCGAATCTTCCTGTACTCCGGTGACTACAACAATACAACAGGAAGCTGATTCTACGGTGGATCATTCAGTCCCATTGATCACTATCTGGCATAAAAACCAAAAGATTACTCAAGTGCTAATTGACGGTGGTTCAGGTGTGAATATTGCAACTGCAGCTCTTTGCAAGACATTGGGGTGGACCCAAATCGAGCCCGTATAATTTTTTGTACGAATGGCAGGCCAATCCCGAGTCCATCCGGTGGGACTAGTACAGAATATTTCGATTACCTTGCAGGGTACCATGTTCAAAATGACTTTTGTAGTTCTCAAACTACCAGAATCCAGCCTCGACTACAATCTACTTTTCGATTGACCATGGATTGGTCAGCACAAGAGTTAACTTTCAAAGATAATCACCGTAAATATGTAGTTAAACTAGATGCCATGCAGCCCTGCGAGATTCATGTAATACCATATGTAGCAGAGCCGATCCACATGTTGGATGGCTTATCTAACGACGAGGAAGAGGCGTTCCTGAAGACCAATAAGGATCTGATCTCATTAGGTACTATAGATCTCCAGTCGCTCATAGAAAAGTGGAGTCCGACCACTTGCACGGTGGTACCAATGACCAGAGATGCAGACGTAGATGATAGTGTCGCTATGGATGGAGCCACCTTACATCAACTTTTGTAGTCAGCTGATGATCTGGTAAAACCTCGATAATTTTATGTATCGGAAGATCAGTTAGTAACATATAATTTGGGTAATGCGGTTAACCCGCGACCAGTTAAGATTAACGCAGGATTGTCAGAGACATTTCAAGATGATTATACAACTGCTGCGTGAGTTCTCCGATGTTTTTGCTTGGGACTATCGAGATATGAAAGGTCTGGACATGCAGCACAGGTCAAAGTAGAACTCGATCGGTTATTGAAGGTGGGATTCATTGTACCAATTGAGCCTGTTGAATGGATATCTCCGATAGTAATCGTTCCGAAGAAAGAAAAATAAACAGCTGCGTATCTGTGTTGATTATCGGAAATTGAATGCGGCCACTGTACCGGATCCATTTCCTCTCCCCTTTCTGGACACAATGCTCGATAGGGTGGCCGGGCACGAGATGTATTCATTTCTAGATGGCTACAGTGGCTATAACCAGGTGAGGATGGTAGAATAGGACATACCTAAAATAACTTTTATCACGAACTAGGGTATTTATGCTTGTACGGTAATGTGGTTTGGGTTAAGGAATGCTCCAAGTACATTTCAATGATGTATGCAACAAGTTTTTTCACCCTACTTGACTACTTTTATGCAAGTATATTTGGATGACTTTTCCGTATTTGGCAAGACTACGGCACACCTGTATCATTTACGGTGCTGGTTTGAAAAATGCCACAGATACCGATTATGCTTGAATCCGACAAAATCTGTTTTTGCGGTCTCTTGTGGCAAACTACTCAGACATATTATCTCTAAACAAGGAATCCAAGTCGATCCGGATAAAGTAGCAGTCGTGTTGGAGGCACCAGTCCCCACAACACCGAAAGAAGTTATGTGCTTCTTGGGCCAAATCCGGTGGCATGGCAGACATTTACGGTGGTTAGCTCATGTAGCAATACCACTTAATCGGCTTATGACTAGTACTCCACGATAGTACGAAGGGACTCCAGAGTGCCAAACTGCATCTGATCATTTAAAATTTTTATTAACGTAGGCCCCAATTTTGCAACCCCCTGATTGGGATCGTCCATTCCATGTTTCTGTGGATGCATCAGACATTGCCACTGGAAGTGTGCTCATGCAGCAAATGGATAAATGGTTTTGGCCTATCTATTATGCGAGTCACCGATTAGCCCCTACTGAAAGAAACTATTCAGTGACCAAAAGAGAATGTCTCGGGTTGGTGTACTCTGTGAAGAAGTTCCGCCATTATTTGTTGGGCCAAAAATTCACGTTCCACATGGATCATGCCGCACTTGTGTATTTGGTCCGGCAGCAACATTTAGGTGGTCACTTGGCTCGATGGGTTTTATTATTACAAGAGTTCGACTATGAGGTTATTCATCGATCTGGTACAACACATGCCTTGGCGGATTTTCTATCTCGGTTGGATTCCGGTGAAGCTCCGGTGGGGGTTGATGACACTACACCGGCAATTTACGCTACTGAGCCAACTATAGAAGAATCTACAGAACCTCTTGTTCCCCCTACATACTATGATACGTTACTAACTTTTCTAACTAACGGGTGTCTTCCTCCTCATACTCCCTCTACTCTGCGACGGAAATTTGCAGTTTACAGTCGTAGATCTCGGTTGATTGTAGGTCAACTCTACTACATGGATCATACTGGTGTTTTACTTCGATGTATCCCACCACATGAAGCAGAATCGGTTATTGCTATGGCGCATTCATTACCCTCGCGAGGACATTTCGCAGCGGATGTTACTCACCGTAAAATTCTACAAAGTGGGCTTTGGTGGCCTACAATGTACAAAGATGTGACTTAGTTTGTGCAGCAGTGTGATACCTGTCAATGGACTAGACAGCCATTACAGCAACACTTCTTCCCTCTTCAACCTGTCTTACCCTTGGAACCCTTTCAGAAGTGGGGTCTAGATTTTATTGGCCCAATAACACCACCCGCGACCCTCACCGACAATCGCTACATACTGACTTGTACCAATTATGCCACTAGGTGGGCGGAAGCTTGGGCTTTACGGTCTACCACAATTGTTTCAGTGGCAAAATTCTTGATGAAGGATGTCTTCCCACTTTATGGATTACCTCTGGAAATAGTGACAGATCAAGGAACACATTTTGCAAACCACTTAATGCAAGTACTGACTCAGACTTTTCAAACTGTACATAAATTCAGCTCACCATACTATCAACGTGCTAATGGTTTGGCTGAAAGCACCAATAAGACTTTGTTGACTATGCTCCACAAATTGCTTTTGGAATGTCCAGAACGTTGGAACCAGTTACTATCTGCATTTTTGTGGGCTTACTGGACTACGTACAAGGTAGCTACTGGCATGACCCCGTTCAAGCTTGCTTATGGATTGGAAGCTATTGCATCGATGGAAGTAGTAGTGCCGAGGCTACGCGTTGCCTTAGCTCAGAAATTGCTATCGGAAGAATCTTTGCCCTTTCGATTGGATACACTCAGATCGTTGGATGAACAACGCTGGGAAAGTTTGATGACTCTTCAAGAAGTTCAGCTTTGTCAAGCCGATACCCATGATCGTTTCCTCAAGACCCCTGTGTTTACGATGGGGCAACTTGTGTTATTCTATAATGCTGAAGCAAATCGATCTGTTGGAAAATTTAAATTATTGTGGTTTGGTCCATACCGAAGTGCTGATCAAGTGGGACCAACAACTTTTTGGTTGGCCACCTTAATAGGTGTTCTCTTGCCAAAAGTGATTGATGGTTCTAATCTTTGGCCATATGACCAACCGGACGATAATCAATGACGTGTACCTCGTCTTGTTCGCATGTTATTTGTTTTATTTCTTCCCCCGTATTTTGGTTTACGACTTACCATAATCCCCTCGTTCTGGTGTCTAAATATGATTAATCACCACCCTATGTTACTGTTTCTTTTCCTGCATGCATGCCGTAATTATGACGGATATCTTTCCAATACCGCGTGATGATTAGGGTTTTAGACCGCCTAATGTTGCCCGTGTGACTACTTAATCTTGTTTCTTTTCTTGTTAATCACTATTGTGTTTGTGTGATTGTGTGTTTCTTGTTGTTTGTGTTCTTGTCTTTATTTGTGCGTGCCATGGAAGCTCTCACGAATGTCGCCATCTTCCGTGCAGGACTCACTCCTGAAGTAAGTGAGTACTTGTGCATCAGTGGTCTTCTGGCCTGCGTTGAATTGCCTTGGCATTCAGTGGAGTGTCAACCATTCTATGCGCAAATCATTGCTGCCATTGCCTCTACACCTACTATAGAGTAGTGTTGGCCAATAGCCTATTTACCATCCCGCGTTGTTATTACTTGAGCTTCGTTTGCTGAAGCTTTCTGCCTCCCTATGGAAGGATTGGAGAATGGTCCACTTCTTCTTGTAGCCACCATGATAGAGTTGTTTCCCTGGCACTCATCTAATGAGTACACCATTTTATGCAGACCTGAACCCCAGCGCAGAGCTCTGCAGTTCTTAGTCGCCACTTTGAATCTCCAAAAACGTACCTATGGTATTGCCGTCCATTTTATTCCATGCTAGATATCGCTTCCCATGAGTCTGTTAATTTCGCTTCATTCTATTTCCGGCGCATTCACCGTGAATGTGTTGCGGTTATCAAACAAGTCAATAAGGGTGACCTTCCACGTTCTCGTCTACCCCATATTCTTGCTTTCCTCTTCCCGATACTCCAAGTCGCGCAACCTCCTCCAACCGCTCCCTTCTTGCTACATGAAGAATCAACTCAGATACTCGATGATGCAGAAGATGATGATGAGGATCTCTTCCAAATTCTTCACAGGAGACACTGCCGTATAAGTCCTTCTAGGAGCCAAGTGCAGGGATCAATTGCTGGACAAAGAAGTATTCCACGATACTACTACTTCTATTCACGTTGAGTCTTCTGGTCCGTCTTCTCCAAATAAGCAGCAGGAGCACGATGCCAACTTGGATGACTCCGATGAAGTTTCTTCTTGGGTGGATTCTCATCAGCAGAATTAGGACTCTATGAAGGATATTGCTGCTAAAATTCTCAATGACGTGATTGCTATGATTGACGCTGTAATCGACAAGGTTGAGGCATCAAAGCAGAATACCACTGGCCTCATTTTGGCGCCAATTATTCCACCTCATCCACCCATGAACACTGTTGCACCCATTGTCCTAGTTAGGTATGTTGTTCCTGACATCCCCAGTACTTCATTTTCTTCTCCCGATTACTCTCCACCACCCTCCCCTCATCTGTGCTCGGCTTCTACATCCCAATCCATTCCTACCCTTCTTTCTCCGGCCTTGATGTTTCATGAACTTGAATCGATGGGTCCACTTTTGATCCAATTTTCTCAGCAGTTACCTATGTAATTGAAGATGGCAACCGACACTATCAGACAAGAATTACAGCACAAAGTGGATATTTTAGAGGCAGATATTGCCCCATTACAGGAAGAAGCAAATGCAATTAAGGCAGAGAACCATGCTTTGCAGGTTCAACTTCAACAACTTCAAGCTCGGATTATAGAGGAGGATGATCTAATTGCTCAAAGAGATGCAGCATTGGTTGAGTTGAAAGCCAAAGATGTTCTTTTAACTGCTCGTGATGAAGAAATCGAGCAATTAAATCAGTTGGTACAGGATAAGGAGGATGCTCGGATTGCTCTCGGTAATCTTTTAGAAGAAACTCACGTCGATCTTGATGAGGTCGTGTAGAGAGGACAAGAAATGGCTGCTTTGGCTAAGCAGACTACTGCAGAATTATAGACCACATTTGCCGATCTTTTTCAGGCGAATTCTGCTCTAAAAGCATAGACGAGTCTGACAATTCAACTTAAGAAGGAATTAGCAAGGATTATGAAAGAAATATATGCTTATTATCAAACAATTCAATATCAAGCTCAGGAGCTGAAACGTAGAGAAAAGCAGCTGGGCTTTCAAGCAGAGCGACTATCTTGAATTGATGGTCAAATTGCAGATATGAGATTGAGCTGAGATGCATCCCTTGCGAATGATTTTTATTTGCAAGAAGCCTTTTTGCAGTCGCAGACTGATGCTTTGATAAGTCAGGTTATTTTAGCGAGTTCAGTACGCATTGACGCACAATTGGTGGAGCTGGAAACATTAAAACTAATGTTGGATTCATTAAAACAGAAAATCACCAAAACTTTTAAATTAGCCCAAACTATTTATATACAAGACATTGTAGATGAGCCTTAAGTTTAGTTTTGTTGCGGGTTTGAGTCCACTGTACGTGCCAGTGATAGGCCGTTGGATTGGCACATTGTAATTTTATATTTTTCATATACTGCACGTATTGAAAGGTCGTAGAAAAGTGATGTAACCCTTTTACCTATTAATGAAGAGACATTATGGTGTTCTCCGGTGGAAGAAGAGACGAGGGTCGCCAGACTGTCTGTCTGGGCAATTTGCAACCTTGTGGAGATGTCGTAGTGCAGATTTCAGATATTCTGAGTACTGTCACTCTGTCTTTGTTGATTCATAGTAATTCTTTATTAACACAGCAATGTTATGTTCACGTTAATGATTATGTACGAATGTGATCATTAATTCATGCATTAAATACGGTGTAAGGAATAACCGAAATACGAATAGTAATACGGTGTAGAAGAAGTTATACTGGATAGTAGCGTGCTGCTTAATTTGATAGTTAAGTTGGGAAAATCAGATAAAGGGCCTCTGCATTGTCAGACCCCTACCATCCCCCAAGAACCCGAAAGAGATTAGAAGCGCACGTGGCGGAAGTCCCCTTTTAACATAGCCTTGTCTATCAAAGTGCCATTATACCCCACATTCACTCCTGTAAAACAATAAAGGATGCTTGGGATACACTAACCACATTATACTAGGGAAGGAATGAGGCTTGTGTGCTTACCTCCGAAAACACTTGCAGAGTGAGCACATGAATGAAGGAGATTCAATGGATAGTTTTTGACAAAGATCAAAGATTTGAAGGATTAGTTGATTTTTGTTGATAATGTCTTGTCACATAGTTAACTTGTGCAAATTGTTTTGAATTGTCTTCTAGATTCATAATAGAGTTTTGCTTCTGTTTAGAATCTCCTTTTGAGCATTGCAAAGGAGAAATTGGGACTACTTGACCACCAAATTCTAGCACTTTCTTGGAGAGATGTGTGTTCTAAAGGCCTTGCTCCAAGTCAAGGAGATCATCTATTGAACCGAAGGGAGGGAGATGGTTGAGGGATCAACATGAAACTAGGGGGCTTTCCTATACCTTAGTTGTGACATGAAGATGAGAACCACTCCAAAGTGATAATATAGAACTACATCCACATCTTGAGATAAGGATGGTGAACCCTACTTATCAATGATATTCTATGTAATATAGCTTCTTTCTAGTCTAGCTTCCCACAAATCCTTCCCCAGTTGGAGTTTTGACCTAGGAATTCCATTGTCATCTTTGACTTTCACAAGATCATGGTGGATCTTAACTTGGATCTAGACGTCTTTATCTAGATTGTACATAACATGCTTGCTATGTTCCCACCAATACAATAAAGATTCCACCATATTAAAGTTCATGCATAGAATGACCTCAAAGGCCATAAAGTCTAAAGAATGCCAAGTAATCAGTCTTTACGTGTCAATGTTAGGGGTGTACACCAAAGCAATGGTGATCTTGAGAGGTAGCCACCCATAGATGATTATGATCCATTAGGGTCTCCACCAAGAAAGAGTGCCAGCCTTTCCTGAAGCCTATAGCCATACCACCACTCCCACATAGGTGATTCATGGTGGCTCACAAATGAGACCCTCAAATGATTTTGAGCCTCCTTTGAAGTTCATCACCATCAATTCTCACTTCTTGAAGACAGATGAAGTTTAAATTGACACTTTTATCTCAAAGCGATTGAACAAAAACGATCCCTCTTGAGGGGTGAGAAAACCCATGAATGTTGTACGAAACAACAATAATTTATGAAGGGAGAGATCTTTGTTGGTCATGGATTTATCCCACCTTTTCTTTTTTTTTAAGTCTTCATCTCTTCTTTTTGAGGTTGAGGGTTTTTGGCACATGAGTCGACCTTTGAGGGGGCTCTTGCAAGAGAACCCAACTAGGTGTTGTCCTTTCTCACGAATCACCATCGCTAGTAAATCTGCATCATGATCATGAAACATAGATCTAATAATTGAACTTTTGTTACCAAGTTTGCCTTCTTTTCTAGAGCTGAATCCATCCTCTTTGTTGGTTATGTTTCCTTCTTGACTACCATGTTTGCTTCTAGAAGGATTCTCTAGGGTTTCTTCTGCATTCAATGGATGAATCATTTCACCCCTATAGTCCAAAAGAATGACCTCCTTTTCTAGATTACAAAAGATATTAGATTTTGGGGACGAGCAAGGGGGACTAGACGTAATACCTCCTTTCGGGCTTTTAATCTTTGTACCTTAGCTCCATGAAGGCCTGAGAATTATGTCCCTCAAATTGCACTTCTTTGAATTTTTTTAATTCTTGAGGATGTTCTTTAGGGGCACAATCATCAACCATTTGGGCCACATCATGTGACTTTCTTAACCGTAACCTGAATATTTTCCTTATATTGTTTTAAACTCATTGTTTTCTATCTTAGAGTGCTCTCTTTGATCTTGTGGCCTTGTGCTCCGCAATGAAAACAAGAATTGGGAAAATTTTTCTAAACTAATTTCTATTTGAGAGGGATTCCTTCATTGATGACTATTGATTTTGGAGGGAAGACCCATGTTACCATGACTTAATTTTAAGCCTGTGAAGCAAATCTTCAATGCAGGTGGTCATTATGGAAGGTACAACTTCCTTACTACTAATTATCATTTCCTAAAAATATCATCCCTCCATAATTTACAAGAATACAAAGAATCAAACAAAGAATCTTTGGATGCACAACTACTACAATACGAACATTGCATGCATGATTTAGACATTGCATTCAATTGAATGGTGAAATATTCTATTATGTACATGGATCAATATTGAATCTTATATCTAATCTTGAGGATAACATTATATGCATCTTACTTGGTGCAAGAAATATATGAATTGGAGATGCTTATGTATACATGCTTGGGACGTTTGTGGTCAAGATGAATGACAATGTTGGACATCCATGCATAGGCTTAATACAATTGAATTGAGTTGGGGATTGATTTCTTACATGCAAGAATGTATGCATATGTGGTCAAAGAGAATATATGTAGATGTTTCATGATATGTGGATGAGTAATAGGCTATTTTTAAAAGTCTATACAAGCTCAATATTTCTAGGTTTATGTAGCCGCATGAATTGGCCTATAGAGGGTTGAATGTAGGCTTGAATGATTGGTGATTGAAAGTACATATGTTTGGATTCAATGAAGATTGATGAAACCCAAGGCTTCTATGTATTTTATTTTTTATTTGAAGTGCAACAGAAATGTATTAAAGAGAAAATAAAATACAACCCCAATAGGGGACACCCAAGAGAGGGAGGAGAGTTGCAAAGGCTTCTATGTAATATATTTGTGGATGTATCTTGTTATGAATAAAAGTCATTGAGGTAAAGTTGTAAAAGGAAATATAAGTATGCTCATGGTATGCTAACTAAAATGTTTGATTCAAGATCATTTGAGAAGAAGATGAAATGAAAGAAGGTTGAAGCCTAGAACGGAGATTTCCAACAAAGGAGGATTAGAAGAATCCAAAGAAGCAAAGCCATAAAGTGTTGAATATTTGACAAGGACTCAAAGAAATTCCCCAAGGTTGTAAGGAGCAAAAAGCAAGTGACAAGAAGGAAGCATCACTCAAGAGAAGTGTGAAAAATCGGCTAAAGATGAAGAAGATAAAGAAGTCCATTTGCAAAGCTAAGGGCCGAAGTAAAGAGAAAGGAAAAATCCACATTGTGTGTGGTAGTAAGTTCCAAGCAAAGTCGAAGTGAAGGTTTAGTCAAAGATTGAGGCTAATAAGACCACAAAAGAGAGTGGCAAGCCTATGTAAAGGCAAGTAAGACCATCCCAAGAGGAATGACAAGCCTTGTTAGGTGCAAGAAGCACCAAAGAACAAATGAGAATCTAGTCAAAGGTTGAGTCTAGTAAGTCCACCAAAGAGAGTGGAAAGACTATGTAAAGGCAAGTAAGACCATCCCAAGAGGAATGATAATCTTTGTAAGGTGCAAGTATCACCATTGTTGATGTTGAGGGTACTTCATGCTGATATATTTCAGTAGTGATGTGTTGAACACACTAAGACCACCGGAGCACTTTTTCCCCTCTTTAGGAGGTTTTTCCCCCTCAGTTGTATATATGCCTATAATCCTAAGGGGTCACTTATCTTTGCACATTCAATTGGTAATACATTCAGTATTGTGTGTTGTGCTCCAAGATTCGTCTTCTTCGTGTTGTTCATGTGCTTCTCTAGACCTCAAACTCCAATGATTGGTATCAGACTAGGTCGCTACTTCATCTAGGGTGTCTTTGACACCCGTTCGATCACAGTCTCAAAATCTATGAAGAATGGTACTAGGTCTTTATGTGATTTCCCTCCAAGGCAAAAGGTCATTGGCACTAAATGGGTATACAAGCTGGTGTAAGCCTAACGGAATAGTTGAGATGTATAAGGCTAGGATTTTTGTAAAAGGTTATGCTCAAGAGAGAGGCATTGATTTTGATGAGAAATTTGCTCCATGCTGAATGACCACCGTTTGGACAATTAATGCACATGTAGCTCATAATGGTTTAAATGTACATCAGTTGGACATTAAAACTGCATTTAAGAATGGTGACTTACATGAAGAAGTGTATCTATTTTATCCCCATGGTTTTGTGTAGAAAAGTCATGAAAACAAATTGTGTAGGTTGAAAAAGGCATTATATGGTTTGAAGCAAGCACCACTTGCTTGTCATGAAAAGATACATGCCTGTGTGATTGCACATGGTTTTGAGAAAAGTGCAATTAAGAGAATCTTATATGTTAAGCATGCAAATGATGTGCTTCTGATCATTGTTGTCTATGTGTATGACATGCTGCTCACTAGTCCTAATGAGAAACATATTGTTGATTTTAAGGATGATTTTCATGCATCTTTTGAGATGTCCCATTTGGGACATTTGCATCATTATTTAACCATTCACTTTATGCAAGTTCATGGTGGAATAGCTCTATGTCAAACAAAATATATTGAAACATTATTGTAGGGTTTTGGCCTTGAAGATTGCAAACCTATTACCACTATGATGGAAACATGTTTACAGTTGAGTCTTGATGCATTTGGTGCTATTCTCTAAACGATAGACTATTGGATGCTTGACTTACTTATGCATAACTTAGCTTGATATTCCATTTGCTATCTCATAGATGAGCAAGTTTATGCATTGCCCAGGTGTCAAGCATTGGCAGGCGGTTAATCACATCTTTTGCTACTTGAATGGTACTCGACTACTTGGATTGTTTTATCCAAAGGGAGGATCACTACTGCCAGATTTTTTTCTTTTTCTAACTTTTACTAGGTTGGTTGTTGTGACACTTGTGTGTGCACTACTGTTTTTTGCTTCATGCTTGCTAGCTCATGCATATCTTTATTGACCAAGAGGCAACCTATTGTGGCCACTTGTAGCTGTTAGGTTGATTATACAACAAGTTTCACACCGACTATTGAGTGTGTGTGGCTTAGATACCCTTTGGTTGTTTTGCATATTGATTAGTCTTCTACCACCACTTCACTTCCAATTAGAGTGCATTGGCAGTTGCGAGGAACACTATGTTCCATGCTTGTGCAAAAGCACATTGAGGTACATAATCATTATGTCAAGGAGAGGTTGTCTGTTGGACAGATCAGTTTGGCATATGTGGCCACACAAGATAAGATTGTAGATCTTTTTTTAAAAGGCTCTAACTTAGGAGAAGTTTGAAGCCCAAAGCTTTGGGATTACTTCGTTTTGTGGATTGATCTCTTTGCACATAGCTTGGCAGTTCCTTATACATGAGTGCAAGCTCCTTGTTTACCGCATCATGCCAAGGGGAGATTTGTTGATATATTTTGGTAGTGATGTGCGTGAACACACTAAGACTACCATGGCACTTTTTTCCCTCGTTTGGAGGTTTCTTTCCCCACAGCTTGTATATATGACTATAACTATTTTGGGTCACTTATCTTTGTACATTCACTTGGTAATACATTTAGTATTGTGCATTGTGCTCCAAGCTTCTTATTCTTCCTTGTGCTCTTTGTGTTCTTTTGCAGACCTCAAACTCCAACAATTGTAGACCACAATGTTAATGTGTTAAGCTCTGGGGAGCATTTCACCCATTTACATTAAATTATTTTAAGGAAAAATACCAACAATCAAAAGGGGAAATATGGCTTGTATAATAATTGTAAAGTTAGTGGCATTCTTTCTCTTTCACAAGTTCCATAGAAGAAAAGAAAAGAAAGAGGAAATCAAGAAGAAGTCTCCCATTGTGAGCCTCAAGGAATCATGTAGAGAGCGTATGGATGAGATCTCAATTACTGAGGATTTCTTCTCTTTTCTTGTAGGTGACGAAGAAACCTTGGAAGAAACTCACGATTTAAGAATGCAATTATTATGAAAATTTGTATGCTTATCCTAGACACTATGCTTAATCCAACAAGATTTAAATCATTGAATGTGGGTAAGCACACACTGAGAAACAACTCTGACAAGATGAGTAAAAAAGTCGGGTACCTGACAGAGAAGTGAAAACGAACAGACATGGTTAACTTCAACTGAACATAACTGAAGATTGAAACACTCAAATGAAAATGAAAATTAGTGAGCATATATTAGATTTATAGAGCTAACTTTACCAAGTTAAATCACTGAAAATGATAAACCAAGCTCAGAGAAATGATCTCTACAATCTGACTGAGAAAACTGAGAGATATGGCAGTGAACAGTACACTTCACAAGAACATGAAGATATGAACTCAAATGATCATGAACATGAAAGTATATTGATTGTAAAATACAATGGACTTACTGATACATATGTGTGCCTTGGAATCACACCTTGATATGGCATACAACTCATGTCTTGGAGATCTTCACATAACCAGGAGTAAGACTACCATGTATTTATAGTTGATCTTGGGAGCCTAACTTCCCACAATCACTCTTCAATACATTAGTGATTGATTTGATTCTCCAACTACCATAAATCACAAATTCGTGGCTTCTCTTTCCTATTTTGATCGTGGACTCAACCACTTAAGAATCCTTTAACTTTTACATCAAGTAAGACTTCAAAAAGTTACAAGAGGTAGTTCACAAGTGCACTTTACATAGTCTTTATTTTAAAGCTTCTTCTATGACTTTGTGGGACTCAAGACAATACTTAGGCTTGTCATAGACTTGCTCCAACAACTCCCCCTCAAGTCAAGTATGCTTGGGTCTTCAATCTTCCAAGATTACCTGCAAACCAATCATGTCTTTGAACTTGCAAAGCTTTGTACCATCCAATGCTTTGGTTAGAATATGTGCACATTGTTGATGAGTGGACACATATGATATTTGAATCTCCTTGCTCACAATCTTATCTCTTACATGGTGATAATAAACTTCAAAATGTTTAGTCCTTGCATGAAAAATTGGATTAGCAGCTAAGTGAATAGAACTCATGTTGTCACAAAAAATAGTTGGATTTCCAAACTCCAATCCAAGATCTTTGAACAATGTCTTCATCCACATAGCTTCTTGTGTAGCTATGGCAAGATCTCTGTATTCAGCTTTAGTATAAGAGAGAGAAACTATGGGTTTCTTCTTGGATGACCATGAAATAAGCTTTGAACTTGCAAAGGTAAGATAACCTGAAGTGCTCCTTCTATCGTCTTTGGAGCCAACCCAATCTACATCAAAAAATAACTTCAACCCTAAATCAGATACATAAGGATAATAAAGTCCTTCATTTATGGTTCCTTTGAGATATTTGAGTATCCTCTTAGCAGCATCCATGTGTGGTTTCCTTGGTGTGTGCATAGATTGACTTAGCACACTCACACTACAGCATATATCTACCCTTGTCAATGTGGCATAGTTGAGACTACCCCCAAGGCTTTGATATGATGTGATGTCCTCTATGAGTTCATCTTCATGTAAGCTCAATTTATGGTTGACCTCCATTGGAGTATTTGCAATTTTACAATCCTCCATCTTGAATTTAGCTAACATATCCTTGATATACTTCCTTTGAGTGAGAAATAAACCATGATCTTTGTAGACAACTTCTAAACCTAGGAAGTAGATAAGTGATCCTAAATCACTTATCTTGAATTCTTCTCTCATCTGATCTTTGATCTTCTTCATACCATCTGGATCATTCCCTGTCAATATAATATCATCTACATATACACATAAGTAGATGACCTCAGAATTACTCTTTTTGATAAAGAGTGAAAGATCTGCCTTGCTTGGTTGAAAGCCTTTGTCCTACAAGAATGAAACAAGCCTAAAATTCCAAGCTCTTGGAGCTTGCTTGAGACCATACAATGCTTTGTTAAGTTTACACACATAATCAGGATAAACTTGATTCTCAAAACGAGGTGGTTGTGCCATATATACCTCTTCTGTTATCCAACCATTCAAGAAAGCATTCTTTACATCTAGTTGAAGTATCTTCCAATTCTTGGAAGAGGCAATACTAAGCAAAACCATAATAGTAGGCATCTTTGCCACAGGAGAGAAGGTCTCCTCATAATCAATTCCCTGATTTTGTGCAAAGCCTTTTGCTATAAGCCTTGCCTTATACCTGTTAATGGAACCATCAGAATTCTTCTTGAGTTTATAGACCCATCTTGAGCCTATTACCTTCATGGATGAAGTCTTGGGCACCAAATCCCAAGTGTTGTTTTTCTCAAGTGCTTCAATCTCTTCCTTCATTGCATGCTTCCATTCTGATTTTGCTTTGGCCTCTTCAAAGGATGATGGCTCCTCTTGATTTATGTCTTGTGCTATGTAAATAGAATGTTTAGTTATCAATGAGGTTTCAAACCCATACCTTTTTGGTTCTTTTCTTTCCCTTATAGATCTTCTTAAGCCATGTTGTGATGATTTTTCCTCATGTCCAAGTTCTTGCAATTTTGCTTTACCTTAAGACTTCCATGCTTTGATTTTTTCAATCTGAATTTCTTCATCATCTTCTGAAGTATCTTGTTCTTCAATCTTTGGTTGATGCTCTCTGTCAAGCTTTGGGAAATCTTCTTCAAGGTCATATGGCAATTTGACATTCCTGCATGAATCTTCATACCATGAACTGTTCTCATAAAAAACTACATCTCTGCTTACCAAGAATCCTTTGTTGGTAGGGTTGTATAACCTGTAACCCTTTTGATTGTTGTCATATCCAATAAATACACACCTTTCTGCCTTTGGATCCATCTTACCTCTAATCTCTGAAGGAACATGAGCAAAAGCAATACATCCAAAAATCTTACAATGATCTAAGCTAGGTCTTCTTCCATTCCAAGCCTCATATGGAGTCATACCATCAAGGGATTTTGAAGGCAACTTGTTAATCAAGTAAGTGGCTATAGATACAGCCTCATCCCATAGATAATTAGGCAAATGCTTTTCATTTAACATGGACCTTGCAGCTTCAACAATTGTCCTATTCCTCCTTTCTGCCACTCCATTTTGCTGAGGAGTGTACCTTGTAGTTACCTCTCTTGTGATTCCTCTTTCTTGAAGAAAAGAATCAAATTCATGGGAGAAATATTCTCCCCCTCCATCCGACCTTAGACTTTTTAGTGATTTTCCTGTTTGATTCTCACAAGAGCCAAATATCTTTTGAAACATGAAAAAACTTCATCTTTGTGTTTCATAAAGAATAGGATAGTCCATCTGCTGCAATCATCAATAAAGGAGACATAATACCTTGATCCATATATTGAAGCTTCCTTGCTAGATCCCCATACATTTGTATGAGCCAACTCCAAGAGATCTGCATGCATATAACCTTTCTTCATGAATGGTAACCTGTGAGACTTTCCAAATTGACATGTACTACACTTATAAATCATATGCTGTTTTGACAAGTTAGGGAGTCCAAGGACACTTTGGTCCCTACAAATTTGCTTTAATGACCTTTCACCAATATGTGCTAACCTTTTGTGCCATACTTCCAATTCTGTGAGTGTCTGTCTACCATAATTAAATAGAGAAATGTTTGTAGTGTCTTGTCATTCAAATGTGAACAATCTACCTATCTTTTCACCTTTTGCAATTCTTCTAAGTCCTTGACTTGGATCTTCAATAAATGCTCCTACTTTTGTGAACCTAACTTGCAACCCTTTCTCTACTATCTGCCCAACACTTATCAAATTCTTTGTAATGGTAGGGACATAGAGTACCTTACTGAGTAGGTTGATGTTTCCATCAGGTGCTTTGACATTTCCTATTTTCTCCACAAGGTGTCTTGTATCATCTCCTGTTTGTATCTCATGCTTATTCCTTGCATCTTCTAAATCTGATAGGAGTGCCACATTTCCTACCACATGATTTGAAAAACCTGAATCTATGTAGAAAACATGCTCATGAGATTTACCATGTGGCATAGCCATGTTCATGATCAATAATGAATCCTCTTTGTTTGAGTCTTCTGTGTAGTTATTGAAGTCTCTCCTTCCTTTGTAGCCTCCTTGATAGTTTGAGTGATTGTAGTTGTTGTAGTTGCCATGATAATTGTTGAACCTTCCTCTTGAGTAGCCATAACTTCCTCTATTGTATCCTCTACCTCTTTGATTCTTGGAATTCCTAAAGCATTTTTTAGTTGTATGATTAGTTAATCCACAAATAGAACATGAGTTGGAGACTTGGGATCTCCCCCTGCCTTGTCTACCTCCTCTTCCTCTACCTCTCCCATGTCTTCCTCTACCTGCATAGTTAGCTTGATATGGACCTGCTTCATCATCCACTTTCTTTGACTTTCCTTTGTTTTCTTTGGACTTGCTTTTATCAGTATATAAGGGGAGCTTTCTTGAGAGTTGTGAAATCCAGCCATAGTTGATGCTTCCTGGCTTTGGTACTTGAAGAGAAGTGAAGTGATTCGATGGCGATACATCGCAGTGCACTCTCCTTCTTGAGAGCTCAACGACAATATGCTCAGAGTAGAAATCTGAGCACCTGAGGCCACACACAGTACTCCGCATAGAGGTTGTAGAATATGCAGAAAACACAGTACACAGGGAGCACGAAGAAAGACTTCTTAGGTCTTACAAATGCAGTCGAACTTACAGTCTGTGATTGACCAGACCACTATATGCTTTATTAAAGAACATATACAAAGAAGTGTCCGGTGGCCATTTGGCCTTTCACATGGACACTAACGGTAACAATCTCCCACTAAAGGCCAATATGCCGAGGGCAACTATGGGAGAAAAAATAAACGATGATAAAGAATACCTGAGTGTAAGTATACAAACTATACCTCCCACCTGATGGGCATGTTACACAGTATACAAGTGACTGCGTAAGATCAAGAATCAAGTAACCCCCATCAAGTGACAACAGTGTCGAAAGCTATCCTGTGGTAGGGCTTTAGTCAAAGCATCTACAGCATTATCTTGAGTGTGAACCTTCTCAAGAATAATGCTCTCAGTGGCTAAGCAATCTCCAATGAAGTGATAACTCACCTCAATGTGCTTGGTCTTTGCATGATAGACCGGATTCTTAGCCAAAGCAATGGCACTCTGACTATCACTGAGCAAGTGAGGTACATGCTGAGGTAAACCCATATCACAAGCAAGACGAGAAAGCCACAATGCTTCCTTACATGCCTCACTTGCTGCAACATACTCTACTTCTATGGTGGAAACAACTGTACATTCTTGAAGACGAGATCTCCAAGAGATAGCACCTCCAGCAAAATGAAGAATGTAACCTGATGTAGACTTACGATTGTCTACACAACCAGCATAGTCAGAATCTGTGTAACCAATAATGGATGCTTTCCCTCTGCCTAAGCATAGACACTTGTCCTTAGTGCCACTCAGATATCTCAAAATCATTTTGAACGCTTCCCAATGTTTCGTGCAAGGATTAGACATATATCTGCTCACAACTCCCACTGCAAATGCAATGTCTGGTCTCGTAACTACCATAGCATACATGAGACTCCCAACAGCAGACTGATAGGGAATTTTGGTCATGAATTCCTTTTCCTCATCTGATTTGGGGCAGTCATCCTTGCTCAATTTCACATATGTGGGTAAAGGTGTACTCAATGCCTTTCCACCCTGCATATTGAATCGGTGAAGTACTTTGGATATGTACTCACTCTGAGACAAGTATATGCATCTTTTACTCCTATCACAAGTAATGCGCATGCCAAGAATATGTTTGGCATCCCCCAAATCCTTCATATCAAATGTCTGACTCAACTTCTTTTTGAGAAGTAGAATGTTTCAGAGCATGTGACCAAGGTTAAAGATGTGGCTGATCAATTGGGAAGCATAGGAGAGGAGATTGAAGAGGAGCAAATAGTGAGACAAATAATCAATGGCATCAAGGCAGATAATAAGTGGGAAGCCTTCACAACTGCTATGGACCTTTACATGGACATGTAGATTCCTGATCTTAACACTCTCATGGGACAACTCTTTACTCATGAAGCCAAGCTCAACAAAAATGGAGAACCATCAAGAGGTAACAACTTCTTCCCTATACACAGATAAAGGAAAGTCTAAAGATAAAGGGAAGAACAAGAAAGTAGAGGATTAAGGTACTACTTCTCAAGCTAACTATGTAGGGAGATGTAGGAATTCAAGAGGAAGGGGCAAAGGAGGTAACCAAGGTACGGGGAGACATTTCAACTCTTCCCCATGCAATATATGTGGACTGTCTAATCACACTACAGATGGGTTCTATAGGAACTTCAAGAATCAGAGAGGAAGAGGATTTCAAAGAGGTGGAAACTCACAATGAAGAGGAAGGTTCAACCATAATCAAGGCTACAACCATGGCTACAACAACAATTACAATAACAACTATCAAGGAGGATACAAATTAAGAAAGGACTTCAACAATTATACAGAGGATCAAGAAGAATCTCTTCTCATTATGAACATGACTTCAAAACAAGGTAAGAATGATGAGCACCTCTTCTATATTGACTCAAGTTGTTCAAACCATGTAGCAGGAAATGTAGCTCTTCTTTCTAATCTTGAGGAACCCAAAGGAAAGCACCAAGTGGAGACATGTGATGACACCAAGCATTCACTGGTCAAGGTAGGAAATGTCAAAACTTCTGATGGGAATAGAAATCTATTGAGCAGGGTTCTTTATGTACCTATTATCACCAAGAATCTGATGAGTGTTGGAATCTGTGCATTCCATAGGATCAGGATCCTCATGGATGCATGAAGACACCCATTTATGGATGTGCAAAGTAGCAGTATAAGAAGAGAAGAGAGAAAAAGCCAGAGAGGTAGGTGCAAAGGAAATACATAGATCAATTCAAGACCCAGCCTATGCACCTGTAGTATTTCCGGATGAGGAATTTGAACCTCACGGCTAGGCAGAAATTTTAGCAACAATGGATGTAGCCATCAATGAAGAACAATGGACACCCCACTGTGATGAGGATGGGTATGACATTTTAGTCTTCTCCATAGAGCCAATCATGGGAGATGCAGTTTTAGAAGAATGCGAACCTAGCTCTGATGCATTTGAGGATGCAAGTGACTCCGACCTAGAGTCAAGCATTATGGACCCACCTTTTGCATAAGATGAAGAATACTTCTATGAACTAGAATTTAAACCCTAGAGACACGGAGAGCTTACAAATGATGTAAGGTTAGCCACACAAGTGACCCCTAAGGATGAAGGAAAGAAAAGAAAGAAGAGAGAAGTCACACCAAAAGAGGAAGAATCTTTGTTTAAGGTCCCTGAAAACTTTAAAAAGTATGAGATAGACGATAGAAGAGTCATGGTAAGGATGCCAAAACGTGAGGCTCAATCAGGAGAGGCCTATGATAACAAAGAAACCACCAAGAAAATAGTTGTAGCCATGGAAGAAGGAGAAGAGAGATGCAGTTACATAGGGCATGACCTGAAGGAAGAAGAGGAGTATGAGTTGATAGCCTTGCTAAGAGAGTACCGAGATGTCTTTGCTTGGAGCTACAAGGACTTGAAAGGTGTAGACCCAGACATATGCTCACACACAATTCCCATGACCTTAGACGCGAAACCCTCTAAACAGAAGCCATACACATATAACGATAATTATGCTGCTAAGATCAAAGAGGAGATAGATAGATTGGTAGAAGCTGGATTCATCTATGAAATTGAGCACATTGAGTGGGTATCCCCTATTGTAGTGGTGCCCAAGAAGAATGGGAAGCTACGTGTGTGCATTAACTTGAAGAAGGTTAATGCAGCCACTATTTGAGATAACTATCCGCTTCCTATCACGGAACATCTCTTAGAAAGAGTAGTAGGCAAGGAGGTATACAGTTTCCTTGACGGATTTTCTGGCTACAATCAGGTAGCCATTGCTCCAGAGGACCAGCATAAGACTGCTTTTGCCACAGAATGGGGCATATTTGCCTTTAGGGTAATGCCATTTGGGCTTACCAATGCCCCTGCAACCTTCTAGAGATTGATGTGCCATGTATTTAAAGAATTCTTGAGTAAGAACTTAGAGGTCTATGTGGATGATCTTTGTGCTCATTTCAACATCAGACAAACCCATATCCCTGAACTCAGACAAAGTGTGTTTTCATGGTCAGGCAAGGCAAGATTCTAGGACACATAGTGTCAAAGAATGGCATATCCGCTGATGAAGAGAAAGTAAGAGCCATAGCAGAGTTACCTAGGCCAAAGAATGTCAAGGAAGTACAAGCTTTCATCGGGCATTGTGGCTATTACCGACGCTTTATACACATGTACGCCATCATTGCCAAGCCACTATACGACCTTTTGACCAACTTTGAGTGGACTAATGAATGTGAGACTCTTTCAATGAGCTCAAAAGGAGATTGTGTTCAACACCAATCTTGACCACACCAGATTGGAATAAGCCATTCCATGTTCATGTGGATGCATCCAATTATGCTATTGGATGTGTGCTTGCACAACCTACGGGCGAAGGTAATATGGATCTTCCAATTGCCTATGCTAGTAGATAGTTGAATGCAGCAGAACGAAATTATACCACCACTGAATGAGAGGGATTAGGCATGGTATATGCAGTTAAAAAGTTTAGAAACTATTTTCTTGCAAATAAGTTTAAATTTTTTACCGATCATCAGGCATTATTGTACTTGGTAAACAAACCATGCAATACAGGCCGATTAGTAAGATGGTTTCTCTTGCTAATGGAATACGACTTTGAGGTTGTGGTGAGAAAAGGCAAGACTCACTTGAGAGCAGACCATCTCTCTAGGCTCACATCTGGAGAAGCCCCACAAGGAGTATCAGATGACCTTCTTGATGCTTACTTGTTTAATTTGGAAGTTGTACCTTAGTGGGCTAAGCCATTAGTGCCAGTATTGACATACGGGCCCAACCACCCAGTCATAAACACTCAAGATAGGGAGATAGTAAAAGCCCAAAATAACCAGATCATGGTAGGAAGTATGTATAAGCACACAGATCAAGGGATCCTAGCTTGTTGTGTGGAAGAGGATGAGTATGCTAAATGGTTGCAATCAGCACATGTAGGTGCATTAGAGCAATACTACTCAAAGCAACGAACCCTACAGACACTAAGGAGACTTGGAGTGCATTGGCCGACTATGGAAGTTGATGTCCATAAATTGTGCAAAGAATGCCCGATCTGTTGCACTAAACCACCCGTGGAGCATGCCACTCTCTATCAAGTGAGTTTAGTGCCAGATTGGAGTGAACCATTAGTAGCCTTCCTGAAGAAGAAAACATTCCCTCAAGACATGACTTTGGCTAGAAAAAGAAGTTTAGAACAAGAAGCCCTAGATTACTCACTCATTGGTGATAATCTATACAAATGTGGTAAAGATGGTTACCTCAGATTATGTGTCCATGAGAGCGAATACCTCAAGATATTGGAAACTTCTCACCAGGGTGTAGTAGGAGGACATTTTGGACCAGATCGGGTGATCAAGGCAATATTATTTGCAGGTCTTTGGTGGCGGACCCTTCACATGGATGCACATACCTATATGAAGAGGTATGATGTCTGTCAGCGAACTCAATATCCTATACGGAAAGATGAGATGCCCCTGAAACCTATGATGGGTGGACGTGCATTCTCTAAGTGGGGAATAGACTTTGTAGGTCCTATTAATCCCCCAGCTAAGGGTTCGCATGCAGAGTATATTATTGTGGCCACAGACTATCTAACCAAGTGGGTAGAAGTGAAAGCCACGACTAAGAATGATGCCCAGACAACCGCCAAGTTCTTATTTGAGAATGTATTCACAAGATACAGGCTACCTATAGAGCTAGTGAGCGATAGAGGGACTCACTTTTTGAATGAAGTTATTGAAAATCTTCTCCAAGAGTTCTTGGTTATACACAAGAAGTCTGCCCCCTACCATCCACAAGCTAATGGGCAAGCAGAAAGCACAAATAAGATTCTATGCAATGTGTTGACTAAATTGGTGAATAATAAACGCTCTAATTGGGACAAACAACTACATCATGTTGTTTGGGCATACCGAGTTGCCTATAAAACGATACTCCAAGCCACACCTTTTCAGATGGTATTCGATCAAAATGCAATGCTACCATTGGACTTCTTGATACCGACATTGAAAGTAGCACAGGAGCATGAGTGGACAGGTCACGAACTCTCATCGAGAATCTTTGACCTTGAACAGCTAGGTGAAACAAGACTGAGGGCTGTCGTAGGGATATATGCAGCTAAGAAGTGACAAAAGGCATACTTTGACGCCCATGTTAAGGATAAAGGCTTGAAGGCAGGAGATTTAGTTTTAGTCTACACCCTGAAGCAACATGCGAGAAAATTAGAGAAATGTGGCTATGGACCTATGATCATAAATAGGATCTCAACGAGTGGAGTAGTACAACTAGCCACATTAGAAGGCGATATTCTACCTAGCTACATAAGTGGGTGCAGAGTCAAGTTATATCAGGAATCTCTGACTGAAGAGATGCTAAATCGACTCAACATTGCCAAGAAACGCAAAGAGGAAGAAAAGCGAATTCGAGAAGAAGCTCAAGCAAAAGCTTTACAATGCATCAGAAGGATGAAGTTGAGATGACAGGGTAGGGATCAGCCCAGGGCAAATGACTATGTGGACCCAGGATATCATATGGTAATGTGTGAAGTCTCCGGAATAAGTGCCCATAGAATAATCAAACGACGTCCATTTTTGACCTTAGAGATAGGACAAGGAATTAGTGCAAAAATTGTGCGAGCATTGATTGACTCAGGTGTAGCCACTAGTGCGGTGAGACTCTCTTACTGTCAAGAATTGAAATTAAAAGTCAATCCTATAGAGCCATATCTCATAGGATTGGGAGGTGTGGAAACCCCTTGCATGGGCGAGGTGGAACTTCCCCTCCACATTCAAGATGTTTTAATGATAGTGAAAGTACTAGTGTGTCAAGATGAGGACCTCACTGAGCCTGTGGTCTTGGGTCAAGACTTGATCTATGACCATGCACTCAACTTAAACCTAAGAAGTGGACTTCTTCAGGTTTGGGTCAATGAGAAACGCATTACAATTGAGTTAGAAAATGAAGCACTCAAGGAATTAGGCAAGGCACACACTCCTAGTCCTTCCAGGACTACACATGAAGATGACCATGCTGTTCTTGTCCAAAACTATGTGATGCAGAGGAATGATGATCTCAATAAAGAAGTCAAGGATGCAACCGACCTCCCTTCTTTTCCAAAGGCTAGAGGGATGTAGAAATCAAAGGCAGATCAAATACAGAAGGAGCAGAGTACTACCTATGCTGGAGGCCAAAAGAACGTGCGAAGCAGGATGTCTTAGCCATTGAAACAAGTGTGGGTGCAGAAAGGCGAACAACCTGTTGCGATCAAGCCAACCACACGGGCAAAACTTCTTATTAGTAATCAACAACACAACACTAATAAGAAGTCTTTCAGAAATTCTTCTGTGAAAGTGAAGTCTATTTGGGTACCCAAGAAGTCGATGAAGGCTAGCCCACAATCAAGACAAATTTGGGTGCCTAAGGCTTGCTTGCGGGCTCAAATAGCAACACAGAGACCACATCCCGTACAACATGGTCCACTCACTCTAACATCTGATACCCATTCTTATACATCACGCACGAACACATATTCACCCATGAGCACGAGTAGAAGCACTTGTAAATGGGTCCCTAAAAAGCCTCATTTCCAAGCAGATACTCTCACCAAGCCCTCAAGAGTCTCCACCAAACCAAAACTGAAATCCATCCATAGTGTTTGGTAGCCTAAAACATGTAATAAACCCCCTGACCCATTTGTAAATTCATATCCACTTACTAACTACATCACTCATACACCGCATCAGCCCTCAAATCGTGGACATTGAAAGTCTTCCCATTGAGGAGGAATTGAAGGAGCTCCCAGTGGCATTGAGGGCATTACATGCCATACCGATTCAGAATCCTCCACAGGGGCACACAATGCCAGTCAGCAAAAACTCACATTGGTTCAGTGATGTGGCAGGACCTATGGGAGAAGGCACTTACCTGTGGGAGGCAGAGATAGAGTTCAAAGGGCGTTGGGGCAAGTATCACTTCTTCACCAGGGAATTTGAGAGACTTCAAAATAATGAAGGGTTGAAACTGATATGGAAGAAGGCAAGACTATACGATTACTTCAAAGCCCAATTGCCAAAGCCCGACTTTCTAAGGTGCTCGTATTTGATTAGCACCCTCACTGCGAGCAAAGAGAAAAAGGGATACACCACCTTTGTCCTCCCATCTCTCACAAGGGGAAACCAGCTGAAGCGGTTCAAATTCACGAACAACTTGGTGCGGGAAGCTCTTGACATGAAAGGTATGCACATTCCCACCAAGAAAGAGACTATGGTCCCCGACTACCGAGACTATGGTCCCCGGTAGTACAACTGATGAAGAGGTAGCCAGAATAATCAATGCTACGAATTTAGAAGTGGAGGCAGAGTAGGCAAGCGGGTAGCTGACAGTCACAGACCAACCCCACCCAGTCCAACTAGACGTAGTCAAAGTGGAGGATGATGAAGAAGACGAGCAAGAGGAGGAACAAGAGGAACTATCAGACGAAGAAGAGTAGGAATATGAACAAGAAGTCGTACCAGGAACTTGATGGTGCCCCAGCATATACGAAGCAATTGAAAAAGTTGTATGATACCATCAACTGAGTGCAAGAACAACACAAACTACCCCTGGCAGCAGGAAAAGCTCTTATGGACCAAATCCTTGAGGAGGAAGGTGTGGACGAGCAATACCAAGAAACCCTTGACATGATAGCTGATGCATTAGGGGTACCTGAGATGGTGCATACCGCTCTAGCCTATTCACGAAGATCGGAGTGACGATACGGCAGATGCCCCCCTCGATCAAGAAAACAAATGAATGTATTAGTATCAGAACCATAGGCACCACATCCACGAGCACAACTCATACCATTCATGACACCGAGGAAGCCCATACATCCAGTGCACCCCCGTTACCCCCCTTACCCCCTCTTCCTCCAACTCCACCACCTTCACCTCCCACTACCAGTGTAACCACTACTGTCACCACCCCAGGGTCCACTTCCCATACCGAAGCATAGACCGTCAATCAACCCACACAACCTGCACAACCTATCACCACCTCTCTTGTACACACTACCACTGACACTGTAATTCTAATTGTAGCCACAGAAAACCCCGTTCCCCCAATCACACTTCCTGGCGGTTCGTATTCACAACTACACACACCACTTTACACATTCACCACCATCACCATACCCACAATTCCCATGTTCACAATCACTCCCACGACTGCATCCAATTTTGATTTCATGGACATATCACCCACCTCTGCACCTCTCCCTCCCCCCATACGTCCACAAACTCCCATTCCCCTACCACCAACTTCACCCTTTTCAAGCACAACATACACGCTCCCATTCCCTTTTCCCTTTCCTTCTGCATTCAACACCTTTCCCGCATCCACCCATGTTAATAATGTATTTAATAATATGTACCAATGTATGTCTCAACTAGAACAACATTACTAGCACCTAGATGCCCAACATACAAGCCTGTTCAGAAACTATGAGACTCTCCAAGCAAAATTCATTGATTTAGAGAAGGAGAAGCGGCTAATACAACAACAATATGCTACATTGCAAGCACAACATGATCAATTAGTTGCCAATCCACTCCAGTCAGATACTGAAGAAAAACAACAACTCGATGACATGTTACATGCTCAGATCACAGACAATCTCAAGCTTCGATGCAATCTCACCTTACTACGAAAGCACATGTCCGTAGCACTCGAAGAGAATAAAAGACTGCAGAAACAGAACGAAGAAAACCTGGAAGCAGCAATGGAAGGTTCCCCACATGAAATCGACCCAAAGAAATTCAAGGCCATCCCCTCAGAGAATATGCAAATTGTGTTGGAAACCCATGCCGACCTCCTATAAGCCCACGTGGCATTAGAAAGAGAAAGAGATGACCTACTAAAGCAACTGGAAACTCAGCAGGAGGCACCAAGCAAAGTCACAACCGCAACCGACACATCTGAAGAAGTCGCAGAACTCAGAGTAGAACTAGAAGAACTACGAAGTAAAGTTCTTCAATACGAGCCTCAACCCTCTCCCATGGTGGAACCTGAACCTGAAGACTTAGTGCCAATTGAAGTGGAGGAGACTTTTGAAGACCCATATGGTCCCATGCCAACACCTGGAGGTAAGCAAATAGAAGAAGGAATGGACACGATTGAGATCAAAGCTCCTGAATGGATGCAAAGGTTGGAGAAGGTTGCTACAACCCATGATGAGAGAGTTGCAGTTCAGATAGCGTCTATGTCACGATTGGAAGAAGTCGTCATAAAATCAGATTACTTCAAAAACCTCTCCCATCATAGGTGGATTGGCACGTCCGATGATCTGTATGTTCCATTCTACGTATTAATGGCAGATTACAATGCTGAAATCAAGCAACACACAACAAAAGAACCAACCTCGGTGACACAGTTTGCACCGGATGACATCTCGGCAAGTGCCATGCATGGGAATATACATCAACCTACTTGGAGGATCCGTCTGCTTGAAACCTACCCTGAGATGGTACGCACTTGAAATAACATGTCATTATACATCAAGTATAATCCCTGCTACTGCCCTGTCTTTCAAAGAAGGTCTTGGCCAGAGTACACAAAAACAGTGCTAACAGTCAAAGGATGTGAAAAATGGCTCAATTATGTCTACTTAGCCCCACCTAAAGGCCAACCCGCAGTAGCATACATGATTTTGACGATTTGGCATTGGGGGGTCAGGTTCAAGAATGTCCCAGATGTCATGGCACAGATGTGCCTCAAAATTGTTGAGCTCATGTTGGTTACGTTCAGGACATTTAAGAATATCAAAGAACCTCATCTTTCGGCATTCGGATTTAATGAAGGGAATTAGGACCTTGTTTACGATATGAGCACCACACCATCCATTAACGTCGTATATATATGCGTAGCATGCTCGTATAAAGTATCTACCTGCCTGCTTCGAAGAGACGTTTGAAGAAATGTTTATCACAGGGTTCTGGGAATATCATCCAGAGATATTCATTTCCCGACCATCTCATCTATTATAGTTATTTGCAGTGGAACAAGCTCTACATTCAGAAAAGCTACGTATACCACATCCAAAAGTTCCAGGGCCAGTAGACTAGGATGCCCTACTCACTGATTTCGCCAAAGGGTTCAGAATAGCAGAACATCATTTAGCCACAGATGTTGTGGAGTTCTACATCCAACCACCCACTCAACAAGGGTCTGTCAGAGACGAGAGATTCGAGAGAGGGGGGGGGGGGGTGTTGGCAGCAGTCAAGGAACTGAATGACTCACAAGACAAGGAAGCCAATGAAGGGAGTCGGAGCGTAGAGAAGGCACAAGCAGACAGAGTAGTCAACGAACATCTGGCAAGTAGGCCATTATTTTTTTCATGAAGCTAAAGCATATCAAAGAGGTGGACACACTAGGAGAAGGAGCAAGTAGGGAGCTCAAAGATGTGTATGTCAAATTGTTAGAGGAAATCCCTACAAAAATAGTGATTTTCATCACTAAAGGCCACTATAAATACCATTTCATATTTTTGTAGCTCCATTTTGTGCAAGCCAAGAGTCCTTGAGCTTGAGGAGCATTAGAAGTACCTGCCTATCCATTTTCATATTTGTTAGACTCCGTTTGAGCCCTCAAATAGGCCCTAGAACCTAATTTTAAACTAGGCCGAACACTAGGTCTAAACAGGGCCAAAAGCTAGTCAATAACTATAAATAAAGCTAGAGAGATCATTTTTGAGGTTAGCTTGTAATAGATTTGAACTTGTATGAGCATTTTGGAAGTAGTCTAAGAGAACTCCATTGTCTTTCTCTTTTTCTTTCCGTGTGTGCACGTGTGTGTGCATGTTGGTGTGCTACTCACTCACGCACTTGTGCCTTCACTTGCTCGAGGTCATCATACCATCCTCAGGTCTTCCCGGATTGACATTAAAGGAGGTGCTACTCATTACTAAGCTACAATCACTAAAGAAGCTCAGATCTGATGGAGGGGGAGAATACTTCTCCAAAGAGATTGATGAGTTCTTGCAGGACAAAGGTATCAAAAGAGAAGTGACTACTAGGTACTCTCCTCAACTAAATGGAATTGCAGAGAGGAGAAACAAGACATTGGTTGGATCAGCCCGAACAATGCTTGAAGAGAAGAAGTTGCCACATTATCTATGGGTAGAAGCTATTTCAACTACTATGTACCTTGTCAATAGACTACCATCCAAATCACTTCAAGGTATGAATCCTTATGAAGCATGGCATGGAAGAAAACCTAGTCTTGGACATTACAAGGTTTTTGGTTGTTTAGCTTATGTTCATGTACCATCACAAATAAGAGGTAAGCTAGATGAAAGAGCAACAAAGGTAGTGTTTATTGGATATGATTCAACTCAGATGGGTTACATGTTCTTCAATCCTTCAACCAAGCAATTCACTACATGTAGAGATGTTGTGTTTGAAGAACACATGTCTTGGTATGATGAAGACAAACAAAAGGTAACACTACCATATGATCTTGATTCTGACCCTCATCAATTAGGAAACAAGCATGATACACAGGTCCAAGATCCAAGAAGTGATACAGATGATGATCAACATGAAAGAGAAAAGGATTACAAGCTATGGAAGTCAAGAGGAAAAGCAAATGCAAGAGGTTCGAGAATGCTCCAAACAAGCACCTAGAAGATCAGAAAGAGAGAAGAAACAACCAGAAAGGTATGAATATGATTCCACATTTGTTACAAAGCATTCAATCTACCTGGCAAAATACTCTATTTTAGAGGAACCCTCAACCTATGAAGAGGCAAAGGGAAACCCTAATTGGGAAAAGGCCATGAACCAAGAGATAGATGCATTGAAGGACATGGACACTTGGGATTTGGTTCCAATATCACCAAATCAAAAGGTAATTGGTTGCAAATGGGTATATGAAGTTAAAAGAAACTCAGACTGATCAGTTTTCAGGTACAAGGCAAGATTAGTTGCCAAAGGATTGGTTGCAGATGGGTATATGAAGTTAAAAGAAACTCAGACTGATCAGTTTGCAGGTACAAGGCAAGATTAGTTGCCAAAGGATGCTCACAAATGCATGGTATAAACTATGAGGAAACATTCTCACCAGTTGCAAAGATGACTACAATTAGGACATTGATAAGTATAGCTGCTGCAAGGAACTGGAGACTCCTCCAACTTGATGTGAAAAATGCATTCTTAAATGGTTGGATAATTGAAGAGGTATACATGTCACAACCACCAGGTTTGGAAAACCCTAATCATCCATCTTATGTTTGCAGACTTAAGAAAGCATTGTATGGATTGAAACAAGCTCCAAGAGCTTGAAATTACAGGTTAGTTACATATCTTCAAGATCAAGGGTTAAAAGCTAGCAGGTTAGATCCTTCTCTATTCATCAAAAGGGATCACAATGAGGTTATCTATCTATGTGTATATGTAGATGATATTATTGTGACAAGTGATTATCTAAATGGCATTCAAAGGATCAAGAGACACATGCAAGAGGAGTTTAAAATCAGTGACCTAGGTGAGCTCACATATTTCCTAGGTATGCAGGTGATATACATAGATGAAGGAATGAATTTGACTCAAAGAAGATACATTCAGGATCTTCTTCTCAAGTTCAAAATGGAGAACACGAAACCTGCAGGTACACCTTTGGAGATGAATCATAAACTAAGTGTTTATGAAGGTGAGAAAATTGAAGACATTAAAGAGTATCAAAGCTTGGTAGGTGGCTTGATATATGCTACTCATACAAGGGCAGACATCTCATATAGTGTGGGAGTGCTTAGTCAGTTCATGCACTCACCGAGAAGACCACACATGGATGCCGCTAAGAGAGTACTTAAGTATCTCAAAGGTACAATCAACGAAGGTATATTCTATCCTTACTCCTCATATTTGGATATCAAAATCTACTCAGATGCAGATTGGGTAGGAGCTAAGGATGATAGAAAAAGTACATCTGGTTACTTAGCATTTAAAGGTTCGAAGCTAGTGTCATGGAGCTCCAAGAAGCAACCAACAGTTGCTTTATCCTCAACTGAAGCGGAGTACAGAGGCTTGACCATAGCAACTCAAGAGTATACAGATTTCGGACTTGTGAGTTCCAAACCTCACATATTTGGAGATAATGTAAGTTCCATGCATCTAGCGCCAAATCCTATTTTCCATGCGAGAACCAAGCACATAGAAGTCCATTACCACTTCATCAGGGAGAAGATCATGGCAAAGGAGATTGACATTTCTTTTGTTCCTACTAAAAAGCAAGTAGCAGATATGATGACGAAGGCACTTGATGGAGTAAAGCTTTGTAGATTCAAAGCTATGGCAGGTATTCAACCTATCAGAGAATGAAGACTCAAGCATAATTACACTTGAGGGAGAGCTGTTGGAACATCAAGCTTACACTATGCTTGAGGTGGATTTGATCTACATCAAAGGCTATCGCATCGAAAGAATATCCATTGGAGAGTTCATTTTCTTATGCTCATTTATTGTATTTTTTGAGAGATTTTTGATGGTTCATTTACCATTGTAAAAGCCTTGATCTTTACACATGTAAAGGTAGAAAGATAGAGCCCAAATCCCACGAATTTTTGGTGGTTGAAGTTGCATTCAATCACAAAATCAATCACCTAAAAGTAGATCAAACTAGATCTTCATTTTTCCTAGATTGTAGGAAAGTGAATTAATTCCCTCCAACAACCATTCCCACCTTCATTTGAATTCAAAATCCACTTGTAGAAGTCGTGGAACACTCCTAGAGTCTATATAAAGACTTGAAATGACTTGTACAGTACATAGAAGCAATATACATACACTTGTGATCATCATTGTCTTGCTCCTTCAGTTCTCTGCATCATCGTCTTCGCAAATAGTAATCTTGCAGAGGCTGCTACTCTCTTTCTAGAGCTCCAAATTAAGTGCAAGGTGGCTCATTGAAAAGATATTGGTGTCTAGTTTATTCCTCTTAATTTTCAAAGCATTTGATTTAGTAGATTGGGATAAAACTGAGTTTTTTTGTCTCAGGGTCAATCTCTACATATTTCTAAAAAATAGGAAGTACCACCGGTGAATGTTGCATTCATTCCTATAGCATATTTTGCTTATTCCTTATACTTTTGTGCATTACATACACTCAAGACTATGTGTATAACTCCCATACAAGTATTTGTTCTAAGTTTAATCATGCTGGTCGCTATGGGCATTTGAAGTTCATTGTCTCTTCCATAGATAGTAAGTTTTTTGAGCTAGTCGACCCGCGAACCTATCTGTTTTGTATCAACTCATTCTCCTTGATGCTCCAAAGTACATAGTGTGTTTCTTTGCATTTATCACATGATTATAAGGTCTATTTGAGTCTCCATAAGCTCAAGGGCTGTTCTTGTGCCGGTTGGCTTGACCAAACTTCGTCACTTTGAAACACACTTTTCTACCTTGTACAAGCTTCTCCAAGTTCTTTCATTCCACACATTTGGTTATGTTCTACATGAAGACAGACATGTGACTTGAGGAAGCAACTTGAGGATGTATGTATGACTAAAAATCATTCGGTGGATGTGTATGTGACACACATCAAGGACTTGAAAGAGCAATTGGCAAACATAGATGAGATTATTCTGGATGCATCACTCATCTCTAAATTGTTGAAATAATTACCATAATCTTTTCAAAGCTGTGCTACTACACTCCATTTGGTTGCAAAAGAGAATCCTAATATGTATGCATTTGATGAGGTTGTGTCTCTTCTTTTGCAAGAAGAGCAATCTAGAGTGAATAGGAGTTGTTTGATTGAGGGAACATAAGCACTTGCTAATTCACAAAAGTGGAAAAGCAAGTATGGTTCGGCTTTACGTTCATCAAAACCAAATCCTCAACCATTCACTTCCACTCATTCCTCTAATGATGCTGATTTGCAAAAGAAATAGAGATGCAAATATTGCAGAAAGGTTGTTCATACTAATGATGATTGTAGAAAGCTTGCTAAGCGCGATGAAAAGAACAAATCTGGGATGTCTATTGCTAAAAATTTAGCAAATGCAAAGAATGATGAAGCAAACATGGCTCAAGATTTTTGGGCATGTTTTGTTACATATCGTTATGATGCATCTTTGCATTCTAAATGTATGGTTGTGAGTGAAGCTGATTCGGATTGGTTCTTTGATAGTGGTGCTTTAAAGCACATAATTTCATGCAAAAGGCTTTTTTGCATCTTTGAAAGATGCACTCAAAGGAGGACATGTGGTGTCTGCAAACAATTTCAAATGCATTGTATGTACCCGATATAAAGAAGAACTTAATTTCAGTCCCCTTGATTGCCAAAGCTGGACTTCATATAAACTTTGTTGATGATAAGTGTATGGTTCATGATTTTAGCAATGGAGATATTATTGTGATGTCTGGTACATTATGTAATGGTTTGTATCGCATGGATACATAAAAGAGGGCTGCCTCGAATGCCTTGGTTGCTCATACTTCTTCCATGGCTGAAATGGAGCTTTGGCATGCTCATTTTGATCACTTGAACTTCAATACTTTGCTTTGCTTACAAAAGATGGACATGGTTATTAGTTTTCCAACACTTGAGTCCATTGAAAATCATGCATGTGAAGGTTGCATTTTTTGAAAAATGCATCGTGCTTCTTTTTCAAAAGGTAGTAATATACACACACTACAAGAAAATTGTAGTTTGTTCATAGTGATGTATGCGGTCCTATCAAGACTCCATGTTTTGGGAAGCATGTGTATTTTGTTACCTTCATTGATGATGCCACTCTCCATACATGGGTGTATCCTATGAAAGAAAAGAATGATGTATTTTCTTGCTTCAAAGCATTTTTAGTTATGGCTGAAAATTTTTCTTCACAAAAGCTTTTGACTCTACGCACGGATCATGGTGGTGAGTACATGTCACATGAGTTTAGTGCTTTTCTTCATGAAAGAGGTATTTCACACCAATGTATGGTGCCATATACACCTCAGCAAAATGGTGTTGCCAAGCGTAAAAATAGAACACTTCTTGAAATGGCATGATGTATGGTTAAAGGAAAGCATCTTCTTGATAAGTTTTGGATGGAAGCGGTCATGTGTGCAAACTATGTGTTGAATTGTTGCCCTACAAAAGCATTGAGAGTCATCACTCCTTATGAGGCTTGGAATGATCATAAACCTATGGTTGGTCATATGCATGTGTTTGGTTGTTTGGCATATGCTCTTGTGCCATCACAACAATGTTACAAACTTGATGACAAGACAAAGAAATGTATATTTGTTGGTTATAGTGCTGAAATTAAGGGATATCATTTGTACCATCCATTGACGAACACAATTATTGTGAGTCGAGATGTGGTAATTGCTGAAAATTCAGTTTTCCCTCTACTTGAATGCAAAAAATAGCCTATAGTTGACTCACAAGATGTGTTTGATACACTCATGCCTTTGTTTCAAAATGGTGCCCTTGACCATGGCCATGTAGACCAACTAGTTGAGGCTCAAAGGGCTGAAAATTTCCAACAAAATAGAGCTAAAATGCAGAGAATTTCCAATCAAACATGGCTGCATGAAATTCAGCCACACCTGATGTACATGTTGATGATGTATTGCATAATGAACACATGTCTATCAAGAGTGCACAAACTATGCAAAAGTGGTTGAAACAAACTTTGCAGGACAAAAAAATGAGTGCATCTTTACTTGGTAGAACAAGATCAAGCTCTCACCATGCATCAAGTAATTTTGTGGATTATTCCCTTATGGCTACAACATGTAATGAAGAACCACTTACTTTTGAAGATGCATGTGAAGATCCATATTGGATGAGTGCTATGCAATCAGAAATGGATTCCATTTATAGGAATGGTACTTGGGAGTTATGTGAATTTCCAAAAGGAAAGAATTCCATTGGTATTCAAAGCAAGATTGGTTGCCAAAGGATATGTGCAGAAATATGGCATTGACTATGAGGAAACGTTTGCACCTACATCACGCATTAGTACCATTTGTACATTGGTTGCATTGGCTGCCCATTGAGGTTGGAAAGTACATCATTTGGACTTAAGAACCGATTTCTTGAATGGTGATTTGCAAGAAGAGGTCTATGTGAAGAAACCTCCTAGATTTGCTATGAAAGGGAAAGAACATATGGTTTGTCGTTTGCATAAAGCCTTGTATGGTCTTAAGCAAGCTCCACAAAATCCATAAGCACTTGATTCCTCTTGGCTTCACATGTAGTCCAATTGAAAGCACACACTATGTACATAAAAATGGGGCTGATCGTATAGAGCTTGTTCTTTATGTTGACGGCATACTATTGACTGGGTCATGTGATGCAAAACTTGACATTCTTATGGTTGATTTGCAGCACACTTTTGATGTCACTTATCTTGGTCTTTTGAGCTACTACCTTGGCATCCAATTTGTATCCGTTGAGGGGGGACTTCTTATGCATCAAGCAAAGTATGTTGAAAAGCTATTTCAGCATTTTGACTTTGAGGATTGCAAGCCAGTTTCTACACTAGTTGAGATAGGATTTAGATTCTAAGTTGAGGATTTTATGTTGGAAGAGATGGATGGATACCTCAAGGAAGTGAGGTGGTAGTGCCAAAACCTACTTTGTACCTGCCCTATTTCACTTTTTATTTTGATAGTAGGCCCTTTTAGCTTGCAAATGACACCAAGAAAGTACCTATGTACTTTGGAGATGATTCCTCAAACAACTAAATCAAAACAAAATCTCTTGACAAATAACTAGTGTGCCAAAGCTTGCTATTTTGGTCTACACATCTTCTAGTTCTTTTGCTTAGTGCTCACAGTACAATAACAAGACTCATTGTTCTTTCTATGTCCCATCGAAGCTCCTTAAGCATTTCTTCTAATTTTTCTTTTGCTAGTCTTGATTCCTCTGCAAAAAATTCCTTAGGCTCCAACATTTGGTGACACACACTTCGATAGCTTATTGCCACTGCTTCTAGTTATGGAATTTGGTTCTGAAGTTTTTCTAACATGCTATCAAAAGTTAATGTTACATCGGCTAGTTTTACAAGATCTTCTTTGTTCTACCAAAAAATCTTCTTTGTAACTCAATGTACAAGAATTAAGAGAATTATCCATATCATTTGTGAAACTTCTGATGAAATTGATCTTGTGATGATAAATTTTGGATTTCATTGATGAAGAAGGGGCTAGGGTCTTAGCATCCTAGATTGATAATGTATGTTTTTGAGGTTGTTGTTCCTTTATACTATGATGATTGGAGAGGACACCTCCAAAGTACATCAAAAATATTTTTGCACCATTGCTCGGGAACATTGAAGCAAAGCTTATGCTGGATCTTCCAAGTTGATGGTAACAAATACTTGTTCTAAAATTATTTTGAATCATCGTGTGACAAAGATAAAACGTTGAGTGTGTTTAATCTTAGAGAGAGAGATTTATTCATTCATCTTTTTGAGAAAATAGTGTAAAGAGTTGTATATTGTTTTCTAGTTCCATTTATGAGATCAGAATCTTTCATTATATTCTCTTTAGCTTTATTTCTTAGAAAACCCTAGAAAATTTGTTTTCTATTTGTTGAAAAACAAAGTGGTGGAATTTTCCATGAGAAATTCTCAACATCAATGGACCATCAATACTGCGAATAGGAAGGAAAAGAAGTGGAAAAAGTAAAAGGAAAGAAATTGAAAAGATTCTTTGTTAACATAGCACAACCATTTCCTTTTGAATAATCATAATCTATTTTGATATCTAGGCAAAGAGGGAAGCAAGAGTATCATTGGACCTCAAGACAAGAAACAACATCAAAAGAGTTGGCTATGCATGGGTATATCCATTGAAAGCAAAATCCGAAGTGTTTATGTGCTTTAAACAGTTTTTGGTTTTGGCTTAAAATCTATCAACATGTAAAATGGGCACCCTCCATTCTGATCAAGGGGGGGGAATATATGTCTTCTCACTTTAATGCATTTTTGGTTAAACATGGGATAAAACATCAAGTGTATAGTGCCTTATACACCTCAAAAAAATGGAGTTGTTGAACGGAAGAACAGGTCACTCATGAAGATGGCGAGTTGTATGGTCAAGAGTCAGGCTTTACCACACAGTTTCTGGCTTGTGGTTGTTATGTGTGCATCATATGTACTTAACAGGTGTCCCACTAAAGCATTGCAGTCTATCACTCTATATGAGGCTTGGCATGGTTGCAATCCATCGGTTGCTCATTTGCATGTTTTTGGTTGCCTAGCATATGCATTAGTGCCTGGACAACATCACAAAAAATTAGATGATAAAGCAATAAAATGTATTTTTGTTGGGTACACTTCTAAAAATATAGGCTATTGTCTGTATCATCCACAAACTAAATGCATTTTGGTTAGCCATGATGTTGTTTTTGTGGAAGATGTTATTAAACCATTGCTTTCATGTACTAAGGAGACATCTGTTAGCTCCAAAGATATGTATGATACTTTCTTGCCTCTTTTTACAAGTGGACAGTCTAGTGCTAGTCCTAATGAGGCAACTTCTCAACCTTTGCAAGTTTCATGTGATGATGGAGATCATTCCATTTCTGATCTAGATTTACATGATGCGCTTGTTGATGAAAGAGCTGATATAGAGTAGGCAAAAACTATGCCAAAATGGCTGGTGTAGACTTTGTGTGACAGCAAATTAGATGCACCTCTATCATATCCTACTCAGTCAATCTCTCATAGTGCCTCTTTTGCATCAGATTTCTATGCTATGGCTGCCTCTAGTCTCTCTGATGAGACTGAACCTGATTCGTTTGATGAAGCACAAAATGTTGACCATTGGATGGCTATAATGCTATCTGAATATGACGCTATCATGAAAAACGATACCTAGTCTTTATGTGACTTGCCTCCTAGCAAGAAGGCCAATGGCACTAAGTGGATATACAAGTTGAAGCGTAAACCTAATGGAATGGTTGACAAGTATAAGGCTAGGCTTGTTGCAAAGGGTTATGCACAGAAAAGAGGCATTGATTTTGATGGAACCTTTGCTCCTCCTTGCCGAATGACTACTATTTGTAGCATCTGTGCACTTGAAGCTCATCATGGTTGGAATGTACATCAGTTTGACATTAAAACACCAGTTCTAAATGATGAATTACATGAAGAAGTGTATGTTTTTCAGCCCCATGGCTTTGTGCAGAAAGGGCATGAAAACCAGGTGTGCAAGTTTAAGAAGGAATTATATGGTTTAAGGCAAGCACCATGTGCTTGGTATGAAAAGATACATGCCTATCTCATTGCACATGGTTTTGAGAATAGTTCAACTGAAAGCACCTTATATGTTAAGCGTGGTAATGATGTGCTTCTAAATCATTGTGGTCTATGTTGATGACATGCTGGTCACTGGTCCTCATGACACGCATATTGCTGATTTTAAGGCTAAATTGCATGCCTCATTTGAGATGTGTGATTTGGGGCATTCACATCATTATTTGGGCATTCAGTTTATGCAAGTTGATGGTGGAATGGCTTTGTGTCAAATGAAATATATTGACACATTATTGTAGTGTTTTGGCCTTGAAGACTATAAGCCTATTGCGACTCCTATGAAGACAGGTTTACAATTGAGTCTTCATGATGTTGGAGATGCATTTGATGTTGTTCTCTATCAGCAGGTTGTTATTGTGACCACTTCTAGTTGTGAGGTTGAGTGTAGGGTAGCTTTCACAGAGAGTGTTGAGTGTATGTGGCTTAGATGCTTTTTGGCTTATTTAGGTTGTGGTCAATCTTCTATCATCACCATCTTCACTGAGAGTCAGAGTGCATTGGCAATTGTGAGGAACCTAATTTCCATGCTCACACTAAGAACATTGAGGTGCAATAATATTATGTTAGGGAGTGGTTCTTTGTAAGAGGGATCAGCTTGGCATACAAACCAACTAAGCAAAACATTGTAGAAATTTTTCACAAAGGATCTAGCTACAGAGAAGTTTGAAGCTTTTTGCAAAGCTTTTGGCTTACTTCATTTTGTGGATTGACATAGCTTGGCACTTCCTTATACATGAATGCAAGTTCCTTGTTCACCACATTATGCGAAGGGGGATTCGTTGATATATTTTGGTAGTGATGTGCGTGAACTACTTAGGACTGCCAGAGGCACTTTCTCCCTCTTTACGAGGTTTTTCCCCTACTTGTATATATGTCCATAAACCTCATGGGTCACTCATCTTTGTACATTCACTTGGTAATAAATTTAGTATTGTGCATTGTGCTCCAAGTTTCCTCTTCATCCTCATGTTGTTGTGTGCTTCCATAACCCTCAAATTCCAACATTTCTCTCTCTCTATGTTTACCTCTGAATCCTATAGTGCCTCTCTCTCTCTCTCTCTCTCTCTCTCTCTCTCTCTCTCTCTCTCTCTCTCTCTCCCCTCCTTCCCTCCTCTATGCATGCCTATGGATGATCAATTCTTCTCTCTCTCTCTCTGTCTCTCTTTATCTCTCTCTTTCTATCTCTCCCCTCTCCTTATGACTCTCACTCTCTTTCTCTCTTTATCACTCTCTCTCTATGTGGATATGATTCACACTTGCTTGTGTAGAGTAGAGAGGACAAAGTAGAGATATGGGGAGATCTCTCTCTCTCTCTCTTTGTCTCTCCCTCTCTCTCCATGTCCATTCATAGTGAGAGTTGAAGGGATGAGGGCTGGTACAAGAGATAGATACCTAAGAGAGCATAAAGTACGAGGAAAATGTGATCAACAAAGAAAATGTACTTGAAAATCATTTGGAAACTTCCAATGTTGAATCAAGCCTTTATTTATAGGGATCAAAGGTAAAACTTTCCAAATTGAAGTAATCTTCAAATTTTGCACGTATACATATGCATAGAGTTTTTCTCTTCTTTGAAAATCATTTGGAAACTTCCAATGTTGAATCAAGCCTTTATTTATAGGGATCAAAGGTAAAACTTTCCAAATTGAAGTAATCTTCAAATTCTGCACATGTACATACACATAGAGTTTTTCTCTTCTGTTCCTTTCTAGATAAGGATAATCTATTTTCCTTTCTATTTTTCATTTCTTCCTTTTCTCTTTTTATTTTTCATTTTCTTTTTCTCTTTTATTTTATATTTTTTCTTTTTCTCTGTTTAGTTTTTACTAAAGTTCAATAGATACATTAATTTACATATTCACACATATGACTAAATATATTAATTTACATTTGCATACACAAGAGGTTTTAAAACAAGGGTCTTAGGATTTAAAAATGGGTTTCTAGGGGTCAAAACATAGGTTTTTTATATAAAAATATTTGGGGATTCCATAACTAGGGTTAGAAAACACATATACATAGGTTGTGTATAACATTTATAAGTTTGAAACACATATGGGGTTTAGGATTAATACATTTAATAGGGTATCATTCACACTCTCTCATCTTGGGTTTATATAAATACATATTAGGGGTTTGAGTGGCTAGTGTCGGTTAAACTCTAGGGAATTTAGAATGTTTAGACATTAGACACAAGGTGTTTAGGGATTTATGTGGCTAGGGTTTGTTAATTTTACTCACTAGGGTTTTAGGTTTTAGACAAAAGATTTTTGAATTTTCTAAGAGGGTATACATAAAATTGGGATTTCAGGGGCTTTTTAGACATATACTACGAACTAGGTACCATAAATAACTTGACAAGATCATATACTATGATATTACAAGAGGACAAGACAAGATGCCCTTAATGCTAGATTAGACAAGACAAGAATAAGGAGAAAGACAATAACTAGAGCTCGAACATGGAAGGTGCTTACTTGGTGATCAATCCTCCCTCGGCTTTGAATATTGATATTAGCAAGACTGAGGATATGAGTGGACAAGCTCTTCTTATACACGTGTTGATGGGTGGCTACAACAATGCAAATTGATGATGTTATCAACTCAAAATAGAACCTTTGAAATGTCACAATCAAGTGAACAGATAGTTCATCTTAGGGTTTTGCATGTTTCGAATGAGATGGTGCTATTAGATTCTTCAAATCATGAACCAATCATGAGATGTATTGAATCTATATATAATATAGGTTTGTTCAAAGTTTCTTCATGTGTCTCCATGACATTATGTTCCCCTCAAGCGACAAGTTCCATGAGGAGCAACCATGTTCGCTAGTTTGGGGCTTAGTGGATTCTCCTTATGGAATTCACAAATTTGATTGGTGATCTTCAAATATTTTAGGACTTGAATTATCATAGCTTTTAGTCTTGGGGATTTCATGATATGTGGTACTTGAACGTATGATGATCTATATCCATAATGAAACTTGAAAGGATTTGTCGTATATCTAGGTGTATAATCAAGTGCATCATTCTCATGGTGGGATGTATTCCTCTTTTGAGTTTTTTGATGTTGGGAGAAGCCAAAGGCACATACACAGAGGTAGCATGTAAAGGCAGACTACAAAGAGTTGTGGGTGGCCATGCAATCAATTTTTCCAAAGAAATATGTTCTATATTACTCTTTTAAAACTCAAACATTGATTTTTCTCAAGTCTATAACATATGTAGCATTAAAAAAGACCCAATTTTGTAATTAGTAGCTACATTTTGTGAAGCCGAGGAGCCCTTGAGCTTGAGGAGCTTAGGTAGAACAAGAATACCAATCTTGGCTATTTTTAGATCTTGTTTAGACCTCCAAATAGTGCATAGAGCGTATTTTTTAACTATGCCGGACACTAGATGTGAAACCCATCAAAACTAGTCTAGAATCTATAAAAAGAGCTAGAGAACTCATTTTTGAGGCTAGCTATTGTTGGATTTTGATAATTAGAGTGCATTTTGAGTTTGTAAACGTGTTATTGAGAAACAGAGTCTACTTCCTACCTTCCATTCTATCTTGCTTTTCTCTTTCTTGTGTGTGTGCATCTCCATGCTTCTCACCTTCACTCTCACTACATCTTGCATTGACGATCTTCATATCAAACATGTATCAATTGGACGTAAAAAAATGCATTTCCAAATGACTGGATTTCAGAGGAGGTGTACATGTCTCAACCTCCTAGCTATGAGGATCCAAACGGGGTAACATATGTGTGTAAATTGAACAAAGCTCTTTATGGATTGAGGCAGGCACCTAGGGTATGGAACCATAGGTTGACTACATACCTTCAACATCAAGGATTCATCATGAGTAAAGTAGATACTTCTCTGTTTGTTAAGAGGAGTAATTCACAGGTAACATACCTATGTGTATATGTTGATGATATCATATTCACAGGCAATGATGCTAATGGCATCAAGCCAATTAATCAAATGATGGAGGAGTTCAAAATCAGTGATCTAGGATCATTAAAATATTTTCTTGGACTTGACTTAGTCTATGCTAACTCTGGAATCTATGTTACTCAGAGAAATTACATACAGGACATGTGGAAGAAGTTTCAGTTGTAGGATGCCAAGGTAGCAAGTACCCCAATGGAGGTAAACCAAAAGTTAAGTGCTCATGAAGGTGATGTGCTTGAGAATATTGGAGGTTACCAAAGCATAGTACGAAGCTTAAACTATGCTACATTGACAAGGATTGATATTGCCTATGGAATAAGTGTTTTAAGTCAATTTATGCACAAAACTAGCAGACCTCATTTGGAAGCTGCAAAGAGGATTTTGAAGTACCTTAAGGGCACTCAAATCAAGGATTGTTTTTTCCTTTCTTCTCAGACTTGGACATAAAGATATATTTAGATGTAGATTGGGCAGGTTGCAAAGATGATAGAAGAAGTACCTCAGGATACATATATTTTGCAAGTGATAAACCTATATCACGGTCTTCAAAGAAGCAACCTACTATTGCTTTATCTTCTACAGAGGCACAGTATAGAGGATTGGCCAATGCTACTCAAGAGGCCATATGGATGAGATTGTTATATACAGATTTTGGTTTGCATACTACATCAATGATTTTTGGAGGTAATAAAAGCTCACTACATCTTGCAGCAAATCCTATTTATCATGCCATGACCAAACATATAGAGATCCACTATCATTATGTGAGAGAGAAGCTATTGAGCAAGGAAATTTAGTTGGCATATGTATCAACTAACATCCAATGTGTATACTTATTGACTAAAGCATTAGATGGTACAAAACTTTGCAGGTTCAAGTCTATGATTGGATTGCAGGACATTCAAGAAGATTGAAGAAGAAGACCAAGCCAAAATGTTTGTCTTGAGGGGGATCTGTTGGTGCAAATACCAAGCCTACACATTTGGCTAGAGTCTATTAAAGCTCCATGGAAACCATTGCTAGGAAGCCTTTATCATTTCCCACTTGTAAAAGTCATTTTGACTTGAAAGAATATTTGTAACCACCACTAAACTCATGGGATTTGTTAGTTGGAAAATTCACGACTCTACTTGAGAGAATATCTCCTAGGTTAGAGGACCACTTTTAGTGAGAGCCAATGAAGGATTCAAATTCAAATTCAAATAACTCATCTATAAAAGATAGTTTGAAAAAACTCACGGTAGAGATCACCTTTTTCGACTTCTTGCTCATTACTTTATAAGAGAGTGAGGCTCACATCATAGCCTAACCTACTCATTATCATTAGACATTGATTATCATGCAAATGATCATGTACAACATTGTGTTCCAATACAATAGATCAATACTTTTCATCTATGGTCTCTCTGTCATAGCTACTCAGAACAATCATTTTGTATTACTCATATCTGAGTCATTTCTTCACCATTTGCAATTTTCTATAGCTTATTGGAATCTGCTCCAAGTCCTCTAGATGCTCAGAAGTGAAGATAATCCATTCATCCAATTTGGAGAAGAGCACATCAAAGTACCCACTGGTCAAACTCTACAGAGGTCCTAAAGAATGGGAGTAATGATTTGATTGCTAAATTGATTGTTCTCTGTATAGTGCATCATTTTAAGTGATTCCACTTGGAATTACTAGCTCATTAAGCTAATTTGATATCTCCTAGAGGAATTTTTCTAATTCCTACTATATTGCAAGCACTGAGCATAACAAACAACAGGTTTGTGAACAAAAATAGAAGGTTTTGATTGATCCTTCAACTTGGAAGTAATCTGTTTTGGTTCAATCATTTCTCATATCATTTCCAAAGTACATAGGCACTTGTATAGTGTCATTGGAAAGCTAAAAGGGCCTAGAATGCAACTCTGAAGTAAGAAGGGCTGGTAGAAAGCAAGAATTGGTAGTACCTACTCATTTCTTGGAGTGTCCAACCATCTTTCCCAACACAACGGCTTGGAGAGTTTAAGTGTGATGGCTGAAATATCCACCCACTTTAAAACATCACCTCATTTCATAGGACTGAATAATTCTTTCATGTTCTGTGGGCATGTGAGTCCCATAGATCTTAAGCACTGCCCGAATGAGATCTTTCAAAAGGTAAAACTTTTTGTTTATAGGATCATTCACTAGTCATGGAAGAATAAATGTTCCTAGCAATTCCTTGTTTGTGGTGGCTTCAACCATAGTCACCAAGTAATAGCACAGATAGAAGTCAGGTTTGGGCAATGGATCACTAAAATATTCTATAAAACCAGCTCTAGCCCAAATATGCCTTAACACTTTTGAATTCTAAGGCTCTTCAAATTCTCTTGAGAAAAATGGATATATGCCCCACTTGATACTGTCAAAGCACATCATGTCATCAAAAATAAAGTTAGCATCTGCAAGGGACCTGCTAAACCTTGGAACCAATGAGAATTGCTCTAAACTTTTTCAATGTGTCCCATAGGAGGATCATCTATGGGCATTGGTCCTCTGAAGCCTTGAAAGTTTGGTGGTTGCAATGTAGGATACAACTCAGCTAATAAATTGCCAAAATTGACCACTAGCATACTTCATCTTGCATGATGATTCGAAATGAGTGCATAGGTGATCTACTACAAAGGGATATCACATTATTATGGAAATTAATTTTGACCCCAATAAGGTGAGACCGCAATCCCTTTCCATAGCCAATGTGTAACCCATGTAGTCGAGTGTTGTGAGGTGGTTTATGGAATGATTTTTCAAAAACTAATGTGGGTCACTAGACACCTACATGCTTTAGATAATGCATACATTGCTTGTAATGAGTCTTGTATTACAAGTGACAATGGGTTAGTTTTGCTGAATTTATATGAAGTTCAGTTGTGAGTGAATTATTACAAAGGTAGGGGTTAGTCGGGTTGGGTGTTATGTTGTACAAAGGATGATGTGGCAGCTTCTGGGTACATTTTGGGATCCATTTGCTAAGAGTTGATGAGTGGGAGATATTCTTCTACTAAGGTACAACAAGTGATTTTGGTGGTTGTGGTGTCCATGGGTGAAGAGATTTCAAAGGGGTATATATTACATGGCTTGAGTTTTGAGCTATAATACAATGCTTCGATACCGAGATCTGCATTGGTGTGGGTCGATTTGGGAGGTACTTCTTGGTGATCCAAATCTTTTGAACTCTTATTAATGGGGAAGAAGGTCGATGGTATGTGGACTGCTGACTCTGATTCTGCCTAGATTTCTCCTTGTCAAAGCCTTTGCTGTTGTAGTTGGTTGGTGCTTTCTCTCCTTTTGGCACGCATACCTACTTTATGCAAGTAGTCTTAGTCTACTAATGTTGCTGCCATCTATGTGTTGCCTGGTATGGTCATCGGCCTGGGTTTGTAAGTTGTGGTTGAATCTTTTGTGATTGAGGGTGAGAAGTCTTGTTGACACTCTGCTTTGGAAAAGAATGGAGGTCCAATACTTGCGTAACCTGCCCATTAGGATGTGAGGCATTTTGTACCACAAATCTAGGTTGGGTCTTGCTAAGTGTGGAGGATGGGTCACCGGAGGCTATCGTGACTCTCTATTTGATGATGTACTCCAACTCACCACTGATGTAGTCCCCTTCCCATGCAAAGGAAGACTAGGGGAAGATCTCTTGAAATCCTCCTTACTGGCTACTATACATCGCCAAGCTCTCATGGGTTGACTTTGGAGGGAGCATGCTTAGCTGATGGATTTGTCCAAAGATCTTTCGATCCCCCTTCGCAATCATTTTGTATGGTCTAGGGTTACATTCCTCAGGTGGGGTATTATTAGGGAAGTCAAGCGGCATCATTCGATGCTCGTCTAAGGTCTTGATCTACAAGGAGGCTTTTCTAAGGTTTAGGTCCATGGAGTGATTGTATAGCCAATCTTGGCCAAGGATTAGGGGTTCTATCAAGTCGTCATCATGGCACACTAATAGCTTCATTGTCATGGTCACTTCATGTATGACGATAGGAAGGTCCACCTCACCCATGCAAGGGGTTTCCATGCCTCCTAGCCCTATAAGGTATGCCTTAATTGGCCGCATTTCTATTCTTGAGTCCATATAATGAGACCATCTAATGGCACTAGTTGCAGCACCTGAATCAATTAAAGCCCTGAGCTTGTGGCAAGGTTTGTTGTGTTCTAGCATGACTGTAATGAATGGTCTCCTATCCACTATTCTAGGATGAGCAGTTGACTTTGTTTGACACATGGCCATGGGGTATCTTGGTGGGTTCTCAAGATGATTATAATGCTCTCTCCCTAGTTCTTATCTTCTTAGCTTCATGCGCTTAATGCGTTCTAGAGCTTTTGCCTGAGCTTCCGCACATATTCTCTTTTCTTCCTCCTTATGCTTCTTATCCAAGGTGAGTCATCTAAGCATGTCCTTAGTAAGAGGTTCCTGATATAGCTTGACTCTACAACCACTAATGTAATTAGGCATTATCTCTCCTTCTAGGGTGGCTAATTGTACCGCTCCACTTGTTGATAGTCTGTTAATGATCATAGGACCATAACCACGTTCTTCTATCTTCCATGCATGTTGTTTCAGTGTATACACTAGGACTAAGTCACCTTCTTTTAAGCCTTTATCTTTCATATGTGCATCCAAATAGGCTTTCTATCACTTCTTTTCTACATATATGCTTGCTGCTACTTTCAGCCTGGTTTCTCCTAATCGTTCCAAGTCCATTATCCTTGATGACAATTAATGTCTGGTCCACTGTTATGCTTGTGAAACTTTAAGGGTGGGTATCAAAAAGTCCAAAGGAAGCACAACATTTTGACCAAAAACCATGTGAAAGGAAGTTGCATTGAGTACGGTCTTGTTGGCCACTCAATATGCCCAAATAGCATGGTGTAACTGTTTGTCCCAATCACAAAGTTTTTTGTTCATGAGTTTCATTAATACATTACAAAGGATCTTGTTAGTACTTTCTACTTGACCATTGGCCTCAGGATGATATGGTGCGGATTTCTTGTGAATCACCATAAAATCTTGTAACAAATATTCAATGAACTGGTTTAGAAAGTGAGTTCCTCGATCACTCACTAGCTCTATAGGTGATCAATATTTTGCAAAGACATTTTCAAATAAGAATTTTGCAGTCGTGTGTGCATCATTCTTTTTTCTAGCCTTAGCCTCTACCCATTTGGTAAGATAATCTATTGCTACTATGATGTATTCTACATGATTATGTTTTGTAGGGGGTTAATGGGTCCTACAAAGTCCATACCCCACTTAGAAAATGTGCGTCCTCCCATTATGGGTTTCAGTGGCATTTCATCTCTACGAGTAGGAAACTGAGTTCTTTGGGACACGTCACATCTCTTAACATAGGTATGTGCATCCATGTGAAGAGTGGGCCACCATAATCCTGCAAATAGTATGGCTTTGACTATCTTGTCATGGCCAAAATGACCTCTTTCAACACCTTGGTGTGCAATCTCTAATATAGTCAAGTAATGGCTCTCATGAACACATTGTCTAGGTATCTTTCTTTTCCGTGCTTGTATAGGTTATCGCCAATAAGTGAGTAGTCTTGAGCTTCCTACTCTAGACTGCATTGTCTTGCTAAAGTCATTCCTTGAGGGAATGTTTGTGTCCTCAACTATGTCACTAACGGTTTGCTCCATTCTGTTGTGAGGGACATATGGTATAATGTGTCATGTTCTACTAGTGCTCTTTCACAACAGACAATACATTCTTTACACAGCTTATAGACATCTACTTCCATAGAAGGCCAATATAATCCTAGTCTATGCAAAGTCTGCAATGTATGATGTTTTGAGTGATGTTGCTTTAATGCACCTACATGTGCTAGTTGCAATCAATTTGAATATTCTGATTCCTCTACACAAGCAAGAATTTTTTGATTCTTCTGTTTATATTTACTTCCTACAAGTATCTCATATCTTTATGAGTTGGTCGTCTCTTCTTCTCTGATCCTAATCCTAGGATTCTTGGGTCCAAATGTGAGAATAGGGATGATAAGGTTTTTCCATTTATGTACTATTTCAAGTTTAAACAAATATGCATCCGATAGTTCATCCGCTATTGCTTCAGGAGCTTCTCCCAAAAATAATTGTGAGAGATGGTCAGCTCTAAGGTGGGACTTCCCCTTCTTGACCACTACTTCAAAGTTGTATTCCATCGGTAATAGAAGCCATCATATTAGTCGTTCGGTGGTACAATGCTTATTGACTAAGTACAATAATTCTTGATGATCCATGAAGAACTTGAACTTATTCGCCAACAAGTAATGCCTGAATTTCTTTATCACGTAGATCATTCCTAATCCTTCACGCTCTATAGTGGTATAATTTCTTTCTATTGTGTTTAACTATCTACTTTCATAAGCTATGGGAAGATGTGTAATCCCTTCATTTGTGGGTTGCACCAACACACATCCTACGGCATAGTTGGATGCATCCACATGTACATGGAATGGCTTACGCCAATCTTGGCTTGTTAATATTGGTGCTAAACACTTGTCATTTAAGTTCATTAAATGAATTCTCACATTCATCCATCCTTTCAAACTTGTTCAATAGAGAGTCCAAAGGCTTTGCTATGATTTCATACATGTGTATGAATCGTCGATGATATCCACAATGGCCCATGAAAGTGTGTACTTCCTTTACATTCTTCGGCCTAGGTAGTGTTGGGAAAGATGGATGGACACTTCAAGTGATGAGTACGTACTACCAAATCTTGCTTTGTACCAGCCCTTTGTAGCTTCATAATTGATAAGTGGTCCCTCTTAGCTTTTCCAATGACACCATAAAAGTGCCTATGTAGTTTGGAAATGATATATAAAAATATTTGATCAAAACAGACTACTTCTCAATTGAAGAATCCAAGAAAACTTTCTTTTTTGGATCATACACCTGCTGCTTGTAATGCTTAGTATAACCAGTACAGTAGGAATTGGAAGACTTCCTTTCAGAGGTATCTAATTAGCTTAGTAAGCTACTGATTCCAAGTGGAATCACTTGAAATGATGAACTATGCACCGAGAAATCAATTTAGCAAATTTATCATTACCCTCAATTTTTTAGGACCTCTGTAGGTATTGACCAGTGAATGCTTTGAAACAAATTTCTCTCAATCGGTTGAATAGACTTGCTTCAAACCTTTTTTAGCATGTAGATAACTTGGAGCTAATTCCAAGAAGCTATAGATCATTGGATTTGGTGGAGAAATGAGTGAGATATGAGCAGCACAAGTTGACAGTAGAGATTGACTATACCAGAGATGTCATAGATGAACAATGTAAGTATAATGTATTAATGAACAATGTTGTACAATGTCATAGGCTTGCTAATCATAGCCTTATGATGAAGAATGGTGTAGGCTACAATGTAGGCGCACACATACAAAAACACAATGGAGAGCTCCAAGAATGATCACTCACACCCATGACTTTTACAAGAGAGTATATATAAGTGTTTCATCCAGATTTGAATTTGAATTCAAATTTTGGCTCTCTCTAAAAATGAACCTTCATTCTAGGAGATATTCTCTCAATGTAGTTGTTACTTTCCAACTAATCAATTCCATGACTTTTTTTTTATGAAGTTACAAATATTCTTCAGTAAAAAAACATGGCTTTTACAAGGGTAAAGAAGTAATCCTCCACTAGCAATTTTTTCCATGGAACTTTATACTCTATACTCTACCTCTGTTGAAAGTATAAAGCAACAATGAAATTTATACTCTATACTCTATAGTATAGAGGCATTGGTCAATCCTCTATACTCTGCCTCTGTAGAAGATAAAGCAACACCATGATATTGACTTATCACCTACAAATGAAAGGTGCCCTGAGGTACTCCTCCTATCATCTTTGCATCCTGCCCAATCTGCATCTGAATAAATTTTAATGTCCAAGTCTAATGTATAAGGGACATACAAACCATGATTTTGTGTACCCTTAAGATACTTCAAGATCCTTTTGGCTACCTCAAAGTGAGGTGCCCTAGGCTTGTGCATAAACTGACTTAGGACACTTACTTCATAAGGAATGTCTATCCTTGTCAAGATAGCATAATTCAAGCTTCCCACTATGCTTTGATAATCTATTATATCATCAAGTACATCACCTTCATGAGCACTTAATTTAAGGTTTACCTCCATTGGAGTACTTGCAACTTTGGCATCCTGCAAATGAAACTTCCTCAACACATCTTGAATGTACTTTCTCTGAGTAATGTATATGCCAAAGTGAGTAAAGACTAACTAAAGTCCAAGGAAATATTTTAGTGATCCAAGGTCACTAATTTGAACTCCTTCATCATCTAATTCTTAATCTGTTTGATGCCATTAGCATCATTATTTGTAAGTATGATATCATGAACATATACACATAGGCATATTACCTCTGAATTACTTCTCTTGATGAATAGAGAAGTATCTGCTTTACTCATGAAAAAACCTTGGTCCTGAAGATATGTGGTCAACCTATGCTTCCATGCCCTAGGTGCCTGCTTCAATCCATAAAGAGCTTTATTCAATTTGCATACATATGTTACCTTGTTTGGATCCTCATAGCTAGGAGGTTGTCACATGTACACCTCCTCTGAAATCCAACCATTTAGAAATGCATTTTTTAGATCCAACTGATACATGTTCCAATTCTTTGATGCAGCCACACTTACCAATACCCTAATGGTTGGCATTTTGGCCACAGGTGAGAAGGTTTCCTCATAGTCAATGCCTTCGATTTGTGCAAAACCCTTGGCCACAAGTCTAAATTTGTACCTGCCTATTTCCCAAGTATCACTCTCCTTGAGTGCTTCAATCTCCTCATCCATAGCTTCCTTCCATTCTTCCTTGGTCTTGCCTCTTCATATGATGTTGGTTCTTCAATTGATAAATCTTTTGCAATATAAACAGAATGCTTAGTAACAAAAGATGTGTCATACCCATATCTGATTGGTTTCTTGCTCTCCCTCTGTGATCTTTTGATTGCTTGATTAGAGGATTCATGTATATCCTCTTATTTCTTCATCTTGAGTTTACCTTTGGACTTCCATGCCTTGAACTCTTCAAGGTTGATGATGTCTTCATCTTTTGAACTTCATTCTGAGTAGGCTCCTCCTTAGTAAGGCTTGGAAACTCCTCTTCCAAGTCATAAGGTAGCTTTACCTTCCTGCATTCACTATCAAACGAAGAGTCATTTTCATCAAAGACAACATCTCTACTGACCATGAATCCCTTATTTGAAGGATTGTAGAACCTATAACCTTTATTATTTATATCATATCCAATGAAGATACACTTCTCTGCCTTAGGGTCTAGCTTACCTCTTATCTCAGAAGGAATATGCACATATGCTACACATCCAAAGATCCTGCAATGATCAAGTGAAGGTCTTCTACCATGCCATGCTTCATATGGGGTCATCCCATCAAGAGATTTGGATGGCAACCTGTTTACCAAATAAGTGGCAGCAGATACACTTTCTACCCATAAATAATTAGGTAATTTTTTCTCATTTAACATTGACCTAGTTGTTTCAACAATAAATCTATTTCTTCTTTTTGCTACCCCATTCTGCTCAGGAGTATACCTTGTGGTAATTTCTCTTTTGATTACTCTATCCTGCAAGAATGCATGAAAATCATTTGAGAAGTACTCACCTCCTCCATCTGACCTTAGTCTTGTTAGATTTCGGCCTGTTTGATTTTCAACAAGTGCAAGATACTTTTTAAAGAAACTAAATACTTCATCTTTGTGCTTCATAAAGTACAATACAGTCCATCTTCTATAGTCATCAATGAAAGATACATAATACCTTGATCCAGACATTGAGGGATCCTTGCTTGGTCCCCATACATCTATATGAACGAGTTCTAGGTAGTCCTCACGCATGTAGCCTTTCCTTGAGAAGGGTAACCTGTGAGATTTTCCAAACTAACAAGCACCACACTTATAAATCATGTGTTGCTTGGATACATTAGGTATCCCAAGCACACATTGATTTTTGCATATATGTTTCAAGGTTCTTTCACCTACATGCCCTAATCATTTGTGCCAAATTTCAAGCTCTGATAATGTTTGATCTTTATAACTATAGAGTGCTATATTCCTTGTATCCTCTGGTTCAAAAGTGAAAAGTCTACTTGTCTTTTCTCCTTTGGAAATTCTCTTGAACCCATGGTTGGGATCCTCCACAAATGCTCCATATCGGTTGAATCTAACTTGCAAACCTTTTTCCACAATCTGTCCAAAGCTCATCAAACTCTTGGTAATAGTTGGTACATATAGAACCCTACTCAACATATTTTTGTTCCCATCAAAATTCTTACCATTTCCAACTTTAATTTATAAGTGCTTGGTGTCATCACCTGTTTGTACCTGATGCTTGCCCTTTGGCTCCTCAAGGTCAGAGAGAAGAGATACATTGCCTACCACATGATTTGAGCATCCTGAGTCAATGTAGAAGAGATGGTCATCATTTATACGTGGTTTTGAAGTCATGTTCATGATTAGAAGAGAATCTTCTTGCTCCTCTATGTAGTTGTTGTAATCCTTTCTGGATTTGTATCCTCCTTGGTAGCTGCCATTGTAATTATTTTTGTGATTGTTGTTGTATCCTTGGTGATAGTTGAACCTGCCTCTTGATTGTGTGTATCCACCTCTTTGATATCCTCTACCTCTCTGATTCTTGAAGTTCCTAAAAGACTCATATGTAGTATGATTTGATAAACCACAAATATTGCATGATGAGGAGTTATAACGTCTCACCCTACCTTGCTTACCTCCTCTACCCCTTCCTCTTGATGATCTACCTCTCCTTGCATAGTTGGCTTGGGAGGTAGTTCCCTCACCTTCTATTTTGTTGTTCTTTCCTTTCTCTTTAGACTTATTCTTATCAGTGTATAGGGAAAAAGAGCTATTACCTCATGATGGGTCTCCATTCTTGTTGATCTTGGCTTCATGGGTGAATAGTTGCCCCATGAGTGTGGTAAGGTCTGGAATGTGCATGTCCATGTATAGATCCATGGCAGTTGTAAAGCTCTCCCATTTGTCATCAGCTTTAATGCCATTGATAACTTGCCTTACAATCTGCTCCTCTTCAATTTTTTCTCCTATACTTGCCAACTAATCTGCTAGATCTTTAACTTTGGTCACATACTCTGAAATAGCTTGGTTAGGTTGTTTCCTTTGGGTTGTGAATTCAATCCATAACTGATTCTTTTTGGCCCTTGTGTTTGAAGAAAAATAAGTAGACAATGTTTCCCAAGTCTCTTGGGATGTCTTATAGCTCCTAATATGTGGAAGAATAAAATCATCGATTGAATTGAGTAAGTAAGACCTTGCTAATGCATCCTTGGCACACCATGTGTTGAGTGTTTCATGTTCTTCCCTTGTAGGTTGTCCTTTGCTTCTTAATATGGGCATCTCCTCATCCCTTGAGATGTATCCATAGAGGCTCCTTCCTTGGAAGTATGTCTTCATCCTTAGAGAGTATGCTTGATAGTTTTTCCTGTCCAATTTATCAATGAAAGAAGGAAAAACATCTCCCATTTTACCTTCGATTTGCCAATTTATCAATGAAACAAGGAAAAATATCTCCCATTTTACCTTCGATTTGCTCTGATACCACTATTGGGAAAGATGGATGGATACTTCAAGTGATGAGTAGGTATTGTTAAATGTTAAATGTATTAAATGTTAAGCATCACGGGTGTTAAACGAATCGCTTAGATTGTAACGTCTCTGACTATCCGAAAGTCATTACCAGACAAACGTGGGTTCCTGGGAGTGGTAGGGGTCTGTTAGACAGAGGCCCTGTACTTATTTCCCAAATCTTCATCACAACAACAAAAAACACTAATACACATCTTAGCTCAGCTGCTAGCATCAACTGGGCAATACTCGATTTCTACGTCCCTGGGTGCCGAACCTCTTCAGACTATCCTACTATTGGAACAGAGCAGTAGTCCGATCTACAGACTCAATAGTATGCAGTAAATCAACCAGAGCGAACACTATAGCCGACAAATTAATTCATCACAACACTTTAAAGTGATCTTCAAATAAAGATTCACGTTACTGAAGGTACTAGCTCTTCCTCGTATTCGGGGTCAATAGATAGTAACACCGAATGCGATGAATCCGATAGAACAAACAGAACACACTACAGCAACGCTTCAAGTGCCTATTCAAACTCACACAGTAATATCGCTACTCAGACTGACATATAGTACTTAAGCAATCTGAAGAACACACAACAACGCAACACGACGATAGTAATCAGACACACAATCTGTTACTTCCACACTCGTTACGATGAACTACGGTATGAGCAGATGCTGCGGAACGTACTCAACACCAACAGTACTCAAGACTTCACAAGAGTGTTAAACAATGTTCTCACAAACATTCAGATGACCAGTCTGGCAATTCCAGAAAAATGTCTCTCTGGACCATTCTCTTTACAAGATGCGCGTACCAAATTTTCGCGCGCGTTTCCAAAAAACTCTGTTACATCTGGCATCCGTTGCATCTATCCCACTCCGGCGGCCAACTAACACTGGCACGCACGGTGGACTCGAACCTGCAAGTTTTCTACTATTCGGCTACTAATCCTTCTAAGTACATATTACGTGCTAGCCTAAAAGTTCGGGTAATTTTCTTCTTAAGTGTTTCTAACATCTGTACTAAGATACTAGGCTCTACTAATTGGGCATCGGTTCTAGCCGAGCTTAACGCTATTGCTTCGGTTAATAAAATCTCGGCCTATGTTTGCAAAAAGGCCTCCTATAAATAAAAATCGTTGGACAGGGCAGCATCCCGTGAAATCTTTAAATCTTCTAATTGTTTCTGCATGTTGATCAATCGGTCTTTTTGATTTGCGCACTGGTTCTCTCTTCATTCGATTTCCTGATTCTGATGCATGATTGTCCTTGAATAGGCATCGCGTTCTCTTTTGATATCTTTGATTAATTTCTGTGTTTGAGCCTCATTTGCTAGTTTTCTTCGTAGTATTTCATTGACTTTATCAAAATCTATCTTGAATCTTTGTAATTCTTCAATACTCTTCATGGCTAAATCATGTTGCTCTTGTCCTTGTTTGACCACTTCATCCAACTGCTATCTTGTCTCTTCTAACAAATTGCCGAGTGCAATCCTTGCATCCTCCTTGTCTTGTATCTCTGTCTTCATTTGCTGGATTGCGGTCTGTGCTTCGGTTATTAATCTTTCCTTTGCGACCAGTTGTTCCAGTGCTATGTCTTTTTGTTGGATTAACAGTTGCTGCTCTGCCAACTGAGCCTGGAGCTGGGAGACCTGCGCCTGGAGCAGGTGGTTTTCGGCCCTGACGGTGTCAACCTCCTCCTGGAGTGGTGTGATATTTGCTTCCAGCAAATCTACTTTATGCTACAGGTCATGTCGAATAGTGTCTGTGACTTCGCGAATCTGGACAGGGAGCTGCTGGGAGAGGTTAATGAGCAATTGCCCCATTGATGCAAGCTCAGAGAATACCGGTATTGATTGGAGGAGAAGAGGGTTCCATGGTGGTGAAGAGGATGAGGTGTGAATCTGTTGGGAGGTCGGTGGAGAATAATTGGGTGATGAGGTGGAAGATGCGGTGGGCTCGACAGGTACTATGGGAGGTTCCGGCGGTGGAGTGAGAGTAGTAGCGACAGATTGTATTACCTTTTGGTGCGTTGCTTCGGTGTTGTCTACGGTGGATTCTACAGCTTTGAGCAGTCTGTCAAAAGCTTCATGTTCCTCAGTTTGCTGTTCTTGATCGGTATGTTGTTGAGAAGCTTCCTCGGTCGAGATGGGTTCTGTTTTCGTTTGTCGTTCTTGTTCCTAGTGCTCAGCTGATGTGGATTGCGCTGTCGAGTCGTGTTGTATGGACGTAGTAGTGTCGTGGAAAGTTTCATCTTCGGCTTCCTTGTCTTGTCCGGTGGATTTTTGTACTTCACTTTCGGAGGAGCTGATTCTAATGCATTTTTGGCGGAAAAGCTGTTGGATCTCCTCTTCATCTTCTTCTTCGTCAGCTGCTAATGGTTGGACAAATTCTTCGTGTCGTAGGACGGGGCCTCTGGATGGTGGTTGAGCTGCTAGAATGACCAAAAAGAGAAAGGAAATGATGTGGGGTAATCGAGACCGAGGGGTAGTTCCTTTATGAACCTGTTTCACTATGGCTACACATTCTTTATGGATCCGGTGAAAGAAAAAGGAGGCAAAGTTAACGGGTTCTCGGGCAGCTAGGTCGATCGTGGAGTAGAAAGGGCGGGATATGCCGTAGGTGCGTTTCTGGAGGTTTAGGATGGCAACTAAGAACTGGAGTGCAGTTCTTTCGGGTTTAGGGCGGCAGAGGATGGCGTACTCGTTCAATGAATAGCAGGGGAAGAGTTCTATCATGCGGGCTATGGGGATGCTTGGGCCATTCTCGCGGCCTTGTGGAGTGAGGCGGAAGGATTTTGCAAAGGATTGGAAGGTTACTATGGTTCGAGATGGCAAGGAGGGGAAGATCCATTTTTGCTCAGAGATGGGGGATTGGGCGATGGCAGGTATGATCTGCGCGAAAAAGGGATGGGTTTCCACTGAGTGCCAAGGCAGCTCAGCAAAGTTGGCCAACCGTCGGGTACACAGGTATTCTCCTACCTCGGTAGGGATACCATCACGGAAGGCTGCATAATTCACCAATGCTTCCATGGCGCACACAAAAACAGAGCACAAAGCACAGATACACATAACAGAATGGGCGCACAGATTACAAACACAAAAACACAATAGTGATTTTTGGCGCAACAGAAGAGATTAAGTAGAGATATTACGGTGGGGGGGTAGGAAGTGATGGTTATCATTGTGTGGTGTTGGAATGATACTGCTTTCAATTTGGCATGCATGCTTGAGTAACTGGTAAGGAGGGCGGCTCATGACATCAAGATTTTCGTTCTTTTAAAAACATGGCTATTTGCAAAAACGAAAAAGAAAGAACAGAAGGAAAAATAAAGTAAAAACCAAATAGCGTGATCCACCACCAAATGTTTTAATGCGGGCTAGCAGCGTGTTGATACGACCGCAACTTCGAACCGTTGATTGCTTTTGGAAGTGGGTTTTCGGTCAACGTAGTCAACCGAAAAGTTGTTGGGCCGATTGCTCAGAGATCTTGTAAGGGCCGAACCACCGTAATTTGAATTTTCCTGCGGATCTATTTGACTCTGCATTATAGAAAAGTACAAGCTATCCCACCGAAAAAACTAGAGTCTTCAAGTGTCGATCGTGCGTCCTAGCCTGTCTTAGTTGGACTTCGTGCATAGTTAAAAAAGTGAGCCATCGGTGCTCGTCTAACTCTCTGAGTGTGTCCAACCGAAATGACAGTGAGTCTTCCGGTAGTAGTTTCTGAGTAATGGCTACACACAGACTTGGTATAACTACTTCCATTGCTGCTATTGCCTCTAAGCCAAAAGCTAGTTTGAAAGGTGTCAATCCTGTTGTTACCTTGTATGTAGTCCGGTATGCCCATAACACTGCAAGTAGCAGTTGATCCCATCTTTCCAGTGCTTCCATGATCAATTTTCGAAGCATATTCAGCAGAGATTTGTTTGTACTTTCGGCCAAACCATTAGCATGAGGATAATAAGGAGAACTAAATTTATGTGTGACCTGGAACGACTGTGTAAGTGCCTTCATTAAATTGTTTACAAAATGAGTGCCTTGATCTGAGACAAGTTCCAGTGGTAAACCAAAACATGGAAAGACATCAGTTATCAGACATTTTGCTACCGCAACTGCTGTAGCAGACCGTAAAGCCCAGGCTTCTGCCCATCTGGTTGCATAGTCTGTACAGGTCAGTATGTAACGGTTGTTACTGCAGATTGCTGGAGGTGTAATCGGACCGATAAAATCTAGACCCCACTTCTGGAAAGGTTCCAATGGTAAGATGGGTTGTAGAGGAAAAAGATGACGTTGCAAAGGCTGTCCAGATCTTTGACAAGTATCACATCGTTTGACAAACTGTGATATATCTCTGTACATAGTTGGCCACCAGAGACCACTCTGCAAAATTTTCCGGTGAGTTAAGTCTGCTGCAAAATGGCCACCGGAAGGAATCGAGTGAGCCAAAGTAATAACTGTGTTAACTTCATGTGGTGGAATACATCGAAGTAGAATTCCGGTATGATCCACATAGTATAATTCTTCAGCAATTAACCGAAATCGGCGGCTAAAGACTGCAATTTTCCTGCGCACTGCCGTAGAAGTCTGAGATGGAAGGCAGCCTTCGGTGAGAAAAGTCAGGATCTGATCATAATATGTAGATGGTGTATGTGGTTCTATAATTTCATCATTCGTAGGCTCAGAGCTATAGATTGCTGGAGTCGTGTCATCTATACCTACCGAAGCTTCACCGAAATCTAAGCGGGATAAGAAATCTGCTAAGGCATGTGAACTGTCTGGCTGGTGAATGACTTCGTAGTCAAATTCCTATAAGAGTAGCACCCATCGTGCTAATCGACCACCTAAATGCTGTTGCCGAACTAGATAGACAAGTGCAACATGATCTATATGAAATGTGAATTTACGGCCCAACAAGTAATGTCTGAATTTTTTGACGGAATATACTAGCCCTAGACATTCTCTTTCTGTTACAGAGTAATTCTTCTCAGCAGGGGCTAATCTTCGACTTTCATAATACACTGGTCTAAACCACTTATCAATTTGTTGCATCAAAACGCTTCCTATCGCTATATCTGAAGCATCAACAAATACATGAAATGGGTGATCCCAGTCCAGCGGCTGTAAGATAGGAACTTGTGTTAATAAATTCTTTAAACGATCAAATGCTATCTAGCATTCCTGGGTCCATTCAAATTGTCAAGGAATCTTGGTGGTTAGCTTGTTCAGTGGTATTGCCAAATGAGCAAGCCACCGTAAGTGTCGTCCATGCCATCTTACTTGGCCCATGAAGCGCATAACTTCCTTTGGTGTAGTGGGCACCGGAGCTTCTAATACTGCCAAACTTTTATCTCGATCCACCTGTATGCCTTGTGCAGATATAATGTGGCCAAATAACTTGCCACATGAAACCCCAAACACCGATTTGTTTGGATTCAAACAGAGTCTATACTCTCTGCATTTCTGAAAGCAACACCGTAAATGGAACAGGTGTGCTATCATCTTACCGAAAATTGAGAAATCGTCAAGGTAAACTTGCATAAAAGAGGTGAGATAAGGAGAAAATATTTCCTCCATACATCTTTGAAATGTACTAGGGGCATTTCTTAATCCAAACCACATTACCATACAAGCAAAGACACCCCAGTTGGTAATAAATGCAGTTTTTGGTATATCTTCTTCGGCCATTCTAACTTGGTTGTAGCCACTGTATCCATCTAGGAATGAATACATCTCGTGGCTTGCTACTCTATCAAGCATGGTATCCAAAAAGGGGATTGGAAAGGGATCAGGTACAGTTGTTGCGTTTAATTTCTGGTAATCTACACAGATTCGCAATTGCTTGTTTTTCTTTGGCACAATCACAATCAGAGAGATCCATTCAGCATGCTCTACTGGCACGATGAATCCGACTTTTAATAACCTATCAAGTTCTGCCTTTACCTGAGATGCATAATGGGGATTCATCCGGTAGCTGGGTTGCTTTATCGGTCTTGCTTCTGGCTTCACCATGACCCTGTGTTGGTAGATGCGGGGGTCCAATCCTTTCATGTCCTTGTAGTCCCATGCAAACACATCGGAAAATTCGTGGAGTAGTTGGATTAGATCAGCTTCAAATAATTCCGGTAAATTTTGCTTTATCTTTACAGGGCGCGAGTGATCTTCATTTCCTAAATTGTAAGTGATCAGCTGATCTTCGGGGACATAGAACTGTTGAGGTTTCTCTATGTCGTCTGTTGGTTTAAGAAGTTGCTGCAGTTCATCGTCATGTGTCAAAATAGTGTCTTCCTTCTTAGCCTCTTCTGTGATGGGTATTACTATACAGACTGAAGCGTTCCAATTATCTACAACGGACTGTAGATCAACAATTCCTAAGGAAATTAAGTCAGCGTTACTCTTTAGAAACTCTTCTTCTTCATCATTTGACAATCCATCTAGCATATGGACTAGTTAAGCAAAATACGGTCTAGCGTGTAGCTCGCAAGGTTGTATAGCATCTAATTTTACCACATATCTACGATTGGCATCTTTAAACATAAGCTCTTGTGCAGACCAGTCCTGTATTACCTTCGCATGCTTCAGCCAAGGTCGGCCGAAAAGAAGGTTGTAATCCAAAGTGGATTCCGGTAGATCTAGTATAACAAAGGTCATTTTAAAGGTCGTACCTTGTAAAGTGATGGGTACATTCTGCACAAGTCCTAAGGGATGGACTCTTGATTGATCTGCCATTCTGACAAAAATTGAACTGGTTTGATTTCGGTTCATCCTAACCTTTTGCATAATGATGCAATCGCAGTGTTAACACTAGAGCCTCCATCAATTAGAACCTGCGTAATCTTATGATTCTTATACCATACTGTAATCAAGGGAACTGAATGATCAACCGTAGAATCAGGTTCCGGTTGAACTGCTGCTGTCGCTGGGATACAAGAAGGCACTAGACTGAACTGTTGTTGGAACTGTTGTCGAATTCCAAGTACTAATGCCAGTAGTTGGCCCAGAGGCAGGGTGATAGATGCCTTAGATAAGATTTCCCAGGCCTATTGAGATTGGTTGATAGGCTCCACCGATGTTGAAGTTGATGCCTCTGCTGATGCAGAGGTGTCTACTGTTGGTAATGTGTCTACTGCTGATGATGTTCCTGCTGCTGACTCCCGTTGTTGTGTTCCTTCCTTTGTTAACGAGGGCTGGGTTACCGGAATAGGCTCTGGGAAGACTGGTGGTTCTGTTGTGGTGCATTGACTAGCCTTGTTGTACATTCTGTGTTGTTCACATATCCCTGGTTCAAATATTTCTGCTGCTAGCTGTAGTTGTTTACCGGATCGGGTGTGGATTGCAGCAGCCTGTGTTTCCATCGGTGTGATTTGTACCATGTTGGCCATTGGATTTTGACGTTCCTTCTTCCTTTGATCATACTCAGCTGTATCCTTGCAAAATCTCGTAATATGTCCATACTCACCACAAAAATGGCAGCGCGGTGGTGGTAAATTGGGATTTTCCAGTGGTGGTCTGTTCTGCTAGTGGTTTGTATTATAGTGGTTATTCCTCTATCCTCTGTAATTTCGATATCCTTGCTGCTGGTTGTTTCTCATTTGTGGAGGCACATAGTGGTTGGCTGGCTACCCTTGTTCCTGGACAATTGCATTGACAGTCGCTGTTCCCTATACTCTAGCGTTGTATGCGCAGTTTTTGGTGGTGTGGCCGGCAGTGTTGCAGATAGCGCAGAATGTCTGACTAAGTGCACAATTGGCACTAGTATGTCCTGAATTTTTGCATGTGATGTAGTATACTTGTCTGGTCATATCTTCGGCAACATTTTTGTTCATTTTTAACCACTCTAGATCTTCTGTAAATCCGCCGACTTTGTTTTCCAGTTGCAGAGTCATTGTGATGATTGCATCGAGTGTCATAGCTCCGACACATCTTATGATCATGATCTACTTAAGTTGTGGAGTCAAGCCATTGATGAACCACTGAGTGATAATGTCATCTGGTAAGTTAGCATGGGCCGGTGGTAGCTGCCTTAAGTGCGTTCTGAAGAGGGTAGCATACTCTTGTACGGTTTGATTTGCCTTCTGTCTGTTGTTTTGTAGATAGTCAAAAATTTTGGCTGGATTCTTTTTTAGCCTGAATCGCTGCAGAAAAGCATCTCGTACTGCTTCATACGTGCCGAAGTGATTAATATCATATTCTGTAAGCCATCTAGCTGCTTCATTGACCAATGTAGCTTGAAAGACAAGAGCTCTATAGGCCTGATCTGGTGGATGGTTGAGAACTGCGTAGCTTATCTCGAAAGTACGTACGTGAGCATCTAGATCATCTCCTGGGAATCCACCAAATTTCGTGTACGTCACTCCTGTTGGAGGCGGCCTGGGTGGACATAATTGTTGTTGTTGTTGTTGTTGCCCGTTCATGGTGAGTGTATTGTGACTATCTTCTGTATCTCGGGGCTGAATATCTGAACTATTAGAATCTATATCGTCGGATGGTGCACTTTCTGGTGCGATGATCTTGCTTAGTATGCTTCGAATCTCGGTTTCGAACAATTTTCCTTCCTTCTGGATGTCCAGTGTAGGGGAACTTACTTCAACGAGTGGTGGCTGGGCTGAAGATTCACCAAAAAATAGTAACGGTCGCCGAAAAACTATAATTCTATTACCGAAATATCACCGGAATGTACCGAAATTTTGCCAAAATAAGGTGTTTTTTTGCTTTCGCCGATTTCTTTGGCTAATGTGTTTCTAATCGTAAACAAATTTGAATCTTTATCCAAGATTGTTAAACTAACTTCAAACTGCGTTCTGGTAGATTCTAGAGTTACTATATCTCCGATAGATTGTGTCGAAATAGTACCGAAATGTACTAGAGGTGTAACAAGTTCCACCGGAATATGACCGGAATTAGTTCTAACGTTCTTAACTTTCTTGACAACTGGGTCCAACCTAGTTGTACTTCTACCTCCCAAAGGTCTCTTTAGTACATTAAGTACTCCAGACTGATGACCGTCTTGGGATACGTTTCACCGGATCGAGTAACCAGCATGTATCATCTTTTGTACTAATCGCGTAGTATTACTATCAAAACAGTTTGCAACAATCTAGTTCTGTTGCTACTGCCAATCAATCGAACGATAATCTGGATGTTCGATTCTGACAAACAACTCGCAATCTTGATGCCACCTTCCCACAGATAGTACTTTCGTCAGGTAACTGGCACTCTTGATGCCACCTTCCCACAGACGGCGCCAAATGTTAAATGTTAAATGTATTAAATGTGTAAATGTTAAGCATCATGGGTGTTAAACGAATCGCTTAGATTGTAATGTCTCTAACTATCCGAAAGTCGTTACCAGACAAACGTGGGTTCTTGGGAGTGGTAGGGGTCTATTACACAGAGGCCCTCTACTTATTTCCCAAATCTTCGTCAAAACAACAAAAAACACTAATACACATCTTAGCTCAATTGCTAGCATCAACTGGGCAATACTCGATTTCTACGTCCTTGGGTGCCGAACCTCTTCAAACTATCCTGCTATTGGAACAGAGCAGTAGTCCGATCTACAGACTCAACAATATGCAGTAAATCAACCAGAGCGAACACTATAGCCGACATATTAATTTGTCACAACACTTTATAGTGATCTTCAGATAAAGATTCACGTTACTGAAGGTACTAGCTCTTCCTCGTATTCAGGGTCAATAGATAGTAACACCGAATGCGATGAGTCCGGTAGAACAAACAGAACACACTACAGCAACGCTTCAAGTGCCTATTCAAACTCACACAGTAATATCGCTACTCAGACTGACATATAGTACTTAAACAATCTGAAGAACACACAACAATGCAGCACGACGACAGTAATCAGACACACAATCTGTTACTTCCACACTCGTTACGATGAACTACGGTATGAGCAGACGATGCGCAACGTACTCAACACCAATAGTACTCAAGACTTCACAACAATGTTAAACAATGTTCTCACAAACATTCAGATGACTAATCTGACAATTCCAGAAAAACGTCTCTCTCGACCATTCTCTTTACATTGCTTTATATAGATTTTACAAGATGCGCGTACCAACTTTTCGAGCGCGTTTCCAAAAAACTCTGTTACATCTGGCATCCGTTACATCTATCCCACTCCGGCGGCCAACTAACAGTACTGCCAAATCCTACTTTGTACCAGCCCTTTGTAGCTTCAGAGTTGATAAATGGACCCTCTTAGCTTTCCAATGACACCATAAAAAATCCTACGTACTTTGGAAATGATGTATAAAAAGATTTGATCAAAACAAACTACTTCTCAATTGAAGAATCCAAGAAAACTTTCTATTTCGAATCATACACTTGCTGCTTGTAATGCTCATTACAACCAGTACAGTAGGAATTGGAAAAATTCCTTTTATAGGTATCTAATTAACTTAGTAAGCTATGGAATCCAAATCGAATCACTTGAAATGATCAAGTATGCACCGAGAAATCAATTTAGCAAATTTATCATTACCCCCGATTTTTTAGGACCTCTGCATGCATTGAATAGTGAGTGCTTGGATGTAGATTTCTCTCAATTTGTTGAATAGAATTGCTTCAAACTTTCTCATCATGTAGATAACTTGGAGCTGATTCCAACGAGCTATAGAGCATTGAATTTGGTGGAGTGAGATATGAGCTACACAAGTTGACAGTAGAGATTGACCATAATAGAGATTTCATAGATGAACAATGTAAGTATAGTGTATTAATGAATAATGTTGTACAATGTCCTAGACTTGGTAATCATAGCCTTATGATGAAGAATGGTGTAGAATACAATGTAGGCCTTACACACATACAGAAACACAATGGAGAGCTCGGAGAATGATCACTCACACCCATGACTTTTACAAGAGAGTATATATAAGTGTTTCATCCAAATTTGAATTTGAATTCAAAATTTTGCTCTCTCTAGAAATGAACCTTCATTCTAGGAGATATTCTCTCAATGTTGTTGTTACTTTCCAACTAATCAAGTCAACAACTTTTTGGTATGGTTACAAATATTCTTCAGTCAAAAAACATGACTTTTACAAGGGTAAAGAAGTAATCCTCCACTAGCAATTGTTTCCATGGAACTTTATAGATGTATGACCTACAAGCCAAATGTGTAGGCTTGTGATTTGCACCAACAGGTAGATTTGCAATTACTTTGACCTTTTCTTCATCTATCAAAATTCCATTCTTTGACATAATGTGGCCTAGAATCTTGACTTGCCTGACCATGAAAATGCACGTTTTTGGGTTCAGGCAAACCCGGAATTCTTGACATTTGTCAAATACTTGCCTTAAATCAGGGATGTGGGTAAGTCTCATGTTCGTTAGGAATTCTATGGGAGCATATATCTGTGTCCACTCCTTTCAAGACCTTGTAGCTCCAAGAGAATGCATCTCTATATTCTCACAATACGGCAATTAACTCTTCTTTTTCTTCTTTCATCAACTCATGCCCTATGTATGTACATTTTTCTTCTTCGTCTTCTATTGTGACTATGATTTTCTTGGTTTTCTCTCGGTTACCATATACTTCTCTGATGCATGCTTCTCTTATAGGCATTCGTACCATGATTCTTCTATCGTCTAGTTCATACTTCTTGAAATTCTTTGGTATTTCCATGAGAAGTTCTTCTTCTTCTTTCATAAGTGGCTTCTTTATTTTCTTTGGCATATCTTTTGTACATTTTTTAAACAAATTAGGTTGTTCACGTTGGCTTTCCTTGTCCGTTTCAGGGGTTTTGGCTTCTACAAAATAAAAATATTCCTAATGTGTGAAACAAAAGGGTTCCATGATAATGGATTCTAATTCCTCGTTGCCACTCTTGTCCAGTTCTTGGGTCACTTCCATGCGTTCTTCTACGATGGGTTCTTCCTCTAAGGGCTCTATAATAAAGATGGAAATTTCATAACCATCCTGATGACAATGAGGAGTCCATTGTTCTTCATTTACAGCTATGTCCATCATAGCTAAAATCTGAGCCCAACTATGAGGTTCAAATTCCTCTTGTGGAAATACTATAGGTGCATAGGCAGGGTATGAAGGGTTTGTGGATGTTGTTATGAACCTAAGGTCCTTGCTTCTAATCGTTCTTCCTCTTGTTTGGCTATTTTACACATCCATAATTGAGTATCCTTGTGCAACCATGAGGGGTCTGATTCTAATGAGTATATCAACTTTGTTTCTTCCTATGTCTTATGGATGGTATTCCATTGTATTGAAGGTGTATCATGATGGGAATAGTCTTTGAGATTGAATTTAGTGGTTACTCTTAAATGTTGCAAGTAGAAAGAATTAACTCCCCAATCTTGTACGATTTGCAATTGATGCATGAATGGTCATCCTAAAATCATCTCGTAAGCATGATTTTTCCCAAAATCACAAATGGTGAAAGTATGTTCAAACTCCACACCACAAGTGGTGAGAGATATGCCTTCTAGTAAGACTAATGGCTTTTCTATATGTCCATCAGCCATTTGTAGCTTCATAGTGATGGGTCTTAATGCTGGTTTACCCCAACGTTTCCATAAAACAGTAGTAGGGATGGCTACTCCGTCTCCTAAATCTATGATGGCTTTGATGGTGTAGCCCTTGTGGGTTATTGGAAAATAGGTATTACCTTCCTCTCCCTCGCTCACATCTGCAATTCTTTCCACTGGTATCTCTGGTAGTGATCCTACTTGAGAGTGCGTAGTAGCTATCCCAGGGAATTAGTTCACTACATCCTTCCACAATTTTGGTTTAATCTTTAACCATTCTTCTAGAGTGAGATGATATTGTACTTTGGAGCTCTTTATCACTTCCGTGTTTCTAGGGATTACTGATTCTTCATTCCTCACTATTATAGTGGGTGCTCTCATGCTGATAGGCTTGGCTTCCCAAGGTCCTATGAACTGAGGTAATTCTGACAAAGAATTGGATTCAAAATCCATTTGTTCACTTAGTTGCTCTTTTTCTACATCATCATAGATAGGGGGTATGTCTTAGGGAAATTGTTCCTACAAGTCTTCTATCTCTTGAATAGAAGATGGGTTGCCACACAACTAGTCCTCTAGACAGTAATCAATAAGAAAAATAAAAATCAATAAAAATAAATAAATAACTAACTAAATAAAGATATCCTCCGACATGCAAAATCATATGAGTAATCAAAGATGGTTAGTGGTTGACTGATTCATATTTGATTTCCTTATTATGATGATCTTCATCCTCATGTGCATGAGATGTGTAGAGCCATTGGAGTAAAGAGAGAGTTATATGTTGTAATCATGATGCATAACTGGCACTCACAACTCAGAAGGCAAGCAATAAAATGTTGCAGACTGCTAGGTTATTTGGTGAACAAGTGAACAAAGCACTCTATAAATTCTCAATTATGTGCACATTGCAGCAAAATTACTAGATCAATGATGGCGGTCAACATCTCTAATGCACATCTACTGAACATTCTAGAATGTCTATCACAACAAGCGGACTAGTTTTAGTGTCGTGGCTTGCTTGAAATTGCACTCATTGATTGGCAGAGTATTCGGTCAAACCATCTTTTGAAGGAGATAGCATAGAAAATAGCCAAGAAAATAGACAAAAATGATCTTAACACACCACAGAGCTATAGAAACTATAGAAGTAGCAAAGATAATCAAAGTCCTTGGAAGACCCATTTCAAGAGAATATAAGTTCTCCCAACTCTCAAATGACAACCCACTAGAACTCGGAATTTTGTTCATGCCTACAATCATAAATATGTAGATGAAGCATTACCAAGTTTTTTAACAACTTTATTTGCTACTCAAAGCATCTGCAAAGACACAAGTTAACTGGGTAGAGTGGATCTACCGTAAAATGAAGGAGGAGATCCAAAGAATCTATCAAAGGAAAGGCCAAGAAGTTTATGCCATGTTGGATACAAAAGTAGGAGTACTTTTATCCTTACTCATCACGATAATCCTCCTTTCTTGCCTGGTGAATGTACCATTGTTTCAATTGAAGTATTCCTGGAAGCATAGTACAAAGTAGAGATTTAAATCGTAGATTTAAATCGGGATTTAAATCGTTTAAATCGTAGAGGTTTAAAAAAAATATAAAAATCAAGGTTTTTATTCATCAAGAGAGATTTTTTTTTGTTATATTTGAGGTATGCACAATACCTAGTACATTTAGTGCCAAAAACACATAAAATACCTACTCTAGAAGTTAGAACCCCTCCCCATTACATGATACATCATTACAATTTACATCGATGAGTCATACATCGTAGAACTTAAATGAATGATAAATCATGAACATCATGTCCACATTGCAATTTACACCATAAATGAGATAGTGATCAATGATATTTCATTACATGAATGATGAAAAGTAAAAGATAACATGAATGTCAATAACTGAACGCACAAAAACCATAGAATACGTGGCAATGTCATACAAAAAAGCATAGAGTGATCACTATCACATCATAGACTATAATCTAAGATGTCTAATAAATCATAAGTCATGACTCCTGAATGTCATCCATGGAGTCATCATCTATGGGATCCTCATCAAATGTACTAGCCCATGATGATGTACTATCCGACTCTGAATGTCCAAACTGAGCCACAATCGCTGTAGCGTCTGGGCCAAGATCATCTCCGCTAGAAGACGAGGCTGATAACTCCTCCCAATCATGTGCGTGCTCTGTAGAAGTCCCAGGGCCACCAATATCGCGAACACTAGATGTCCCACCGCGTTGTCCACGACCTCGAGCTCGTCCACCTCGTCTCGAATAATACTTCCGTGGTCGACTAGTAGATGGCAATGATGGATCATCTACACATAGCACAACATTTTCATAAAAAGGAATTAGAATGAAAAATATTCTTGAATCTTATCTATATATTATAATTTGAACTTTGTAAATTGTACCCATGTAAGGTCTATCTCTTCGAGTGCAACTACGGGTCTGACGCACATGCCTATCAGACTCCATTGCAAGCATGGCAAAGATCTCTCTCTCCTCCTGAGGGATTTGAGGGATATCTTTGACATGGCTGATATCAATAGAATCTACATTAACTTGCAATTTAAAAATTTCAAAATTATAGAGCAGAATATACTAAATACAAATATAAATTTTAAATGCATGACTAAATGTCAAAGAATTTATTTACCTGTAGAGGAGCAATGTTATTTCCTTTAGAATCTAACAACTTGAGATTGCAATGGCAATACACCAACTTTTCAAGTTGTGCTGGGCTCAATCTATTCCTCTTTTTTGTATGGAATAGAGTCCATGTGCTCCAATTCCTCTGTGTAGGTCCCGTACTACAATCTTGCGAAAGCATCCGCAAGGCAAGTTTTCTTTGCGATTCACACATAATTAAATTATTTAAACTTGATTATTTGATAATAAGATGAAATATTTACTAAAAAATACTCACCAATATAGGAGTACTAACTCCATATTTCTCCCACCATGGATAGGAGAAAGCTGATTCTCTCGTAGCCGTGCCGTAGCCTGCCCAAAATATTTCTCCATGCTATGGAACCGCACTCTCTCAGCCTCCAACTGAGACAAGAGTGCCACATCACCATCTGTCCATCCTGTGGTGTACCCAATCCAGATATCCTCAAGAATCTCGTTTGTGCATTGCTCCTCACTCCACAGTGGATGAAGAATATGAGCAACTGCATGGATTGGTTTATGAAACCAATCCCATCGACTTTGGACATCACATAAACCCTTCTTTCTATTAAAAGAATTAAAAAACATATGTAAGTAATTATCTAGACTATAATCATACAAATTACAATGAACATAAAAAAATAGAGAATTTCAATAAACTTACTCTTCCTCTGAAAGTCCATTGACTCGTTGGATGCAATCTTGTATACAGTTGATGTACTCGTATACAAGGCCAAGAGTGCTACCCTCCATATCTGTAATGCGGAGCACAGTGTATACAGGTTGAATAGCAGCTACCAATATCTCTCCCTTCACCCAAAGTTCACCCTCTCCCATGACAAGAGATGAAAACTTTGTGAAGAGAGAATTCCCTGCTCTAACTTCAGATAATTGATACCATTCTTCTGAAACACATGTGCACAAAAGACCCTTCCTCACTCTCAAGACTCTATCAACGACTATGTACATGTAACAAAAACGGGTGAGAGAAGGTTTTTGGAAATCTAAGGAGGAGTGAGCGCGGAAAATGTTGAGGACTTTAGGGTGGCTAGTGACAAAATTCACTATAAATTTGGCTTTATCTAGGATGTTTCTTACCCATGGAATTCCCTCTATGTCCTCCATGAGTAGATCTAAGCTATGTGATGCACAAGGTGTCCATTTGATTTTGGGATACATATCCTCAACCATACGCCCCATGGACACACAGTTAGCCCCATTGTCAGTCATAGCTTGCTTCACATTTTCACTCCCCACATCCTCAATGGCTTTTTGAACATGTGAAAATATGAATTGGCCAGTAACCATTATGCCAGGTGCATGTGCAGGTATGGCACGTAAGAACATTGTGCCCTTGCATGAGGAGACAAGAATGTTGTAAACATTCCTCTTCCTCATGTTTGACCAGCCATCACATAGAATAGAGCAGCCATACTTTTCCCATGAGCTCCTCAATGACAACATTTCTGTCTCAACTAATGTCTTTTGTTTGGAGAGCTCAGAGGTACATAAGACTTGCCCCGATGGACCCTTCCAAGGATAACCAATCCTACTCACAACCTTCATGGCGCTCTTCCATGCAAGTGTGTTTGCCACATTGAATGCGATACCACATTCAATGAAGAGCTTGGTTATCTCTCAGGTTGCTTCATTCATTGATTGTTTCTGTATTCCAGCCCTCATGATACCTTTCACAAATATATTGCTCTCTGGAATCTTGGGTCTAGGATCCTCAGAGATATGTTCACTGAGCTAATGCTCTCAGTGCGGGGCTTTTTGGATGAACTAGGGGTATAATCAATGACATCAACATGATTGGTTTGCTCTTCATTGCTATGTGACAATGAAGATGAACCAATTGGCATCTTACCCACCCCTTCGCTCAATTGAAGTTGAGTAGTTAGCTCCTCAACAATCCTTGGAAGAATAGAAGTGCATTTTCCAATGCCTCCACCTTTTAAGCCAAGGAGATGAGCTTTGATACGAGATGCAGTGCCCATGTAAACCCCCATGCAATAGTTGCATTTCCATGTGTTCTTGCCAAGCTCTTTCACATGGTTGCGAAAAACATTAGGAGTTCTTCCCATGATGATAAAACTCTCTATAGTGTTGAGATTCCTTATTTGAGAAGGGATATGCACATAAGCAACACATCCAAAGATCCTGCAATGATCAAGTGAAGGTCTTCTACCATGCCATGCTTCATATGGGGTCATCCCATCAGCAGATTTGGATCGCAAACTATTTACAAGATAAGTGGTAGTAGATGCACTCTCTGCCCACAAGTAATTAGGTAATTTTTTTCTCATTTAACATTGACCTAGCTGTTTCAACAATTAGTCTATTTCTCTGTTTTGCTGAGGGGTATACCTTGTTGTAATTTCTCTCTTGATTTCTTTATCCTACAAGAATGCATCAAACTCATTGGGGAAGTACTCACCTCCTCCATCTAACCTTATTCGCTTTAGAATTCTTTTTGTTTGGTTCTCAACAAGTGCAATATACTTTTTAAAGCAACTGAGTACATCTTTGTGCTTCATAAAATATACGAGAGTCCACCTAGTGAAGTCATCAATGAAAGATACATAATACCTTGATCAAAAAATTGAGGGATCCTTACTTGGTTGCCATACATATGTATTGACAAGCTCTAGATAGTCCTCATGCATGTAGCCTTTCCTCCAGAAGGGTAACCTGTGAGATTTTCCAAACTAACAAGCACCACATTTATAGATCATGTGTTGCTTGGATACATTAGGTATCCCTAGAACACATTGATCACTACATATTTTCTTTGAAATTCTCTCACCAATATGCCCTAATCTCTTATGCCAAATTTCAAGTTCTGCTAGTGTTTAATCTTTGTAACTATAAAGTGCAATGTTCCTTGTATCCTCAAGTTCAAAAGTGAATAATATACCTGTCTTTTCTCCTTTGGCAATTCTCTTTAATCCATGTTGGAGATCCTCCACAAATGCTCCATATTGGTTGAATCTAACCTACAAACCCTTTTCCACAATATGTCCAACACTCATTAATTTTTTGGTAATTGTAGGTATATATAGAACCCTACTCAACAGATTCTTATTTTCATCAGAGGTTTTAACATTTCCTACTTTGATCACTAAGTGCTTGGTGTCATCACTTGTTTGTACCTGATGTTTACTCTTTGGTCCCTCAAGGTCAGAGAGATGGGCTACATTGCCTACAACATGGTTTGAGCATCCTGAGTCAATGGGGAAGAGATGGTCATCATTTATACTTGGTTTTGATGTCATATTCATAATTAGAAGAGAATCCTCTTGCTCCTATGTATAGTTGTTGTAATCTTTCCTTGATTTCTATCCTCCTTGGTAGTTGTTATTGTATCCTTCATGGTGATTGAATCTTCCTCTTGATTGTGTATATCCACCTCTTTGATACCCTCTACCTCTCTGATTCTTTAAGTTCCTGTAACACTCATCTGTAGTATGATTTGACGATCCAAAAATATTACATGATGAGGAGTTATAAGGTCTCCCCCCTACCTTTCTTACCTCCTCTACCCCTTACTCTTGAGTTTCTACCTCTCCCTACATACTTGGATTGGGAGGTAGCTCCTTAATCCTCAATCTTCTTGTTCTTCCCTTTCTCTTTGGACTTACTTTTATCATTGTATAGGGTAGAAGAGCTATTACCTCTTGATGAATCTCCATTCTTGTTGAGCTTGGCTTCATGGGTGAAGAGTTGCCCCATGAGAGTGGTAAGGTCTAGAATTTGCATGTCCATGTACAGGTCCATGGCAGTTGTGAAGCTCTACCATTTTTCATAAGCTTTAATACCATTGATTACTTGTCTTACAATCTGCTCCTCTTCAATTTCTTCTCCTATGCTTGCCAATTGATCTGCCACATCTTTGAACTTGGTCACATACTCTAAGATGACGTGCTTGGGTTGCTTTCTTTGAGTGGTAAACTCAATCCAAAATTGGTTCTTGCTAGCCCTATGTTGGAAGAGAAGTATGAAGACAATGTTTCCCAAGTCTCTTGGATGTTTTACAATTCCATGTGTTGAGTCTTTCATGCTCCTCTCTTGTAGGTTGTCTTTTGCTTCTGAATATGGGCATCTCCTCATGTCTTGAGATGTATCCATAAAGGCTCCTTCCTTGAAAGTATGTATTCATCCTCCAGGACCATGATTGATAGTTTTTCTTGTCTAATTTATCAATGAAATAAGGAAAACCATCTCCCATTTTACATTAGTTTTTCTCTAATACCACTCTTGGGAAAGATTGATGGACACTTGAAGAAATGAGTAGGTGCTGCCAATTCATGCTTTGTACCAGCCCCTTCTTGCTTCACAGTTGAGACATAGGCCCTCTTAGCTTTCAAATGACACTATACAAGTGCCTATTTACTTTGAAAATGATGTGAGAAATGATTAAACCAAAACAGACTACTTCCAAGTTGAAGGATCAATGAAAACCTTCTATTTTTGTTCACACACCTGCTGCTTGTTATGCTCAGTGCTTTCAGTACAGTGGGAATTAGAAAATTTCCATTTGGAGATATCAAATTAGCTTAATGCAATAAATATTCCAAGTGTAATCACTTAAAATGATGCACCATACACAGAGCAATCACTTTAGCAATCAAATCATTACCCTCGATTTTTTAGGACCTCTACAAAGTTTGACCAATGGGTACTTCGACGCGATTTTCTCAAACTTGACTGAATGGATTATCTTAAGAATTTGTGAGCATGTAGAAGGCTTGGAGCTGATTCCAACAAGCTATAGAACATTGAAAATGGTGAAGAAATGACTGAGATATGAGTAATACAAAATGACTATTTTGAGTAGCTATGACACAAAAACCATAGATGAAAAGTATTGATCTATTGTATTAGAACACAATGTTTTACATGATCATTGGCCTGATAATCAATGCCTAATGATAATAAGTAGTATAGGCTATGATGTGAGACTCACTCGCTTACAAAGTAATCAGCTAGAAGTCGAAAAATGTGATCTCTACTAAGAGTTTTTTCAAACTATCTTTTATAGATGAGTTATTTGAATTTGAATTTGAACCCTTCATTGGCTCTCACTAGAAGTGGTCCTCTAATCTACGAGATATTCTCTCAAGTAGATTCGTGGATCTTCCAACTAACAAATCCCATGAGTTTAGTGTGGGAAATGATAAAGGCTTCCTAGCAATGGTTTCCATGGAGCTTTAATTGACTCTAGCCAAATGTGTAGGCTTGGTATTTGCACCGACATGTTGCAATTTGCATCCAACATTTTGCATTCCCCGCCCAAGATCGTTTTTTACCGTTCTTCAAAAACATATCTGGTTTGGCTTATATCTTGCATGCATAGGGCCCTAGACCATAGATCTTGCTAGTTGGGTTATCAAACAATTGTATTTAGCTCAGCAAAGGTGGGATTGAAAACATGTCATCCACGACTGTTGTGCCCTTACAAGAATAGTCTATATGTGTTTGGCCTATGATTTGCCCATTGGACACACTATGACCAATGAAAAATTATAAGGATTCAATGGAACCACCAAAAAGGCCAAAAAAGCTGGCAAAGGATGGGTAGGCAAGTGCATGAGAGGTTCTATCACATGCTTGCAGATTCCAAAATCCCTGCCACCACAGCCATCTCCTCAACAGTCTCCAACAGAAGCCCCCACATCTGTACTCCCCATACATATCCGTCTCTCATGACCCATTATCACAGAAGGCACTACCGGTGCGATAACTCCTTAGACAAACTCCACTCAAGAAACTACTATTGTAGCCGGAGAAACTCCCACCACCATTGGTGCGAAAACTTCTACCTTTCCCATACTAAACTTGGAGGTACAACCCCTTAATACGACTTTTGATTTTGAAATGCATGATGCATTTTCCAGTGAGTTCCAATTTTCAGAAGGGTAGTTTTTCTCTCAAGAATATGAACATCCAAGCTATCCTACTATGCCCCCTCCCCCAACCAACCACAAGAACAGATAGTCTCCACATCAGATGAAGATAGGACAGTGACCGACGATGATGACGGCGATGTTTGTGTGGATGTATGTATGGATGTATTTATGGATGTATGTATGGATTTATATATATATGTTTGTATGTTTGTATGTATGTGTGTGTATGTATTTGTGTGTATGTATATATATGTGTGTGCATATATATATATATATATATATATATATATATATATATATATATATATATATATATATATATATATATATATATATATGTGTGTGTGTGTGTGTGTGTGTATGTAAGTAAGTAAGTAAGTAAGTAAGTAAGAATGTATGTATGTATGTATATATGCATACATGCATATATGTATGTATGTATGTTGTATGACTGTTTATACATACATACATACATACATACATATATATATATATATATATATATATATATATATATATATATATATATATATATATATATATATATATATATATATATATATATATATGTGTGTGTGTGTGTGTGTGTGTGTGTGTGTATATGTGTGTGTGTTTATGTATTTATGTATATATGTATTGTGTGCGACATTAAAACGATTTCATGAGGATGGCTGACATATAGTTTATCTAATGCATATAGAAGGTCGTATGTACAATTTCCATGAACCAAATTATGCATATGGCTGAACTAGCTTTGGAAAACCCTATAAAGATGGTTTCCTAACGATGTACAATCATATTTTGTAAAGGTCAAAAGTAGCAAAGGGCACAATCCCACGATTAATTGAGCTAGTCTAAGGACCTACCCTTATCACCCATCAATTTCACCATCTATGGTCTAGAGTGGGAGCACATGGATGAAATAATCCATTTATTTCTTGTCTATCATTTTTGTTCCATTGTACAAATTCTCTTAAGGTGATTTCATGTTACTTGGAGTACATTTACTTTCGATCTATACTCAAAATATATATAATTTCTCTTATGTAGTGTTCTAACTTTCTATGTCACCTCTATGATCCGTAACTATGTGTGTGTTTGTGTTGGGGGAAGCTTTGTAGCCTTGGAGATGTATTTGAAGGTGATGAAAGTCAAAGGTTCAAGATTGAATTAAAGTGAAGAATGGCCTAGAAAGAGAAGATGGAGGTAGTATAATAACTTTATAAGCCAAAAACCCTCTCTATATAATGCTTTTGCGCATTAATGTACCAAAATACATAAAAAATGGCCTATTTCTGGCCTTGTATCCCTCCTTTTTGTAAAACAAAACCGATCACATAAATTCTTAGTCGTACTCAAGATCAAGGCATATAATAACTTTCATGAACATTCTTATCTTTTTTTTGGACACCATTTGGGCCTCCAAATGAGCCCTAGCTCCTATTTCTTAGCTAGGTTAGGCACTTGAATTTAAACATAGCTTTGGAGACTATATATAAGTGAATGAACTTCATTTGTAAGTGATGTTGTCATTTATTTATCAATACAAAGAGTTTCTTGGACCGATGGTGACTCTTGTCTAATGGTGAGTGTATGTATGTACATTTCTCCTCTCTTGTTGCAGATGAGTGTGGTTGTTTGTCTCACATGCACTCTACATGCCAACAATGTCTTTCTCCAAGGATGACATATTTTTGCAAGGATATTCTGATGTAAGAAGTCAGAATGACATGTCTAGGAATCACTTCCCAACCTATTTGTAGCCTTTGTCTAGTCACCATCTAGAGCTTTCTGCAAGGTTCCTATATTTGTCTTGCCATCACGAATATGCACCTATACCAAACTCTCTTTGGATTTTTTCCTTTTTTATCCCACGAGAAAGGATGACCTCATTCATCTAGGCATGTACATCTCTAATACAAAATAGTTGATTCTTGTATGCCTTCATCGATGAGGCACATCACATGCTTTGGTGGATTTTCTATCTCGATTGGATTCCGATGAGTCTCCGGTTGGGGTTGATGACACTACCCTGGCAATTTACGTTACCGAGAAAACTATTGAAGACTTTGTTGCACCTCCTGTTGCTCCTTCATATTATGATACATTACTAAGTTTCCTCACCAACGGCTGTCTTCCTCCTCATACTCCCACTGCTCTACGACGAAAAATTGCAGTCTACAATCGACGATTCTGGTTAATTGTGGGTCATCTATATTATTTAGATCATACTGGTGTTTTCCTTCAATGCATTCCTCCACATGAAGCTGAATCTGTTATGGCTATGGCTCATTAAGTACCCTCTAGAGGACACTTTGAAGCTGATCTCACCCACCGGAAAATTCTGCAAAGTGGGCTATGGTGGCCTACCATGTATCGAGATGTTGTTCAATATGTGCTACACTCCGATGAGTGTCAACGGTCGAGACAGCCTTTGTAGCGACACTTCTTTCCCCTTCAACCTGTTTTACCTTTGGAACCGTTCCAAAAGTGGGGTCTAGATTTTATTGGCCCAATAACACCACCAGCGACCCTCACAACCAATCGATATATCTTGACTTGTACAGACTATGCCACTAGGTGGGCGGAAGCTTGGGCTTTACGGTCTCCGACTGTGTTTCGGTGGCTAAGTGTTTAATGAAGGATGTCTTCCCGCATTATGGATTACCTCTGGAGCTTGTCACGGACCAAGGAACACATTTTTCCAACAACTTAATGCAAGTGCTGACTCAAACTTTTCAGATTATGCATAAATTTAGCTCATCGTACTATCCATGTGCTAATGGTCTGGCTGAAAGTACCAATAAGACTTTGTTGAATATGCTCCGCAAATTGATTTTGGAACGTCCGAAACGTTGGGATCAACTACTACCTGCAGTATTATGGGCATACTGGACCACGTACAAAGTAGCAACCGGAACAACTCCGTTTAAACTTGCTTACGGTATAGAAGCTATTGCACCAATGGAAGTAGTGATACCAAGTCTGTGTATTGCCTTAGCTCATAAATTGTTGTCGAAAGAATCTTTGCCATTTCGATTGGATATGCTCCGATCATTGGATGAACACCACAGGGAAAGCTTCATGACTCTCCAGGAAGTTCAGCTTCGTCAAGCCCGTACTCATGACCGCTTCCTAAAAACCCCTGTCTTTACGATTGATCAACTTGTTTTATTTTATAATGCCAAAGCCAATCGCGCTGCCAGAAAATTTAAATTATGGTGGTTCGGTCTGTACCGGATTGCAGAACGAGTGGACCCAGCAACTTTTCGATTGGCGAACTTAATAGGTGTTCTCTTGCCAAAAGTGATTAATGGGTCTAAGCTTCGCCCATATCACCAGTCGTCTGATAACCGCTGATGTGTATTTAGTCCTGTTTGTGAGTCACTTGTTTTTTTCTTTTTATCTCCGTATTTTGGTTGACCACTGATCGTAATCTCCTCGTTTTGGGTATCTAACTATGATTAATCGTCTGTCGGTGTTACTATTGTGGTGTATGCATGCATGCCATAATCATGAAGGATAGCTCGTCACTCCTACGCGATGATTAGGGTTTTGGCCGCCTAATGTTGTCCATGCTTGTACTTAATCGTGTTTTTGCCACTGATAATTGCTATTATGTCTGTGTGATTGTGTGTTTTGTGTATTCTGTATTATTGCATTCACTTGTGCACCATGGAAGCTCTCGTGATTGTCGCCACCTTCCGTGCCGGCCTCACTCCAGAAGTGAGTGAGTATTTGTGCACTTGTGGTCTGCTAGCCTTCGCTGAATTGCCTTGGCATTCAGTGGAGTGTCAACCATTCCATGCACAAATTATTTCTGCTATCACTACCACACCTGCTACTGAGCAGTGTTGGCCCATTGCATGTTTACCCTCATAAGTCGTTATTACTTTAGCTACATTTGCTGAAGCTTTTAGACTCCCTCGAGAAGGATTGGAGAATGGTCCCCTTCTTTCCGTCGCCACCATGACCGAGTTGTTTCCCCGGCACTCATCTAATGAGTATGCCATTCTATGTAGACCTGAACCAGAGCGTATAGCTCTACAATTTTTGGTAGCCACCCTAAATTTACAGAAACGTACCTATGGTATTGCCCACCCATTCTATTCGATGATAGATACTACTTCCCATGAGTCTATCAATTTTGCCTCGTTCTATTTCCGACGCATTCACCGTGAATGTGTAGCAGTTATCACACAAGTCGCTAAGGGTGACCTTCCACGTTCTCGTCTATCCCATATCCTCACCTTCCTCTTTCCGATGATCCAACCCGCACAACCTCCTCCAAACGCCCCCTTCTTGTTGCACAAAGAATCTACTCACATGCTCGAGGATGAGCAAGATGACGATGCAGACCTGTTTCAACTTTTTCGTCAAAAACGTAGATGCGTAAGCCCCTCTGAAATTCAGGTGCAAGGATCAACTGCCGGCCATGAAGAAGAAGTTTTCCATGACACTGCTACATCTATCCATGTCGATTCCTCTATTCCTTCTTCTCCAATTAAGCAGTAGGAACAAGGTGTCAACATGGAAGACTCCGAAGAAGTTTCTTCTCGGACGGATTCTCATCCGTAGAATCAAGAAGCTGTGAAGGAAATTGTTGCAGAAGTTCTTAACGAAGTGATTGTCATGGTTGACGCTGTGATTGACCAAACTGAGGCGACAAAACAGAATACAACGGGTATAATCTTACTACCGCATACCCTTATCCCATTTCCTCCACCAATGAACCTTGTTGAGCCCGTTGTTCTCGTTGAGCTTGTTGTTCCCAATGCACCCGCTACTTCATCTTCTTCTCCTGATTACTCTCCACCACCTTCTCCTCACCTATTATCAGCCTCTTCATCCCAGCCACTTCCTGCTCTTCAGCCTTCACCAGTTCTTTTCAGCGAGTTAGAGTCTATGGGTCGTCTTCTGATTCAATTCTCACAGCAATTACCCCATCAGATGAAGATGGCAACCCAAAATTGTAAGACAAAAGTTACGCAATATAACACAGGAGCAATAGCAGAGAAGATAACAGATATAGGAGAATCTCAACAATTTTCTACTAGCAGCAAGTACAAAGATGATGGCGTTGTCCACCCGTGCGCTCTCAAGGTAGAGCTTAAATGGTGATCTAGACAACTCTAGGTAGGGAGATACAAGGTAGAGGTATGCTGGCTCAACTCAGCGTCTTGGGTAGTGTAGAAGTCATGTATATATAGGATCATGGGTGGCCTGCCATGGACGGCTATACATGGGCGGTAGAGCGTGGGCGGCCACCGCCCGCGTAATTGCCATACATGGCTTAGACTGGTTGAACCGACCTAACAATTATAAATGATTTTTGACTCCGACAGGGAATATTCCATGGAATATTCCCTTTACCGTCGCACCGAGGGCAGCGGGGGCCCACTGGCTCCCTGGGACCCCCCAGCCAGGGGGCCCGTTGGCCCCCTTGGACCCCCAGCCGGGGCTGCTCACCGCTGCCCCGGACCCCACAATTGGGGACCCTGGTAACTCCCTTTCCTTATAATATCTTACATGGTCCAATATGACCTTCATCCAACATGCAAGTTGGGATTCCCATCAATTGGGTAATGCACACTTGGCATCTCGTCATAAAGGGGGCCTTACAAAATGTGCATACAATCATGAGGGGTAGACATTGATCATATACTAACACCCCCCCTCAATGTTTACCGATGATAAATCAAGTAGGTCTCGGTCCTATGCCCATCTGTTGAAGATGCTTGTTGAGCTGCTCTCTTCCAAGTGCTTTAGTGAATATGTCAGCACAATTTGCCTCTGTTGGGCAATATTCTAGCTCCACAATTTCATCTTCAATTAGCTCACGAATGTAATGGTACTGTACTTCTATGTGCTTGGTGCAAGCATGAAATACTGGGTTCTTTGCAATAGCCATAATACTTTGATTATCACACTTGAGTACAGTTGGCATATTTGATGGAAAGCCTAGATCTGCAAGAATTCTCCTTAACCAGACTGCCTCACAAGAAGCAAAACAAGCTGCTTTGTACTCTGCTTCAGTGGAGGAGAGTGCGAGAGTTGGTTGCTTCCTACTTACCTAAGAAAATATTCTTGAACCAAGTGAGAAACAATATCCAGAAACTGATTTTCTAGAATCACAATCTCCAGCCCAATCTTAATCACAATATCCTTGGACTGTATCACCTGTGGTATACAAAATACCAAAATCCAAGGTTCCTGCAATGTACCTTAGAATTCGCATTCCAGCATTCTAGTGACTCTCCTTAGGTTTGTTGGAAAACCTGCTTAACACTCCAACAGCATAGCAAATGTCTGGTCTAGTGTTGCACAGAAAAATAAGACTTCCAACGAGCTTCCTATACTTCTTAGCATCTACATCATGCATGTTATCATCCATCGATAGCTTATGATTTACCTCCATAGGTGTGCTAGTTGGTTTGCAGTCCATCATTCCAAATGCCTTGAGAATTTCTTTGGAATATTTTTGTTGTGAGATGAAAAGGCCATCCTTCCTTTGCCATACTTCAATTCCCAGACAAAAATGGAGTAGACCTAAGTCTGTCATTTCAAACTCAGTTCCCAAGCTGATCGGAGTTTGATTGATGAGTTCCTGATGATCTCCTGTAATGATCAAATCATCTACATATACAATGACGACAACTAGCTTGCTATCCCTTTTTGTTACATACAAGTTAGCATCAGAAGTACTTCTTTCAAAACCCATATTTTTGAAAAAATGATCTATTCGTTGGTACCAAGCTTGTGGAGCTTGCTTAAGTCCATACAAAGCTTTCTTCAACCTGCAAACTTTATTTTCTGAATTGGGCACCTCAAAACCTGGTGGTTGAGATACATATACCTCCTCCTTGAGGTGACCATTCAAAAATGCAGATTTGACATCCATCTGGAAAATAGGCCAGGACTTTTGTGCAGCTACTGCAAGTACCGTCCGAATAGTTGTCATGCGTGCTATTGGTGCAAAAGTTTCTTGAACATCAAATCCTTCAATCTGTGAAAAACCCTGTGCAACTAATCGTGCCTTATACTTTTCTAATGTTCCATCAGCTTTATACTTAGCTTTCCAAATCCATTTAGTACCTATTACCTTCTTCTTTGGCGGCAAGTCGACTAGATCCCATGTACCATTTTTGAGTATACTATCATACTCAGACTGCATTGCCGCTCTCCAACCTGGATCATCAATGGCTTCTTCAATGGTGGTAGGTTCCTTTATCGAACCCATGATATCTGCCATTAGAGCCATGTTAACAATGTGTTCTGAGGCTCTTCTTTGCTCCTCTATTCTCTTTGATCTTCGTAATCCATCCGATGATGATTCTGGTACATCTACATGTGGATTGTGATCATCAAAGAGCTGTTGTGCCCACTTCGGTAGTGGCTTACGCTGTGCAGCTACAACTGGTTGGCTTTTTATTGAGGAAATTTCTCCATAAGATGTTTCCTCCTCCTCAACTTTAACCTGTCTTTTGATAGGCACAAGGTGAGATATTTCTCCGTTTGATGAGATAGTAGATTTACCTTTATCTTCTACTAAGTGTGGTCGTTCATCAAACACCACATCTCAGCTGACAAAAATCTTCCTTGCCTCAGGATCCCATAACCTGTATGCTTTAGAATCTTCACTAGATCCTAGGAAGACACACTTTTTGCTTTTTGAATCCAACTTTGATCTTGTTGAATCAAGAATATGTGCATAACAGAAACAACCAAAAATTCTGAAATGCAAAACTGAAGGCTTTTTACCAGAATATGCTTCTTGAGGAGTCATCCTCTTCAGAGCTTTTGTGTAGCTTCGATTGAGGATGTAGACTGCTGTATTGACTGCTTCTGCCCAGAATGAATCAGGCATGTCTTGAGCCTTTAACATACAACGAGCCATTTCAACTACTGTCCTGTTCTTGCGCTCAACAACGCCATTTTGTTGAGGTGTATGAGCTGTGGTAAGTTGCCTTTTCACACCATGCTCCTTACAGTAATTGTTGAATTCTGTTGACAAGAATTCACCTCCTCTATCTGTTCTAAATTTCTTCAATTTCCTTCCTGATTCATTTTCTACATACTTACGCCACGCTTTAAATTTTTCAAAAGCATCAGCCTTCTCTCGAATGAAATAAACCCACATCTTTCTGCTATAATCGTCGACTAACAACAAGAAGTAGAAAGATCCTCCTAAAGCAGGTGTAGACATTTTACTGCAGAGATCAGCATGTACCAACTCTAGAGGAGCTTGAGATCGATTGCTGGTCTCTCTTGGAAACGCCTTTCGTTGTTGCTTGCCCATCATACAAGCTTCACAAGGTTCCTGCAGCTCTGAAAATGCACGCAAATGAGCAACCATCCCTGTTCGTTGCATCTCCTTCAAAACTGCAAATCCAAGATGCCCAAATCATTGGTGCCATAACCTGCTTACATCTTTATCTTCTGTAGCAGTTAAAGCACTTAACTCATACAAGTTATCCCGTCGTATGCCTTTACCTACGACATTACCTGATGAATCCATGATTTCCGCACCACTCTTATTGAAGTGAACTTCGAGTCCACGATCTGTTATTGCAGAAACTGACAACAAATTTCTTTTGAGTGTAGGTACATAGAGAACATCGGATAACTTTTTCTCAACACCTAGAGAAGTGATAAAAGAGATGGTTCCAGTTCCTTCAGCTGGACACTTGGAGTCATTTCCCACCACTACATTGATGGATTCCCGTAGAGGCACTAGGGAACTATGCCAATCCTTTTTACTAGTCATATGGCGAGAAGCTCCACTATCTAAAATCCATGGCTCATCAACACGAGCTTGAGCAGATGAACATACCTCTTCAATAGCTACCCAAAGTTCCAACTCTGTGTTGTTTGCAGACTCTTTGTTCTTCCATGATGATTTTACAGTCCCATTCCGTTCATCAGCTTGCTTCTTTCTGCAATCCTTGATGGCATGGCCTTTCTTTTCACAATAGAAGCAACTTCCTGCTAACTTTTTCTTCTTTGGATTCTTCTTTGATCCCTCTGAAGAGCCTTTACCTTTTGCATTTGCTGAGAATGCAGCATCAGTTGTACTTTGCCGATTCTTCAGTCGCATCTCTTCTTCTAAAAGCATCGCACAAAACTCTTCAAATGTAAGAGGAGTTGGCCTTACCTGAGTGTTAAGGGTTGTTACTAATCCATCATACTTTGCTGGAAGAACACGTACAGATCTTCGAGCCAGCTATTCTGACAACACCAACTGCAGCCAATTGATCTTGAAGATGCTTTATCCGTTTGATAAAATCTTCAGCCTTTTCAGAATCAGAATGCTTTTCATTTGCCAACTGATTTTCTAAATTCTGTATCCTAGTGTGGTTCTTGGTCTCATATTGTCGAGCCAATATGCCCCAAGCCTCATGTGCTTTAGTAGTATGTTGAACTAAAGTAAGCACATAATCACTTACATTAGTGACAATTGCACATAATGCATCAGCATTCCGCCTCTTCCAAGCTCGTAGAAGATCTGGATCTGGCTGAATCATCAATCTCTAATTTGCTGGATTTTCAACTGGTATAGGCTCTGGATCCAATCCCATCGGTCCCATGACAGTGTCAAGTAATTCATAGGAGTCCAAAATTGCAGAAATTTTGAACTTCCAGAGTGTATAGTTGGTTCCATCCAGCTTCCCTTCAGTGAATGCACGTGGAAGAATTCGAATAGGTGCAGCATTAACATTAGTTGAAGCACCAAGACTAGTGTTCGACGATGAAGCCATCATGTAATCACTCGAATAATCTACTGATATTCTAGTCTACTAGTAGGCTAAAATAATGATACTTCTCAAGCTATTCGAACCTTACAGCTCTGATACCATGTAAGACAAAAGTTACGCAATATAACACAGGAGCAATAGCAGAGAAGATAACAGATATAGGAGAATCTCAACAATTTTCTACTAGCAGCAAGTACAAAGATGATGGCGTTGTCCACCCGTGCGCTCTCAAGGTAGAGCTTAAATGGTGATCTAGAAAACTCTAGATAGGGAGATACAAGGTAGAGGTATGCTGGCTCAACTCAGTGTCTTGGGTAGTGCAGAAGTCATGTATATATAGGATCATGGGTGGCCTGCCATGGACGACTATACATGGGCGTTAGAGCGTGGGCGGCCACCGCCCGCGTAATTGCCATACATGGCTTAGACTGGTTGAATCGACCTAACAATTATAAATGATTTTTGACTCCGACAGGCCCGCTGGCCCCCTGGGACCCCCTAGCCAGGGGGCCCGCTAGCCCCCTTGGACCCCCCTGCCGGGGCTGCTCACCGCTGCCCCGGACCCCACAATTGGGGACCCTGAAATAACTCCCTTTCCTTATAATACCTTACATGGTCCAATATGACCTTCATCCAACATGCAAGTTGGGATTCCCATCAATTGGGTAATGCACGCTTGGCATCTCCTCATAAAGGGGGCCTTAAAAAATGTGCATACAATCATGAGGGGTAGACATTGATCATATACTAACAAAAATATCCAGCAAGAATTGCAAGCTAAAGTGGATTTATTAGAAGTAGATATTACTCCTTTACAGGAAGAATTTCATGCAGTCAAAGCAGAGAATCATGTTCTGCAAGTTCAGTTGCAGCAGTACCAAGCACAATTAGTAGACCAGGAATTACTGCTTGCTCAACGAGATGTAGCATTGGCTGAGTTAAAAGCCAAGGATCTTCTGTTAGCTGGCCGTGATGAAGAAATCACGCAGTTAAAGCAATTAGTGCAAGATAAAGATGATGCTTGGATTGCTCTCGATAATCTTTTAGAAGAAACTCGTGCATAGCTGGATGAGGTCGTGCCGAAAGGGCAAGAAATGGCAGACTTAGCCATTCAGAACACTAAGGAATTAAAGCTAGTCTCTGCCGAACTATTGCAGAGTCGAGATTTGGACGCACAAACGGCCCTGACAATTCAGATAAAAAAGGAGATGGCAGGTATTATGAAAGAAAGGGATGTGTATTATAAAACCATCCAATATCAAGCTCAGGAGTTGGAACGCAGAGAAAAGTAGCTAGGAGCTCAAGCAGAGAGATTATCTAGAATTGATGGTCAAATTGCTGATATGAGATTGAGCCGAGAGGCAGCCATTGCCAATGATTTTTATTTGCAAGAAACCTTTTTGCAGACGTAGACCGATGCTTTGATGAGTCAGGTTATTGCGGCGAGTTCAATACAAACTGATGCACAGTTGATGGAGCCGGAAACCTTAAAGTTGATGTTGGATTCATTAAAATAGAAAATAACTAGGACTTTCAAATTAGCTAGAACCCTGTATATAAAAGGCATCGTCGATGAGCCTTAAGTTTCCTTTCTTTGCGGGTTCAAGTCCACCGTGCATGCCAGTGTTAGGCCGCCAAATTGGCACAATGTAATTTTATATTTTCATATACCGCACACACCGAAAGGGCGTAGCAAAGCGATGTAACCTTTTTACCCATTAATGAAGAGACATTACGGTGTTCTCCGGGGCTAGAGGAGACGGGGATCGCCAGGTTGTCTGTCTAGGCAATTTGCGATCTTACGGAGACGCTATGATGTAGAATTTGCAGATATTTGGAATACTGTTAAGTCTGTTCTTATTGAATTGATGTAATTTACTATTAACACAGTAAAACTTTCTTAACATCAATAAGTCTATTCGATTGTGTGATTTAACAATTGCACGATAATCTACTATGTGAGGATACCGTAAACGGAGGATTATAATTGTGTAATAGAAGTATTGCCTTCACGTATAGTTACTGTGTGATTAACTGGTTAATTGGGAAAATTAAGTAAAGTGCCTCTGCATTGTCAGACCCCTACCATCCCTAAGAACCCGAAAGAGATTAAAAGTGACTAGACGGAAGTCTTTTTAACAAGCCTTTGAAGGTCCATGTGTCCAACCCTTTTGTGGAATAAGTTCAATTTAGCTGTTCTTTGATTTTTCTAGAGATTGCACTTATTTGAATATACCAATATGCCGCACAACAAGTCTAAAGATTCTACATTCCTTCTTCCCCTTTGAAATCAGCTCACAAACATGCCTAGGATCCTCAATGAAATAGTATTTATGATTAAATTTTAGTTGATATCCTAAAAAATGGATATATGTAAGTCCCTTTTCGACTAAAGTCTTTAGGTCTACACTCGTCTTTCCAGAGCATTGTTTTTGTATATTTATTTAGCCAATTCACATTTATAGAGACTTGCACCATGTTTTTGGGTAATGATATTACATATGTGTGAGTGGAATGTTTGCAATGTGAAAATTGGGGTTTCCTTGAAGAAATGAGAAAAGGGGATGTTTTTGTAAAATTAGTGAAAAATGTATATTATTTTGATATTTAAAACAACCTACTTCATTATACACTAGATTCTATCAGGATCATTGGATGTGAAAGTTTGTCCAATACATAACATTAGAATTTTATGAAGACCTTTAGTTTTTTTTATATTAAGTAAATTTTTTCCAAGAATGAAATGGAAACTATTTTAGTGAACTCTCATTGGACTTTGAATAATGTGAGGCAACACTTAGTGAGTATGGGATTTGAGGGTCTAACTCAATCCAAGTTTAGAAGAAAAGGGCATAAGATTAGAACTCTATTGTGTTTCTGTATGAGTAATTATATGTTTATTTTTTTAGTTCAATTTTATACCTTTATTTTGTTTCAAATTGCCTATACATTGGAGAGAAGTTGAAAGATAAAAATTAAAGTCCTTGCATATTGGATTAAAGATGGAACTGAACTCTCATTGTCATAGCTCTTTTGCAATCTAATGGTTGCAATGTAGATCTTACCTTTATTTTCCCTACCTCTTCTACCTAAAAGTTTCTTCCACTCACAAGAAGCTCTAATTTAATATTTTTGAAAAGCAATATATCTATAAATTTTATATGCCTTTTTAATTTTCGATGGTAACATGAAGTTCTTTTAATGGTAAAAAATTTGTGTTCACTACTTTGTAGTGTAGCTGTTCATGTTCTTTTTGCTTTTGCAGAATGTTTTGTGGAGTATCTTTTCAAGAAAGCATTTTTTATTAAGTTTCAATTTTTTATTTTAACTTTGAAAAGTAGCTTCCACTCACTTTGAAAATCTAAAACTACTATTAAAATAGGTGCTATTTTCTCATTTGTCACGTTTGCACTCAAAGAGAGATAAAGATCATTTATCCAAAGAATTGACAATTAGGACCACCACGTGCTAGAGAGATGACTCTCCTCCCAACCTTATGCCTCTGGATATAGCTTTCTCCAAGGGACTACCTACCATGGCAGGTAGATACTAACCATCCAAGTGTCTGTCATGTAACTACATGTGCCTCATGTCCTAGTTAGCTAGACTTAACTCAAGTGGATGCTTCTAGAAGGCTTTGGAGCTCTTTGGGGAAATACACTCTCCCATTTCTCTTGTAGAACTTGAACCCAAGACCTCCTCCTTCTCATTCATAGGATGTAACAATAGGTCAAGCACATTTTCTAGTGTAGAGAGCATAAGCACTTTGACTTAAGTGTATTGTCAAGACTTTTGTCATATACTTGAATGAACAAATGACCTTGGATCCAAGATCCATTTGAATCTTTCATATCCTCTTTTCATAAATGTATACCATTCTACCCCCTTGGAAAACGTTTTCATCCTTGAAAATAGAGCTATATAGATACTCTAGGCATCCCTCAAGACTTTTGTTCTAATATGGAAGAACATCTTTGATCTCTGTGTTGGGATCATTGCCCAATTGATTGAAAACACCATCTATGTTTGAAGTCGATAAAGTAATTAGAGTACAAAGTAGTGAATGAATAATAAGGGTGGATCAAAAAACATCTGTCACTCAGTCACTATTTTCCTATGTTTTACCTAGACACAAACATGTGGAATGGATGGACAAAAATCACTAATCCATTTTTGGGCATCACTAGTGCATGGACATTATAAATAATGTGGGATTGGTATCCCTTGTAAGCCTTTGAGAACTCTTGCTGAACTAGAATTCCATTTGGAAAATACGAAGTCTGGTTGTCCCAAACATCTACCTTGGATATTTGTGCTATGATTAACTTATAAGAAACTTTTAATTCATTTTAATCACTTGGATGGAGGACTACTTTGTCCTAATGAGCTTGAAAATCCTATGGAAAATGTAGGAGAAAGTTTGCGATTTACTTGTGGTCAGCCATACTTTGACTAGATCAAATCAAATGCAAAACAAAAATTTTCTAATTTAGGATATTTTTGTGACATATTTATCTTTAACTTTTGGGAATTTTCAATATTATAGGGAAATAACTTCTCTTTTCTAGAGTGTATTTAACCCTAGAAAGTCATGAGAGTTATGCTATGTATCTCCAAACAAACTAAAGTGGATAATGCAACTTAGCATTGTCTCAAGATTGAAAAAGTTCTTGTACAAAGAAATCTATCTAGAATGTTTAAGTGTGTGAGTGTCTGACTACCATAATTAAAGAGAGCAATGTTTCTAGTTTCTTGTAATTCAAATGTGAACAATCTACCCGTCTTTTCACCTTTTGCAATTCTTCTCAATCCTTGGCTTGGATCTTCAACAAATGCTCCTGCTTTTGTGAACCTGACTTGCAACCCTTTCTCAACTATCTTCCCAACACTTATCAAATTCTTTGCAATGGTAGGGACATAGAGTACGTTACCAAGTAGGTTGATGTTTCCATCAGGTGCTTTGACATTTCCTATTTTCTCCACAAGGTGTCTTGTATCATCTCCTGTTTTTACCTCATGCTTATTCCTTGGATCTTCTAAATCTGATAGAAGTGCCACATTTCCTACCACATGATTTGGACAACCTGAATCTATGTAGAAAACATGCTCATCAGATTTACCTTGTGGCATAGCCATGTTCATGATCAATAATGAATCCTCTTTGTTTGAGTCTTTTGTGTAGTTATTGAAGTCTCTCCTTCCTTTGTAGCCTCCTTGATAGTTTGAATGATTGTAGTTGTTGTAGTTGCCATGATAATTGTTGAACCTTCCTCTTAAGTAGCCATAACTTCCTCTATTGTATCCTCTGCCTCTTTGATTCCTAGAATTCCTAAAGCAATTTTCAGTTGTATGATTAGTTAATCCACAAATAGAACATGAGTTGGAGTCTTGGGATCTCCCCCTACCTTTTCTACCTCCTCTTCCTCTACCTCTACCATGTCGTCCTCTACCTTCATAGTTAACTTGATATGTACCTGCTTCATCATCCACTTTCTTTGCCTTTCCTTTGTTATCTTTGGACTTGCTTTTATTAGTGTATAAAGTTGAAGATTGATGACCTTTAGAGCTTTCTACATTCTTGATAAGCTTTGCCTCTTGAGTGAGTAATTGTCCAATGAGTGTATTGAAATCAGGTACATGCATGTCCATGTACAAATCCATAGCTGTCGTGAATGCTTCCCACTTGTCATCTGCTTTCAATCCATTGATGACCTGCCTTACAATTTGATCTTCATCTATTACCTCTCCAATGCTTCCCAACTGATATGCTATGTCCTTGAGCTTTGTGACAAAATCAGTGACATTTTGTTTGGGAGCCTTCTTGAGAGTTGTGAAATCCACCCATAGTTGATGCTTCCTAGCTTTAGTACTTGAAGAGAAGAAAGCTTCAAGTGCATCCCACACTTCCTGAGATGTCTTACAACTTCTAATGTGAGGCAACAAAAAATCTGAGATAGAGTTGAGGAGATAAGACCTTGCAAGTGCATCCTTGGAGCACCATGTGCTCAATCTTTCTTGCTCTTCTTGTGTTGGTTGACTTTTGTTCTTGAAACTTGGCATAACTTCATCTCCAGCCACATAACCATATAAACTTCTACCTTGGAGATAAGCTTCCATTCTTAATGACCAAGCTGAGTAGTTAGCTATGTCCAATTTATCAATTGATGAAGGAAATCCATCTCCCATCCTTGCTTTGATACCACTGTAGAGATGGATAGGTATGTGCTTGAAGATGAAGAGGTATTGCAAAATCCTTGATCTACACCAGCCAAATGAACTCTAGGATTATATGGTGCGTCCATTTAGCTTGCCAATGGATGTATTAGATACCGTATGTACCTTGGAAGATCACTCTCAAAAAGATAGATCAAAACAGATAAGTTGGAGTTAGCTCAGAGGTGAAGAACTTGCTATTTTGGTTCATACACCTGTCTAGTGTTTTGCATAATTCTCTGAGCACAGCAGTAATTAGCTTAATTACTTTTGGGATATTCTAGTTAACTTAAAGAGCTAACTTTCAAGAGTAATCTCATAAAAAATAATGAGCCAAACACTGAGAATGATGCTTAACAAGTGATGACATTATCTCGATTTTCACGTGCTGCTATAATAATGAGACCAATGAGCCAAAAAATGAACATAATTGAAGATTTAAGAATCCAATGATTATGAAAATTTGAAAGATTATTTAAGATAGTATGCTGAATCCAAAAAGTTTTAAATCATTGAATTTTGGTAAGTACATACTGCGAAACAACTCTGACAAGATGAGTACAAAAGTCGGGTACCTGATAGAGAGGTGAAAATGAACAGATAGGGTTTACTTCAACTGAACATAATTGAAGATTGAAACACCCAAATGAAATGAGAATTTGTAAGAATGTAGTAGACTTATAGAGCCAACCAAGTTTAATCCCGGAAACTGATGCACCAATCTCAGAGAAACCATCTCTGCAATCTGATTGAGAAAACTGAGAGATATGGCAGTGAGTAGTACACTTCACAAGAACATGAAACTATGAACTAAAATGATCATGAAAATGAAAGTATATTGATTGTACAATACAATGGACTTACTGATACATATGTGTGCCTTAGAATCACAGCTTGATATGGCATAAAGCTCAGCTCTTTGAGGTCTTCTCTGAGGTCTCTCTAACCATGACTAAAGCTGCCATCTATTTATAGTTGAGCTTGGGAGGCTAACTTCCCTCAATCACTCTCGAATCAATTAGTGATTTATTTGACTCTCTATCTACCACAAATCACAAACTCGTGGCTCCTCTTTCCCTTTTTGATCAAGCGGACTCAACTACTTACGATTCTTTCACTTTTACATTAAGTAAAGTCTTCAAAAGTTACAAGAGGTAGTTCACAAGTGAACTTTACATTGTCTTCATTTTAAGGCTTCTTCTTTGAATTTGTGGGACTCAAGCCAATACTTAGGCTTGTCATAGACTTGCTCCAACATCAAAGTCATGGGAGAATCATCCTCCCCTCCATCTGACCTTAGTCTCTTAAAAGTTTTACTTCATTGATTTTCTAGAAGTGCTAGATATTTTTTGAAGCATGCAAGAACTTCATCTTTATGCTTCATAAATCATAGTATTGTCCATCTGCTACAATCATCAATGAATGACACATAATGCCTAGAGAAAAAGATTGAAGGCTCCTTGCTTGGTCCCCATAAATCTGTATGAGCTAGTTCCAATAGGTCTCCATGAATGTATCCTTTCTTTGTGAAGATTTGTCTGTGGGACTTGCCAAATTTTCAAGCAATACATTTGTAGATCATGTGTTGTTTGGACTTGCAATCCTTTTTCAACAATCTAACCCAAACTTATGAGGTTTTTTATGATAGTTGCCACATATTATACCTTGCTTAATAGGTTCATATTACCATATGATGTCTTCACATTACATATCTTCTCCAATTGATGCTTTTTGTCATCTCCTCTCTAGACTTCATGTCTATTCCTTGGATCCTCCAATTCTGTGAGTAGAGTAACATTCCCTACTACATGATTTAGGAACCTTGAGTCTATATAGAATACATCTTCATTTGCTTTACCTTGCTTCATGGTCATGTTAATTAGAAGTAATGAATCCTCTTGAGTTTGGTCATCTATAGAGTTGTTGTAGTCTCTTTTTCTTTTGTATCCTTCTTGGTTGTATGAGTTGTTATTGTAACCACTGTTATTGTCTCTACTCTTGAGCTTCCATAGCCTCCTCTGTTGTAACCTATACCTCTTGGGTTTCTGCGATTCTTGAAACAATTCTTAGTGATATGATTAGTTAAACCAAATATGGAACATGGAGATGAGTTTAAGCTCTCTCCCTCACTTTTCGTCTTCCTTTGCATCTTCCTCTTGAGCCTCTACCTCTTCTTGCAAAGTTTTCTTGAGAGGTGCTACCCTCAGCATCAGACTTTTTACCTTGGCCTTTACTATCTTTGCTCTTGTTCTTATCTATATAGAGAGCAGAGGATTGATTAGCTTTTGAGTTGACTCCATTCTTCATGAGCTTTGCCTCATGTGGGAACAATTTTTCCATGAGGGTGTTGAAGTTAGGAACCTACATGTCCATGTAGAGATCCATGGTTGTGGTGAAAGCTTCCCAATTATCATCTCCCTTTAATCAATTGATCAATTTCCTTATAATTTTTTCTTCATCAATGATTTCTCCAAATATTCCAAGTCTGCTATGGCCATTTTGGTGACAAAATCAGTGACACTTTGCTTGGGTCGCTTGTTCAATGTGGTGAATTTAATCCATAGTTGATTCTACCTTGCCTTGGTACTTGATGAGAAGAATGATTCAAGTGCATTCCAAGTCTCTTGTGGCCTTGCAACTCCTAATGTGTGGAAGTAAAAGATCAGAGATTGAGTTAATAATATAAGACCTTGCTAGATCATCCTTTGAACACCATGTGTTTAACGTCTCTTGTTCTTCTTGAGTTGGTTGTCCTTTGCTTCTAAGGATTGGCATCATCTCATCTCGAGATATGTAACCATAGAGATTTCTCCCTTGAAGATAAGCTTCCATTAAAAGTGACCAAGTTGAGTAGTTACCTCAATCCAATTTTTCTATTGATGAAGGAATCCCATCTCCCATATTGATTAGTTGCTCTAAAAGCACTATGAGAACATGGTGAGATAGATTCCAAAGATGTGTTGTTGCTGCACAAAACTTGCTCTACACATAAAATACACATTTTGAATCAGCAAGTCCTTTGGAGAACCATTCTCAAATGTTTGCATCAAAATAATTAACTTGTATATGCAAGGAATGTGAAGAACCTTCTAAATTGGGCATAAAAGGCCTCAATATTATGCTCAAAGATCACAATTTGGTATGAATTAACCAAAGAGCTTTTGCATGCATATAACTCAAGTATGTAGCAAAGTAAAGGAATTCATCCCATGAATGTAGCTCCACCATAAAAGAAGAAATGAATCTAGAAAATGAGAGAGGTCATTCTGACTTTTTTCAGGATCTAGGAGGTGTGCAAACATAGTCAAAATCCTAGCTTCATATCTCAAGATCTACTAAATGAAACTTAATGCCAATCGATATGCATATAGTAGAAAATTTAATATAACTATGCCAAGTTAAATTATAGCAAATGATTTATGTTATGCTATGAATATGTAAGTTCTTATGTATGAAAAATTAACACATATGAGTGTGCACTCATATAGACAATGATGCACATCATAAAGCTATCCTAGGTGCACACATTGGCGAGTAATCATATGCACGGAGAAAACACTCACTTCCACACACATGCATACAAACACATGACAATCACACACAACTATATGCATATTCAAATAAAAACACACATATACACATACATAAATTCATTAATTGCACTTATGGGATCACATTTGAACTTATCAGGGTCCAATCATCATTAATAACATCTCTTTTAGATTGAATATTGATTTTCAATTCGGCCTAATCAGATTTTTGACTCAGTATTGGAATATTGACAACATCCACCACCTCTGAACCTCTACATTCTTCGGATGTGGAAACTTGCATAGAAAACAATCATAAGCGAGCATCAAATAAGCATAAGTGGATGTAAAAGAACTTGAAAAAAGGGAACAAATATATGATTATCTACAATCTTTGAGAATAAAGTAGACACAACTTTCACACTCAAACTATTATGGTATAGCCAATACAGTGAGACTAGGAATCACATGAAGGAATCGTGAGCTTCAAAGGTCTTTTGTTTGCTTAGCTTGATTAGATTGAAAAACTTATTCCAAGCACATGCATATACTAATCCTTACTACCTTGATTTGTGGAATAAGAATTCGTTTACCCTATTGATCTCTTATCCTCCAAACCCCCATCAGATCTTCTTCTTTTTCTTTTCAATTTTTACTTTATTTTTCTTTTTCTTCCACTTCATCCTAGCTCAACCTCTTTTTTCTTTTATTTCATTTACACAAGTTGGACTATGCCAAAATTGAGTGTGACTTATGGACTTGTCCACTCGATAATGTTTACCCCACTTATCTTCCGATCTCGACATAGCACATAGTGCACAATGCCATCCCCATATGAAATCCAGGTCAGCTCGTGGCTCTCATCACCCACCAAGAGTGACTCCACCCACCTACACACCCATATAGGAACATAACAACATATAAGTCAGGCCATATGATAAGACTAGCATTGGTTCATGTCCTTGATCACCCTAGCAAGGCAGCTCCACCCAACTACTATCCCATTGTAGTGCATTGAAAACACACACACACACAGACACACACATGCACACACACACACACACACACACACACACACACACACACATATATATATATATATATATATATATATATATATATATATATATATATATATATATATATATATATATATATATATATATATATATATATATATATATATATATATATATATATATAGTGTTGGTTAATATATGCAAGCTTGTCAGCTAAATCATAATCTATCTAGAGGCATGATCAAGTGAGGGATCAAAAGTATAAATCAAATAATCCCACTCATCAAGTGTTCATGTACACTAGCATATATAGGTACTTATATTAAGTCTTACCTTCACTTTCGAAGGTCTTCGATCTCAAAAGCTCTAGTCTGCTAACCAATTCTACTCATATAATCTTTGGCCTTTTATGGAGCACACATAATATAATAGATGTATGAAACTCTTAGTCTACCTAATTTCCTTAGTATTTATGCCTTTCTTTGTACATCAGATACTTGTTGCATGTAGACTTCATATATACATATATGAAAGAAGAAAAAAGCAAAACAAAAGCATATCACCTGTAGAAACACCTCGAACTCATCAACCTTTGTCATCTTCATTTTCTTTATTTTGGGTTCTTGTTCCATTCTTGTTATCGTGAGTTCCCTATTTCTTCTTAAAACTTAAGGAAAATTGTCAGGACTTCACATCCTTATATACAAGTTAGTTACATTATCCAAGTTTCCTTTGATAATCCTTTCCACTATTCTAAATTGAAGTGAAAAAAAATCACATAACATGCATACATACACAGACACTAAGATTTTGCAAGGTTAGAAGGCATCACATGTCTTTATTTATTTACAATAGCAAATGTGAACCTTCAAGCTTATAATTTTTGTCTTATTGTGCTGAATTTGAAATATCTTTGAAATTAGTACAAACATAAAAAACATGACCCTACCTTCATTTATTTACATTGAAAATGAATGAAATCTAGGGCTTCATTTAGAATGTTTCCTCTTGGCTAGCATAAGCCTCCTCACCAGCGGAAGAAGAAAGTTCCATATAAACTAGATGTTGTTCTCTTCTTGTATTTGATCATCAACCTACATTACCTCCCATGGCGGGTCTATCAACATCTCCTTAGTCTATGGACTCATCCCTTGTCTTTGAGTAGTTACTTTTTCATCTTTTTCCCATCTGCACTTCCCCAAATTAGGAGATTTAGATGATAACTTTTCGCTCATCTTTGGTCTTCTATTTTCTTTTACTTGAGCTTTTATTAGGCATGTGAATCAACATATTAAAAAAAAATTAGACTTGGGTTTTTAATTAGATACATCTTCTTTTACAAACACAGATATGCTTATATATACATATTTACATCCTTTGAATTTTCAATCCTTAATTTAAATCTCTCTTTTATATCGATTTATATCCCTTATTGCCAACTTTCTTCTTTTTCTTCTTCTTCTTCTTGTTCTTCTTCTTCTTATTCTTCTTCTTCTTATTCTTCTTCTTCTTCTTCATCTTCTTATTCTTCTTCTTCTTCTTCTTCTTCTTCTTCTTCTTCTTCTTCTTCTTCTTCTTCTCCTTCTTCTTCTTCTGCTTCTTCTTCTTCTTCTTCTTCTTTTTCTTCTTCTTCTTCTTCTTCTTCATCTTTTTCTTTTCCTTCTTCTTCTTCTTCATTTTTTTTCTTTTTTTTCTTCATCTATCAACCTTTCATAGTTCACATTTTCTCTTCTTTTAAAAATTTTGATTCTTTTCTCAACAGTCAAGTCTTTTAGCTTTGTCCGACCTAACGCAGTAAGTGAGTATGAGCCATTATTAAAGACTTTACATACCATGTAAGGTCGGAATCACCTCTTTAACAAGTTATGATAGGCTTGATATTGCATGTCTAACAAACTATTATAGACAAGCACCCAATTACCTTCATTTAACTCCTCTGGCCTCAATGTATGGGACTTCTCGAATGCTATCTTATTCTTTTCTCTTGATGCTCTGAGTTTGACTATAACTTCTTCTATCGGGTTCCTCCCTCTTTCCAATTCAAGGATTCAGACTCCTAGAAGATCCTCTCTTGATATCTCATCTTCCTAGTGCAATGATCTGCATGCTAAAGCATGTGACGCCTTTGGTAGTATATGTTTTTGATAGCACATTAGTTCCACTGGCATATATCTAGTAGTTCTTGTACATGTCATCCTATCTTCCCACAAGGCAAAAGGAAGATACTTTGGCCAATTCTTAATTTTTCCATTGATGGATTTTGCCAAGGCTTTAATGATAGGAGGATGTCGATGTTCAATGTTTCCATTGGCCTTTGGATTATATGTTGTGGTAAGCAACAGTGAAATGCTATGTTGTGCAAAGAAATCCTTTGCTTCTTGATATGCATGCTAAAGCATGTGATGCCTTTGGTAGTATATGTTTTTGATAGCACATTAGTTCCACTGGCATATATCTAGTAGTTCTTGTACATGTCATCCTATCTTCCCACAAGGCAAAAGGAAGATACTTTGGCCAATTCTTAATTTTTCCATTGATGGATTTTGCCAAGGCTTTAATGATAGGAGGATGTCGATGTTCAATGTTTCCATTGGCCTTTGGATTATATGTTGTGGTAAGCAACAGTGAAATGCTATGTTGTGCAAAGAAATCCTTTGCTTCTTGAGCATCCAGCTCACCTCTATCGCCAACTATTTTTTCAGCATATCCAAACCTACTAAATACATCTTCTGATAGAAATTTACATACATTACTTGTAGTTTTTGTTCTCATAGTTCTCCCTTCAACATGATTCATCAAATCTTCCCTTGCGAGTATAATGTATTACATCTATTGCATTCCTAAAGGCTCAATAACATATGTTGCAAGAATCTCAACCAAAACCCATGCAGTTGGATAACATTAGGGTCAAATGACTTACACCAAAGGAAAGAAAACATCAAAAAAGACAATGGATTATGCTTTTATTGTGGAGATCATGATCACATGGTATTTAAATGTCCTAAGAAGAGGAAGCAAGTTGGAATTACGACTTCTACAATCACCATCCCACATAAGAAGGATCATCATCACAATCAAAAGAGGACTAGTGCCCATCATGAGAATCATGTCTTTGATTCTATACATAAATATACTACAGACCCTTTCTAGTTTCATCATGGATATCCACCATCATCATGTTCTAGTATAGCATATCAAGAACTCTACAAAGGCAAAGAGCCATGATGATTCAAATTCTAGAAGGTCTTGCAATCACATAATTGCTCCTCATGGAGCTTGTGGCTTGAGGGGAAGGTGATCTCATGGACAAAGGAAACCATATTAAACCTTAGATTACATGTGACCTATATATCTAATGATTTGTTCATAATCTAGAGAAATCAATGCTTCCATTGTGTCTGAAACATGCTAAAACCTTAAGATTGATTGTCTACTTGCTAAATTTTGACATGCAGGGTTTGTATCATTGGATTGCTAACATCATTGATGACATCATCAAATCGTTATCATCCCTGGGAACCACCATCAAAATCCTATATAAGGAGACCTTGGCTACATACATACTTAGTCTTGCCAATATGAGTCTTAGAAGCTCAAGGAGTCATGACCACCAAGTAAGTACTCTTCAAGTTCCAATTCAAGTTCCTATCATGTTTCTTGGTCTACTCTTGTTTAGAATAACTCTTGGCTATTGTAGTCAGAGAGCACAATCTAGTGCTCCCCTGAAAATACATTCATTGAAAGCCTTTGTGCCTAGATCATAATGAACTATACATCTCACTCATAATTTTGTCTTTCACTCCATTACAACCTACAACCCACTGAGGAATTTTGATCATTCCAAGGTTTTGTCTCCACATCAAAACATCTTTCAAAAAATCGTTATTTGATTTGCTTTGAACATTACTAAACCTCACTTTACTTGAATCTAGATCAGAAGACATGATACTTAAATATTTCCCAATTGTTGGAAGTCAATGTCCTCATTGGTCCAGCAATTAAATTCAACAATTGTATTTATATATAAATCTTCCAGGCAGATGGAATGCTAATATATAGATTCCATTCTATATACTTCTATGGAAAGCTCACGGGCGCAACATCCATATAGGAGAATCCTTCGACACTCTTATACAAGTAACGACGGGCGCTCATGTGGTCTAGCCCATAGTTCTAAAAGCTTTCTCCGCCCACCCGGGTTCGAATCCCGTTAAACTCAACGCGAAGACATTTTTTTTAGTTGTTTGCTTTTAGGAAACACACGGACGGGCTACGGATTTCTTGTCCGTTAGCGATCGCTTAGGTTTTCGTAGCTTTAAGCTTTATTTTAGCTTTTCATGGATACTCACAAACTATATAAACAAGGCCTTGGCTCCTTGTATACTCACTCACTCAAAGATCTAGAGCTTGGAGATCTTCTTGAAGACAGAGTGTTCTCACACTCTTGAAGGAGGTGAATTTGTGGTGAAGGAGAGGCTTCTCTCATTGAAGCAGGAAGTCTTCTACGAGGTGGTGGTAACTATCTTTTGTGAGTTAACCTTGTGGTTGATTTACAATTTCATTACACTATTTTGTTAGCTTCGTTGCTTCATTCTCTTCACACACACACTTAGATTATTTCGACATAATCTAAATCTTGTATCATCATCTTCTTATTCTTCCATTAGTGAGTGCACCACTTTATATGGTTGAGTAGTACTCCCATGTTGTAATTTGGACATCTATTATCTTTAGTGAAGTAAGCATCCAGCTTACGTTCCCTATCCTTGTCTCAAGATCTCTTTCTTTCTCTATCTCACTTATCATCTTGTCAATTAAGTTGTGTATGCTCAAGAGGTTTTAGTATTGGAACGATCCTGGGGCCCCAAATTCCAACACTTGGTATCAGAGCTTTAGGGTTTTGGTATCAGAGCTACATAATTGACATACACACTTAAGATAAGATGAGTGAGATGAGAATTGAGATTGAAGACAAGTTGGATGGATCTTCTAATTATCCCATGTGGAGTTTCATGATGATGAACTTGTTAGTGACAAAGGATTTATGGAGTATCGTCAATGGATCCTTAACAAGACCAAGACGAAAAGGCGAAGAAGGGTCTACAGCAGCTTCAACAGGTACTGGAATTGCTATTACAGAACCAACAGAAGAAGAGGTAACCACTTCGACATCCAGAGTCACTGCTAGGTCTTTACCTAGAGTTCCTCCTACTGAAGATCAGGCAAGATGGGATGCTAGAGATGCTTTAGCACTTTCATTCATAGCAATGAGTGTCAAAAAGCATATTCTACCACAGATCAGATCTTGCAGAAGTTCTAGTCAAGCTTGGTTAAAGCTCGAGAATCTTTTTCAGAGCAGAAATCCTGCTAGGAAAGCTCACTTGAGGAGACAACTAGCAAATATAAGGATGAAAGCTGGTGAGTCAATTCAAACCCACATTACGAGACTCGTTGACTTGAGAGATCAACTTCTAAATGTAGGAGTTGAGATATCAGATGAAGAAATGGTAAATATGCTGATTAATTCACTTCCTATTTCATATCGATCTTTCATAACCACTCTTACCCTTACCACAAGAGATAGAGAGGTTACATTTGAAGAGTTAGAGTTCTTGTTGCTTCAAGATGAAGATCAGTTGAAGGGAATGGAAGAGAATGAAGAAGCACTTTCATCTTCATCAAAGGGTAAGAAGAAGAAGGATAAGAAGAAGGAACAAAAATCCAAGAAGGAAAGTAGGTCCCTTTCACCTTCTACTTCAGATTCTGTATCTACGACATCTAAAGAGAATTCTTCTAAGAAGAAGGTAAAAATATGTTCTTTTTGCAAGAAACATGGACATATTCAATCAGAATGTTATAAAAGGATTGCAACAGAAAAGAAAAAGGCATCAGGTAATGTTGCAGAAGATGATAAAAAAGGGAAATCTCAAGGTGATTCTTATGCCTGTATCACTATTGAGGAAGTAGCTTTTGATCAAGCAGCTTTACAAGTTCTTTCAGCAAGTCCTTGGATATTCGACTCAGGTGCTACAAAGCATATGACAGGTTGTAGAGATGTATTTTCTTCTCTCTCCTATTCTTCAGGTAGAAGAGTTACTATTGCAGATGGCAATGATTTGGATGTTGTGGGAATAGGTACAGTAACCCTAAAGTCAAGAGAAGGTGGTAATTTTCAAATATCAGATGTCCTTTATGTACCTGAAATGAAGAAGAATCTGCTATCTATATCTGCATTTTTAAGTGATGGTTTTAAAGTTGTATTTGAGAAAGATCTTTGTAAGATCTTATCACATAAAGAAGACAAGTGTCTTTTACAAGGTAAGCAACAAGGAGGGATCTTTGTTTTGTCAAAAATCAGTCAAGCATATGCAGTCAAATCTTCGTCACCGGTGGAAGATATGAAGCTATGGCATGAAAGATTTGGACATATCAGTTTTGGAGCTCTCAAGAATATCAAAGATAGAGGTATGGTTGAGAGTTTACCCTCATTCAAGCTACCTGATGATTCAGATATATGTGAAGGTTGTCTTGAAGGTAAGATGCATAAACTACCTTTCAAGAAACATGGTCATATTACAGCTACCAGGAAATTGCAGATTATTCATTCAGATGTGAATGGACCTATGAGAGCAGACTCTATTCAGGGTTTCAGGTATTTTGTCCTATTTGTGGATGATTTTACAAGATACTCATGGATCTATGGTCTTAAGTCGAAGTTAGAAGTCTTTCCTATGTTCAAGAAGTTTGTAGCTATGGTTGAAAATGAAAGTCAGGAAACTGTCCAGATTCTCAGAAGTGATAGAGGTGGAGAATACTTGTCAAATGAGTTTTAGACATTTCTCGATGAGAAAGGTATTACTCGACACCTTACTATTGCTTATACTCCTCAGCAAAATGGTGTTGCAGAAAGAAAGAATAGAGTGCTTGTTGAAATGATGCGGAGCATGATGGCGTCCAAGAAGCTTTCACCGAAATTCTGGTTTGATGCAGTACATACAGCTAATCACATTTTAAACAGGTCATCTACAAAAGCTTTAAAGGTAATCACACCGTATGAAGCTTATTATGGTAGAAAACCTAATGTGAGTTACTTCAGAGTGTTTGGATCACTTTCTTATGTACATGTTGAGAAAAAGGACCGAGGCAAACTAGATGTAAAGGCAAAGAAAGCTGTTTTTATTGGATATCCTGTTGAAAGCAAAGGATACAGGTTTTATGTTCCAGAGACAGGTGAAGTTATTCTTTCACGTAATGCTTATATTGTTGAAGATAAGGTTTATGATAAAGAAGCAAAAATTCCGGAGTTCATTAGTGAAAATGACTATGGAATTTTTAGAAAGATTCTGGATGTAAATGTTCAGCCATATCAGGAGGGAGTTAAACCTCAAATTCCTAGTATTCAAGAAAAAATTGAAGAAAGAGGAATTTCACAACCTTCTACAGAGTCAGTTCCACAAGAGACTTTGGTTCCAGAAATGGAAGAAGTTAAAGTTCCAGAAAGTCCTAGTACGTCGACAGGACAAGTTCCAGAACCTGTGGAAGCTGAAAGTTCAGAAAGAGTTTCACCACTATTCAAGGATACACCTACGTGGTTATATCAGACTTGGAAAGACAGTGGTATAAAGACTTTTACTGGAAGAACAAGGAGTCAGACTAGACAACAACAACAAGATCATGTAAGAACAAGAAGTCAAACTAAACAGCAAAAAGATCATGTAAGTTTTGCTAAAGACTTCGAGATTCATGATATTTTGGCACTTACGACTGTTGAAGATGAACCTGCGTGTGTTAAAGATGCACTTAACATTCCTATTTGGAGAAAAGCTATGCAAGAAGAGATTGATTCTATTCATAAGAATCAAACTTGGCAGCTATGTGAGTTACCTGAAGGAAAGAAGGCTATAGGTGTAAAATGGATCTTTAAAATCAAAAGGAAAGCAGATGGTACTATTGATAGATACAAGGCCAGGTTGGTTGTCAAAGGATATGCACAACAAAAAGGTATTGATTATGATGAGACATTTGCTCCTACATCTAGGATGACTATTATTAGGTCAGTACTTGCTCTAGCAGCACATTTTTGTTGGCATATATATCAGCTTGACATTAAGACTGCTTTTCTAAATGGTGATTTACACGAGGATGTGTATATTCAGCAGCCAGAAGGTTTTGAAGAGACAGGTAAAGAACACTTAGTGTGTAAGCTTATAAAAGCTTTGTATGGTTTAAAACAGGCACCTAGAGCATGGTATGAAAAGATACATACATATCTTTTATCCATTGGTTTCCATAACTCAGATGCAGCTCCAACTCTTTATGTCAAAGCTGAAACAGGTATGATGATTATAGCAATCATTTATGTGGATGATATTATAGTCACAGGTCCCAGAGATGAAGATTTGCAGATGTTCAAAGAAGAATTGAAGCAAACATTTGATGTGAATGATTTAGGCATTCTACATTATTATCTTGGGATTCAGTTTCTGTTTCGAGATGAGTGGATCTACATGACACAACAGAAGTACATTGAGAAACTTTTGGAAAGGTTTCAGATGGGTGATTCTAAACCTATGCAAACACCTATGGATCAGAACACGTCTTTACAAATGGTAGCAGATGCAGAACCATTTGATGCTACTCTATATAGTCAAGCAGTAGGTTGCTTGATTTATCTTTGTAATACACGTCCTTATATACAGTTTGCAGTTTCTCAAGTATCAAGGTTCATGCAGAATCCGACAGTGTTACATTGGAAAGCAGTAAAGCGGATCTTTCGTTATTTGAAGGGAACTTCAAATTATGCTATGGTATTTTCGAAATCTACACATTTGTTACTAAAAGGATTTTCAGATTCTGATTGGGCAGGTGATAGAGACACAAGAAGAAGTACTAGTGGAGTTTGTTTTTATCTTGGAGATTGTCTTATCTCATGGTATTCAAAGAGACAACCCACTATTGCCACTTCATCGTGTGAAGCTGAATATCGTGCAGCATTTACAGCTACTCTAGAGTCAGTATGGTTGCAGAAGATTTTCAGTTATCTTGATGTAAGAGTACATCAACCCATTCAGATATTTTCAGATAGCCAGAGTGCTATAGCTATAGCTAAAAATCCAGTGCATCATGCAAGGACAAAGCATATAGAGGTACACTACCACTATATTCGAGAGCAGATAGCTAAGAAGCACATTGAGCTAGTTTATGTTCCTTCTAGTGAGAATGTTGCAGATATTTTTACCAAAGCATTGACTAGAGATAGTCATGAGAAGATTTGCAGGTTACTGAATCTTGTACCAATATGAAATTGAAGGAGGGATTGTTGGAAGTCAATGTCCTCATTGGTCCAGCAATTAAATTCAACAATTGTATTTATATATAAATCTTCCAGGCAGATGGAATGCTAATATATAGATTCCATTCTATATACTTCTATGGAAAGCTCACGGGCGCAACATCCATATAGGAGAATCCTTCGACACTCTTATACAAGTAACGACGGGCGCTCATGTGGTCTAGCCCATAGTTCTAAAAGCTTTCTCCGCCCACCCGGGTTCGAATCCCGTTAAACTCAACGCGAAGACATTTTTTTTAGTTGTTTGCTATTAGGAAACACACGGACGGGCTACGGATTTCTTGTCCGTTAGCGATCGCTTAGGTTTTCGTAGCTTTAAGCTTTATTTTAGCTTTTCATGGATACTCACAAACTATATAAACAAGGCCTTGGCTCCTTGTATACTCACTCACTCAAAGATCTAGAGCTTGGAGATCTTCTTGAAGACAGAGTGTTCTCACACTCTTGAAGGAGGTGAATTTGTGGTGAAGGAGAGGCTTCTCTCATTGAAGCAGGAAGTCTTCTACGAGGTGGTGGTAACTATCTTTTGTGAGTTAACCTTGTGGTTGATTTACAATTTCATTACACTATTTTGTTAGCTTCGTTGCTTCATTCTCTTCACACACACACTTAGATTATTTCGACATAATCTAAATCTTGTATCATCATCTTCTTATTCTTCCATTAGTGAGTGCACCACTTTATATGGTTGAGTAGTACTCCCATGTTGTAATTTGGACATCTATTATCTTTAGTGAAGTAAGCATCCAGCTTACGTTCCCTATCCTTGTCTCAAGATCTCTTTCTTTCTCTATCTCACTTATCATCTTGTCAATTAAGTTGTGTATGCTCAAGAGGTTTTAGTATTGGAACGATCCTGGGGCCCCAAATTCCAACACCAATCTCTTTTCATTCAATATCATGTTGACTCTCATTACATATGTCTGTTATTCTCATCTGAATTTCATAAATATTCTCTTTTTTTTTTTTATTTTCTTTTCCACTTCCTAAATTCTTTTCTTTCCTTCTTTTCAAAGATTCAATGTTAGCTTGCCTAAGCCTTTATTTTCATTATTTAAAGTCATCAAGTGTTCATCTTCATATATTGCTCATGACAACATATTAGTTAATATATTATTTCTTCCAAGTATATGGACAAACTCAGGGTTTAGCGACTTAATATATGCTATCCATCTTAGCCTAGGGATGTGTGTAGTGGAACAATGCATGATCATCCCAAACAATGGCAAGCAATCTATTTCCACGATTACATTTCCTCCAATTAATTACTCTTTATTGCTTTTCAATGCACTCACTATTCCCCAAAGTTCATGCTTGATCTAAGGATAGCCTCTTTGAAAATCATTTGACAACTTGGCTTTAAATCGAATGGCATATCATTTAATATGGTCATCTTCCTGGCCAATTGCCAAACCTATGCATGTTGGACTTGTATCTATACTAATATAAACTGGTTTGTTATCACTGTAGTCAACTTTTTTTTTTCAATGGAGCCTCTAAGAGTGCCTTTTTCAATTTTCTCATAGCTTGAGTATGGATTTCCTTCCATTGAAATATTTTCCCCTTTCACATCAGTTGATACAGTGGATCTGCTACATGTGCGAAATACGGAATCCACACAACATAAAAAACACATGCACCAAGAAATCTCCTCACCCTGGTGATTGAGGAGCAAACTTCTTTCATATTTTGAATAGCACCAACTTTCTTTGGGCATGGTTTTCTTGCTTTGGACTGAATAAACTTGTTACAATTAGAACTTCTTGCATTCGAAATAATGGTTTTTCTACAGATAACATCAAATGCACCTCTTCTAGTTGACCAAGAATGGACTCAGAATCATTTATATGATCTTTATGAAACTTTGGACATCCATTTTCATTGAGATTTGCATCTTTAACCTTCTCTTTAGGTCCTTTAATCACAACGTCATTGACAAATAGCATGGTCAGATGTGGAATACAATCCCTAAGTACCTTATGCATACCATTCATCATATGTGTCACTTAGTGCATGGATCCTTGTGGCAAGGTACACATGCACACAAGTCGAAGTGGTGTCCTCCTGGTCATTTGCTCACAACTCTCAAGAGCGAATTGGAGTTGATCATAACCAAAATACAAGTCTTCCATTGACTAAATAGATGTCCATGAGAAAGCTTCTACATATTTATCTATGATTGGTCTAGTTCCCATATTCCAAATAATCACTTTATTAAGTGGTTGTAGATCCTAAATAAAACACAAAGATCCATTCTTTTTCATCACGGTAAACCAATGATTAGAATAGGGAGCACTTGGGGGCTCAAGAATCCCCATTCTAGGTTTCTCATTCAAAAGGTGAATTATCTTTGAAATATGAGCCTTTGATATTGAAATTGATCGAAGATTCCATGGTACATGTGGTATCATAGAAATTATCATTAGTAGTACCACAGATGGATCTACACACCCAATTTCTTGGGAATCAAAGGAAAAATCTCTCCCATGTGTAAAAACCATCTGGGAGAGAATGCCCTTTTCTTCTTCATTGAGAAAGTCATCTTTCTCTAATTGAATTTTTTGAAGGGTTTCTTTAGTGAAATCATGAGCTATCTTTCTCATACTTAAGTGGCGGCTGATTTTTTTCTCCATCCATAAGTTGATTGCTATTATCTGGAAACAAAATCACAAATGGTTTGATCTTTTTATCAACTTTCTTATACTTTGTTTCAATAGAAACTTCTCTTTCCTCTTTATTATGTTCAAATTTTGCTATTTCATTATACATGGAAATAGAGTGGACATGAATCACACAATCACTTCTCATTCCATTAAACAACCACTGTATTTCAAATATTGTATGAAAAAAAGAGATCTCATCAAAAACCCTAGAAACTTCTTCATCAAACTCAAGTACTCTGCATCCATAGAAGCTCCTCTCAACATCTACAATATGTTGTTTTTCCCATTTTTTTAATTATGAGAAAACATGAAACTAGAAAGAAGAAGCCAAAGAAAGTGCTATAAAGCTTGTTATGATATTTACACTCGCAAACCTTCCATTTTCTAAGCTTTCATAGTTTCGAATTATGAAAGCTTCCTTCAAAAACGTTTTTCATCAAGTTCACGAGGAATGGATCATGTTCTAAGAGAAGTCCTATTCTTGACGTGATCTACACAATCTATCATGAATTGAACTGCCTTCTTAGAATCTTTACTTTGCATTCTCCCATAAGCTTAGCCATCTTTCGAAACTCTCATTTCAATTCTAAGAGTGGTAATATATGCTTGCTCTAATATCAATGAATAACTAGAGTGATCTTGAACAAAGAAGTTTTGGTAGTCACTTACATCATCAATCATGACTTGCACTTGTGGACATGCACCAAAAAGCTTTTCAAGCATTTTGTTAGCAATTGAGACTGTCTATCCAGGGTGCATATCAATCAGTCATTTTCCATTCATATAAAGGTCCTTAGACATAAGATTAGTTTCGGATCTATGGTCAATAAGAGCAACCAAAGGAGTATTAATCTTATCTAACCTAATTAATTTCTTTGTTGTGGCTTGAGCCCAATGGTCCTTGGTATAGTGACTTGAAGGAATTGCTTCTTGAGAGCTTCATTCCAAATACATTTCCTCTGGGTCATATGGATGCATATTAATTTCAAATTTGTTCAAAAATATTTTTCTCTTCTTACGTTTGTGCTTTCATGACTTGAACAAGTGAATCCTCAGCCATCCTCGCAAATTCTTGAGCTTCAACTATCATTTTTTGTTTTCTTCTTAAAAGGTCAATAATCACTTCTAGGAACTCTCACTTTGTTATCCCTAACAACTCACTTAGTGTAAACTCAATCACACTATCAAGTACTTGCTTTAGATTGGTAGCTTGCTCAATGTGTGAATTCAACATATATGATGGATTCTTTGCTTTACCTTGCCCTCTTTTTGCAGTCTTCATTTCTTCACCTTGACAAATATTAGTAGTTTTTGTAGGAACTAATACCTCAATAGAAGCACGATATTGAGTTTCAGTTGGAATTTGATTTGGTTGATTTTTTTTCGGTAGTGATGGTGGAACAACATGAGTAGGTTGATCTATTTGTGTTAGTTGATTCTGGTTTGGTTTTTGGGGTTGGTCCTATGATGCTTCCACTTGTTGACTAGTTCTCCTCTTATGATGCTTCTACTTGTTGATTGGTTGACCATTGAGGAAGCATCCAATAGATCCTTCCATCCAATTACTCCATAGATTTTGTTGCTTGCCGTTTTGAAAATTTCTTGGTTCATTTTTCCTTGGTCTAGAGTTTTCATTATCCTCGACCAAGCTTCTTGATCGTCGATTTCATCAACTATCTAGTAGGCATACATAGACATATGAGAAGTTGAACAAAATTTAATGCAAGTTGGAGGGAAAAGTTTCTCATGCCTTCCCGACCAAAGTTTACATTCACCTTCTCCCTATTTTCCACATCATATATCATCTTTTCTTTGATAAAGACCAAATTCTTAGCCAACACATCTTTAAATCTTTCACATGAGTAACTGTTGTGCTCTAAGGAGTCACACTAGATACATCCCTTCGTTTCTAGACTCTTTGGAGCTTTGATCATTGTTGGTTGTAAAGACTAGAAATCTATCATTTGTTTAATGCTTTCAATCATAAGCTTGCTAAATTTTGTAAATGTTTCCTCCATAGTATTAGGAGGTTCAACATCTTTTACAACTAGTGGATTAGCTAGTGGACTTGGAGTAGGCAAATGTACTGCCTATATTTTTTTCATCTTCCAAATCTTCATGCCAATCTGGCATAAACCTCACCACGGTTCTTTGCTTCTCTACATACCTCTTTACTGCTCCTTCAACATCATTCCATTCTTGTGTAACACTAGATTCAGTTTCCATGTCTTGTAATTGCAGACCAAGTTTGTCACGAGCTTTCACATCCATTGCTCGTATGAACAAAGATACTTTTCATGCTATACAACTTTCTTATCATATTCCAATAGGCCATCAAATTGAGGATCGAATTCCCCTTATTGTCTAAGATGGATTGATCTTTTTAGCCTTATGGGCCCATTAAGAATATCGTTCAAGTTACCTTATCAACATCTTCAAGTCCAAATATCTTTATGAGTTCCGACTTATATTGTGGCCATTTTGTTTGACCTTCCATTATCAATCGGTCACATAAATGCAATTCAGACATATACACAAAATTCTCTGTGAGCTCTAAGTCGTTCATTGGCGTAAGCCCAACCCCACAATATCGAGCTTCTAGTTTATACTCCTTGCAAAACCGTGTGATATTTTATTGTTAAAATATCCAATTTGCTTAAAAACATGCTCATGAAATATTGGAATGGTGCGCCGACTGTTTTTGTCTTGCTCAAAATGCAAAACTTGAGTTATCACAATCATCCAAGCAATTGCGGTGTCTCTCACAACTAATTGGATGGGAAAACTTTATCAAGTCCTACTGCTCGCTAGTTTCTCTTCTCTAGTCGATATGTGAGGTCAGGAGTCCTACTTGTCACCTCCTTTCATGTCGGGTTCACCAGGTATATCGTGTCATCCACAAAAGGAAGGTAATTGAAATTTCACTTATTTTTAAAATCTAAAGCATAGCTCCATTCCTTGCAATAGTTAGCACACTTTATAAATCTAAGACTGTAGCTCAGTGATGAGTATAGTTTTTTACTAGCTTTGGTCCTGTCTAGACCTAGTGCCTGGCCTAGTTAAAAATTAGGTTCTTAGGCTATTTTGGAGGCTCAAACGAGCTCAGAAAATTATGAAAATTGGTACAATAATACTACTAGTACTCGTCAAGCTCAAGGACTCCTTGGCTTGCACAAAATGGAGTAAGAATAATCAAAAATGGTATTTACAATGAGGTGAAGTGACTAAGATCACTAATTGGGAAGTATTGTTTCATGGAAAAATTTTAGGGCCTATCTTCCAGATCTAGATTGACTGATTGAGCGGGTTGTGCTCATGTCATACGCCAAGTCTAGGTTGCCTGCGGTGAAGCCAACTCTTGAGAAATGTGGATCTTTAATGTTTTTGAATGTTCTGAACGTGATCAGCATTAATTCAAATATCTTCATACACATTTGTGCCATCACATCAAGGGTGTTGCATAGTCAGAGACTCTAGTGACAGATGGTGGAAATCATATATGCAACCGTGGCCTATCCTTGTGGAGGTGCTGCTAGACATAATTCAACCATTTTGCACAACCATTGACGTTCTTTACAACAATGGCAAACTCAGACCATGTGTGTCTCTGGAGGACTGGAACGTAACATGGATTGTACTTGATAAATAGTGGCATGTTATTCCATGTACGAACCATTTATGGATATGTCTCAAGGAGGCGAATCCTCTAGGTGGGTTGGAAGGTTGATCCTTGTTTTCCACGTTCAGGTAGATTGTTGGGACCAAATTGATTGGCAAAAGTAGGGGCTTTGCCACACCTTCATTGAATCCCCGCATTGTAATCTGCTAAGAGCAAATAGTAAGGCACATATTGAGCATCGTTTGTTCCTATCGAGCGGTGATGTGACATGTGCCAAAAGTACTCGGAGTTTATAATGGTGTCCTCTAGTTTAGCCATTGATTGAATTTGAACTGCTATGTGACCTTCATGGGTCTTGGTGGTCTTTTCGAGTTTTTGAAGCCATTCTGGTGCTTCGACTTCCAGGGTCTCCATTCCTTCTGATGTTTGCTAGCTACCCGGCATAGGCATACAAACATAGGGTTCCTCATACGACTCATCCACTTCGATGGGCACCAATTCATCTGGCTCTGGTTCGATAACTGGAGAGGGTTGTCTTTCATACTCAAGTAGCTTCCTTTGCAATTCTTCAACCTGCTCTTTTAGCTTCTTTACCTCCATTGAAGTAGATGCTGACTCTATGATCTTGGGTTGTTCTTCTTGCTCCTGGAGTTGCCGATGCAGTGTATCTCGTTCTTTTTCCATATCATCATGTGCTTCCAACAGATCAGCATAGCTTTCAAAAATTGTTTTCATCATAGCCAAAGGGACTGCTTTAAACTGTTCTGGGTCGATCTCATGGGGGGAGCCTTCCATCGCAGCTTCTAGGTCTTCTTTGTTCTGCTTTTGAAGTCGTTTATTTTCTTCCAGGCTTCCGTAATAACGTTAGGTTGCACTGGACTTTGACATTCTTTGATTGATAGAGTTCGAGTAATGCTGTCAATTTTTTAACTTCAGAAGATTCGGGTTGTTGGGGAGCTTCCAATAAGGTCTGGTGGGCATGTGCAAGCGTAGTATAGCATTGATTGAGGTTAGCATTCTCTTCTTCTATAGTCGCAAGCCTCCTTTGTCGTTGCTCGTGGTTCATAGTTAATTGACAATGGTGATCTTCGAGAGTCTAATATGCACTCTATAGTTGATATACACATTGATGTAAAGTAGAAAAAACATTATTTACATTTAAGAATGCTGGGAAAGGAGAGGAGGGCGATGGTAGGTGTCATAGAGACCATATTCTTTAGTTTGTTAAGATCTTTGTGTTTCATTCTTCCGGGGATCAATGTTTCTTTCTCTGTTGGGATGTGCATACCATTCATGTCCAAGGCCCCCCGTACTAAATTGAGGGTAATTTTAAATCTTTTCAATTCATGGCCTGGTGTTAGAGATGGGAGAACAAATGTACTATCTCCCCCTTTGGCTCTACTCAGGGTCATCATGCTAATCAAGTAGGAGTAGCGTAGAAAATCAGGCCTAGGTAAGAGTGCTCTAAAATAGCTGTCCAAGCCCGCCTTCATTCATATAGATCTCATTACTTCTGCATCCTGATATTTCTCAAATTCACGGGTGAAGAAATGATACCTTCACCACTTTCCATTAAATTCCAATTCAACTTCCTAGAAGTATGTGCCCTCACCCAATGGACCTACGACATCACTAAACCAGTGTGCATGTTTGCCAACCTGTGATGTGTGCCCTTGAGGAGGGTTCTAAATGGGAAGCAGATGCACTGCTCTGAGTTCCTAAGGCCTCTCAGTGAGTTGTGGTTCGAGGAGGAGTGTTTTAATGTCCATAATTTGGGTGTTGGACCCTGCTTGGGAACTGGTACCTCCTGCTTCTACCATGTTACTGCTTGTTTGCTGGTTCTGTGAGAATATAGGAGCATGTGGTAACATTGTAATGGACAAGATAGAACAATTTTTGTCCCCGTTACAACATTAACATGAGGTTAGTGATAGGTTAGTAGGTCATTGAGTACTCGGTGATTGTGTGTGTAGTTAGTGAATGAATAGTCCTATGAGCTAAATGGAAAGATGCAGTGTAAGGATGACACAATTAGTAGGTGGAGATGAATTTACAAATGGGGGTCGGGGGGTTTATTACAAGCTTTGGGCTGCCAAACAAAGTGAATGACTTTTGGTTTTGGTTTTGTGGAGACTCTGGAGGGCTTTATGAGAGTGTTTGCTTGGAAATGAGGCTTTTTAGGCACCCTTTTACAAGTGATTCTGCTCGTGCTCATGGGCGAATATGTGTTCATGCGTGTCGAATAAGAGTGGGTATCAGCTGATCGAGTGAGTGAACCATGTTGTACATGGTGTGGTCTGTGTGTGGCTATTTGAGCCCGCAAGCAAGCCTTAGGCACCCAAATTTGTCTTGATTGTGGGTCAGCCTTCATCGACTTCTTGGGTACCCAGATAGACATCATTTTAGTAGAAAAAGTTTTGAAAGCCTTCTTATTAGTGTCCTATTGTTGCTCACTTATATAAAGCTGAGCCGATGGTTGTGACTGGACCGCAACAGGTTGGTCGCCTTTCCGCACCCACACTTGTTTTGGTGGTTGAGACACCATGGTTTGTAGTTTCTTTTGGTTTCGAGCATAGGTCATCTGCTTCTTCTGCATTTGATCCAGCTTTGGTTGCTGTATCCCTATGGCCTTTGGAAAAGAAGGGAGTTCCATCGTATCCTTGACTTCTTTGTTGAGACAATCATCCCTCTGAATCACATAATTTTGGACAAGAATGGCATCGTCATCTTCATGTGTACTCCTGGAAGGACCAAGAGTGTGTGCCTTTCCTAGTTGCTTGAGTGCTTCATTTTCTAACTCAAGTGTAATGCAATTCTGATTTACCCAAACCTAAATAAGTCCACTTCTTAGGTTGAGGTTGACTACATGATCATAGATCCAGTCTTGACCCAAGACAAGAGGCTCAATGAGATCCTCATCTTGACACACTAGCATTTTAAGTGTTAAGAGAACATCCTGAATGGAGAGAGGAAGTTCCACCTCGCCCATGCAAGGGGTTTCCACACCTCCTAATCCTATGAGATATGCTTCTATAGGATTGACACTTAAATTCAATTCTTGACAATAAGAGAGTTTAACTGCACTAGTGCCTGCACCTGAGTCAATTAAGGCCCGTACAATTCTTGCACTATTTCCTTGTCCTATCTCTAGGGTTACAAAAGGACGTCGATCAATTATTCTATAGGAACTTACACCTGAGACTTCACACATAGCCATATGATATCGTGGATCTACATAGGCATCTATCCTAGGCTGATCTCTACCATGTCTTCTCAATTTCATTCTTCAGATCCATTCCAATGTTCTTGCCTATGCTTCTTGTCGAATTTGATTTTCCTCCTCTTTACGTTTCTTTGAAGTTGTGAGCCTATTTAACATCTCCTCAGTGAGGGGTTCCTGATATAACTTGACTCTACATCCGCTAATGTAACTAGGAAGAACATCACCCTCTAGTGTAGCTAATTGAATTGCTCCACTTGTTGAGATCATATTTATAATCATAGGTCCATAACCCCTCTTCTCTAATTTCCATGCATGTTGCTTCAAAGTGTAGGCTAAAACTAGGTCTCCTGCTTTCAAGCCCTTATCCTTCACATGTGCATCAAAATATGCTTTTTGTCTTTTCTTGGCTGCCTAAATTCCTATTGCCACCCTTAACCTTGTTTCACCTAGTCGTTCAAGGTCAAAGATTCTAGTGGAGAGCGCATGGCCTATCCAATCGTGCTCTTGTGCTACTTTCAATGTAGGTATCAAAAAGTCCAATGGTAGCACTGCATTTTGGCCAAATACCATCTGAAAGGGTGTGGTTTGGAGTACCGTTTTATAGGCAACTCTATATGCCCAAACAACATGGTGTAGCTATTTGTCCCAATGAGAGCGTTTATTATTCACTAGTTTGGTCAGCACATTACATAGAATCTTATTCCTGCTCTCAGCTTGCCCATTAGCTTGTGGATGATAGGGGGCAGACTTCTTGTGTATCATCAAGAACTCTTGAAGAAGATATTCAATGAATTCGTTCTAAAAGTGAGTGCCTCTATCACTTACTAGCTCTATTGGTAGCCCGTATCTGGTGAACACATTCTCAAATAAGAATTTAGCTGTCGTTTGAGCATTGTTCTTCGTTGTGACTTTTACCTCTACCCACTTGGTTAGATAGTCCATGGCCACAATGATGTATTCCGCATGTGAACTCTTAGCTGGAGGATCAATAGGACCTACAAAGTCTATTCCCCACTTCAATGGCATCTCATCCTTGTGTATAGGATACTGCGTTCGCTAGCACACATCACACCTCTTCACATAGGTATGTGAATCCATGTGAAGGGTTGGCCACCAAAGACCTGCAAATAGTATAGCCTTGATCACCCAATTTGGTCCAAAATGTCCTCCTGCCACACCTTGGTGAGCAGTTTCCAAGATCCTAAGATATTCACTCTCATGGACACATAATCTAAGATATCCATCTTTTCCACGCTTGTATAGATTATCACCGATGAGAGTATAGTCTAAAGCTTCTTGTTCTAAGATTCTCTGCCTTGCCAAAGTCATCTCTTGAGGGAATGTTTTTGTCCTCACGAAGGCTACTAGTGGTTCACTCCAATCTGGTATTAGAGATACTTGGTACAAAGTAGCGTGCTCCACAGGTGTTCTAATACGATAGACTGGGCATTATTTACACAACTTATGTACATCTACTTCCATAGTAGGCCAATGTACTCCGAGCCTCCTTAGTGTCTATAGGGTCCTTTGCCTTGGGTAATGTTGCTCTAATGCACCTACATGTGCTGATTGCAACCATCTAGCGTACTCGTCCTCCTCCACACAACAAGCTAATATGCCTTGATCTATATGCTTGTACATGCTCCCTGCCAAGATATGGTGATTTTGGGCTTTTACTACCTCTCTATCTTGAGTGTTTATGATTAGGTGGTTAGGACCGTATGTCAATACTGGCACTAATGTCTTAGCCCACTAAGGTACAACTTCCAAATTAAACAAGTAAGCATCGAGGAGGTCATGTACTCCCTGTGGGGCCTCTCCAGATGTGAGCCTAGAGATATGGTCTGCTCTCAAATGAGTCTTGCCTTTCCTCACCACCACCTCAAAGTCATATTCCATTAGTAAGAGAAACCATCTTACTAATCTACCTGTGTTGCATGGCTTGTTTACGAAGTACAACAATGCTTGATGATCAGTAAAAAATTTAAACTTATTTTCAAGCAAATATTGTCTAAACTTTTTTTACCGCATACACCATGCCTAACCCTTCTCGCTTAGTGGTCGTATAATTTCGTTCATCTGCATTTGACTGCCTACTAGCATAGACAATTGGAAGATCCATATTACGTTCGCCTGTAGGTGTGCTAACACACATCCAATAGCATAGTTGGATGCATCCACATGCACATGAAAAGGCTTATTCCAATCTGGTGTCGTCAAGATTGGTGCTGAACACAACCGTCATTTAAGCTCATTGAAAGATTTCTCACATTCATCCGTCCACTCAAAATTAGTCAAAAGTTCGTATAGAGGCTTTGCTACGATGGCATACATGTGTATGAAACGTCGCTAATAGCCACAATGCCCCATGAAAGCTTGCATTTCCTTGACATTCTTTGGCCTAGGTAGTTCTGCGATAGCTCTCACTTTCTCTTCGTCAGTGGATATGCCATTCTTTGACACTATGTGTCCTAGAATCTTGCCTTGCCTGACCATGAAAACACACTTTTCTGGGTTCAAGCATACTTGGTATTCTCTACATTTGTCAAAGATTTTCCTGAGTTCATGTATATGTGTCTGTCTAATGTTGGAATGAGCACATAGATCATCAACATATACTTCCAAATTCTTCCTCACAAACTCTTTAAATACATGGCACATAAGTCTCTAGAAGGTTGCACGAGCATTGGTAAGCCCAAATGGCATTACCCTAAAGGCAAATATGCCCCACTCTATGGCAAAAGCTATCTTATGCTGATCTTCTCGTGCAATGGCTACTTGATTGTAGCCAGAAAATCCATCAAGGAAGCTGTACAGTTCCTTGCATGCTACTCATTCTAATAGATGCTTAGTGATTGGAAGCGGATAGTTATCTTGAATAGTGGCTGCATTAAACTTCTTCAAGTTAATACACACTCGTAGCTTCCCATTCTTCTTGGGCACCACTATGATGGGGGATACCCACTCAGTGTGCTCAATTTCATTGATGAATCTAGCTTCGACCAAGTGATCTATCTCTTCTTTAATCTTGGCAGCATAATTATCATTATAAGTTTATGGCATTTGCTTAGAGGGTTTGGCATCTGAAGTCATGGGGATAGTGTGTGAGCATATGTCAGGGTCTACACCTTTCAAATCCTTGTAGCTCCAAGCAAATACATCTCTATATTCTCTTAGCAAGGCTATCAACTTGTGCTCTTCTTCTTCTGTCAGGTCATGTCCTATGTAAGTGCATCTCTCTTCTCCTTCTTCTATGGCTACCACTATTTTCTTGGTGGTTTCTTTGTTATCATAGGCCTCTCTTGCTTGTGCCTCACGTTTAGGCATTCTTATCATGACTCTCCTATCATCTATTTCATACTTCTTAAAGTTCTCTGGGACCTTAAACAAAGATTCTTCCTCCTCTGGTGTGACTTCTCTCTTCCTCCACTTCTTGCCTCCATTTTTGGTGGTCACTTGTGTGGTTAACCTCACTTCTTCTGTAAGATCTTCGTGTCTCTAAGGATGATCTTCTACTTTATAGAAGTATTCTTCATCTGATGCAAAGGGTGGGTCCTTAATGATTGACTCGAGATCGGATTCACTTGCATCCTCGAATGCATCAATGTTGGGTTCACATTCTTCAAGAATCGAATCTCCCATGATTGGCTCTATGGAGAAGACTGAAATGTCATAGCCATCCTTTTCATAGTGGGGTGTCCATTGTTCTTCACTGATGGCTACATCCATTGTTGCTAGAATTTCCACCCGACCATGAGGTTCAAACTCTTCATCAAGAAATACTACAGGTGCATAGGCTGGGTGTTGAATTTATCTATGGGTTTCCTTCACACCTATCTCTCTAGCTTTTTCTCTCTTCTCCTCTTCTACTGCTACCTTGCACATCCATTAGTGGGTGTCTTCATGCATCCATGAGGATCCTGATCCTATGGAATGCACTAACTCAGTATCATCTTTGGCTCTATGGATGGGCTTCCATTGAATGGGGGGTATGTCTTGATGAGAATAGTCCTTGAGATTAACTTTGGTCATAACACCTAAGTGTTGCAAGTATAAGGAATTGGTTCTCCAATCCTGTACCACTTGCAACTGCCGCATAAATGGTCTTCCGAGAATCATTTCATAGGCTTGATTTTTGCTGAAGTTGCATATAGCAAAAGTATGATCAAACTCCACACCACATGTAGTGAGGGTGATTCCTTCTAGCAGCCCTAAGGGTCTCTCAATGTGACCATCGGCCATCTGTAATTTCATTCTCGTTGGCCTGAGTGTTGGCTTGCCCCAACGCTTCCATAGGGAAGTAGTAGAAATTGCAACTCCTACACCTAAGTCCAAAATTGTCTTGGTTGTGTATCCTTGATGGGTAATGGGAAGATAGGTGTTTCCTTCTTCTCCTTCATTCATGTCTCCTATCTTGTCCAAGGGTATTTCTGGCACTGTTCTATGAGATCCTACCTGGGAACGAGGTTTTGCTACTTCTGGCACTTGATTGGCTACATGTTTCCATAACTCTGGCCTAACCTTGAGTAGCTGTTCTAAAGTGTGGTTGCACTGCACTTTAGTGTTCTTCACTACCTCCGTGTTCCTAGGTATGACCGAGTCTTCGTTTCTTACCATGATCGTGGGTGCCCTCATGCAAGTAGACTTGGCTTCCCATGGGCCTGTGAAATGGGACAATTCTTGTAAGGAATTAGACTCAAAGTCTAATTTCTCCTGAGATTGGGCACTCTTCTGCTCTTCATAAATCGAAGGAATGTCTTGTGGGAATTGATCATGCGCGTCATCCACAAGTTCAATGGGAGGAGGGACTTCGCTTTCTTTAGCCCATTTCTCTTCTTGAATCTCTTGCAGGAACTCTGGTGAATACCTATTCATAGAAGAAGAGGTGTCTGGTTTAGTGGAATTAGGCACATAAGCTTCCTGGGGAGGAATTCTTATTCTTTTACTTGCCTTATCTCTTCCTTGGGAGCTTCCTTCCATGGTAGATCTTGCAATTATGCTGTCTAACTTCTCCAACAATCCATCAAAATGCAATTGTGCCTTAGCTGAGCAAGAGTAGATGAAGAGGGGACTGCCTTCAAACATGGTCTGAGCCAATGCTACCATTTTAGCACAAAGCTTCATTCTTTCTATCTCTAGATCAGCTCTAGGGTAGCACTTGTCATGATCTATCACGTTTGGCCCTTCTTGGATTCTGGCCTAATATGCCTTAAGCATCATGTCTATGTCTTCAGGAGTGGGGTCATCCAATACAAATCCTACTCTAGGGGCTGGTGGAATTATATGCTATGGATTGGAAGGTGGTAGGGATGAAGGTAGTGGTGGTATCTGAGAGTTTTTTTGAGAGGTGAGTGCAACAATTTTGGCTTTCGTTTCTCTTATGCTCTCTCCTAATTCGCTCATCTTCTTAGACCATTGTCTTTTCATCCTTTCTCGACTATCTTTCCAAGCTCTTGTCCGTTTCTTGGTTATGCTCTCAATTTCACTAACTTCAGCACTCTTCTCTTGGCCTAAACCTTGGTTCTACTGCAAAGCCTGAGCTCTGGTGACCACTTGCAGTGGCACAGTGGAAGCTACACTTCTTGTAGAGTCTACTACAAGCCGAATAACATTGATAGGAGTGCTTTTTGGCATCTATGGTCCTCTAGGGAATGGGGGTCGTACCTACCTAGGATGAGGTCTAGAGTTGGGGTTTGCATACATGACATTTGCATACTCTGGATCCCAAATCGGTTCACTCGGTTTGTCATAATAGTAGGACTCACTATGTTCAGGTGACTGCATGTAGTAAGCTTGGGGGCTATCAACATGAGTAGAGTCAAAGCTATGATCACTAGGGTCACTTTCTGAAAGTAATGCGGTTAGTGGGACTATAGCTCTATGAAGATTTTCTTCTACAGTTGTATACTTCACTAGAATCACATTAGCTGGGGTTGGGGGCTGTTGAGCTAACACGGGCTGAGGCCTTGTTGGTTTTGGTAGGGTTGCTGATAAGGTTGTTGTGGCCTGCCATATTGTTGCGGTGGGTACTGGTTCGGGTATCTTCCTTGTTGTGGGTATGGCTGAGGGTAGGTTTGCCTAACCGCTTGCTTATTGTATGGGCAATCTTATGCAGTGTGATTAGTGTATCTCCGTTATATGGTGCAATATTGGCTACTAGGATTCACTTGGGGTTGAGCCATGATGGGACATACATTTGCCATATGGTCACCTCCACAAGTGTAACATCTTTTCATAGGGGCAAACCTTGGTATTTGTTTGCTTGAGACTCCTAACTTCTGAGCTACTTTCTCAGCTAGTTCCTCAATAGATGAGGATTGCGTGGAAGTGAGGCTAGTAGAACTATGTGAATCTTTGTTGATTTTTGAAAGTTCTAATTCCTCCCCTAGGTTATCCTCAATGTCAATGCACAACCGCACACACTCTTCTATGGTTATCGGGTCCTTCAAGTACACATATGATCTCAATTTGGTACTTAGGAGTCCATCTAAGAATAAAGACACTTGTTTGGTTGGTGTGGGTAACTCAGGAATCAGACATCTCTCTAAGTATTGCCTAAACCCTCTTCTTGCAAGTCGAACGGCCTCTTGAGGTGTCTGCTTGAAGCTGTGAATTAGTGAGGAAGCATTATGTCTTATGCCACTCTTAGAGAATTCAGTAATGAAAGCCTCTAGAAGTTGGTCCATGTTCCTGAATTGTCTCTCATTTAGTGGTTGAAACCATGTGAGGGCAGTGTTCCTAAGGTTTAGACCAAAGGCATTGTATTGTGTGAATAGTTCCTCAACTTGTTCAGCTCTTAAGACTTGCCTAAATTCGGCCACATAATCATATGGGTCTCTAGTGCCATCGAAGTAATTCTTCATGGACTTAACTAGCTCGGTTGGTCTCAAGGTTCTAATGTGTTCTCACTCTTATTATCATGGGGAATCCACTCGGGTGTGATAACTCTAGTAAGAACTAATTTGCCTCAAGGTGTTTTAGGATCTCCACCTATGTTCCCTTGCTCTAGGTCACCTATGTCCATTTCTCGGATCACATTACCAAATTCATATGTCCTATCTAGGTAGGTGGTGACCACATACATGGTTCCTTCTTTATCCAGGTATGCACCATTTTCAAACTTGACTACTGGATGTTCGAGTCCAATGGGTTGATTTGGGTTTTTGATTTGGACCACAGATCTTCCTAGGCCGTCCTCATAGATGCAAGCACCTAATCGGTTGGTCCTAAGGTATTCCAGTTGAGTCTTGTAGGGACCTTCAACCCTTTGTAAGTATGGCAAACCTAAACTTCCTGTGGGTCTCTCCATACCATGAGACATCTCGGACTCGCTAGTTTAAGGGCTAGGGTAGTGCAAATAATGGCTGAACTGTTGGGCCCAAGATCTAGCAGTATGATTGACACTAGCCTCTGAAGACCTAAGACTTTATCTATCTCTCCCTAGGTGTCGTCGTGATCTAAGGTTCATATGCATAATTGAATAGCCCCAATTTTCCCAAGTACAACCTCGTTGCTGAGTTCTTTTGTATTAATCACTTGTTCTTTTTAATTTTTCTTAGGATGTCACTTCTTGTCCAATCAATCTTTGTTGCAAGGAACACTTAGGTTTTATCGTACTTGAGTTTGGTCACTTGATTTAAGTTCTTTTCCCTTATGTTGTTTCGCAAATGTAATCTCTTTGTACTTGCACTTGAGTGATTAGAACTCTTTGACTTGATCGTGCTTAACGTAACCCTAATGATCCAAAACCTCTATCTGTACTTCACCTAAGCTAGGAATTGAAAGAGGAAGTTGAGAATCTCCAACCTTAAGTCTCCTTCCTTGGTTGCCCTTGTGTGCCCAGGAAGCATGTTCCCAAGCTTGCACTTACTCTTGCTTAGAATGCCCTTTGATGCTCTCAATGGACCTGTAAAAGTCCCAAAGTTAGCTGAAGATTTGAATTCAATTGACACAACAAACCATCTTCATTCATGCAATTAAGAGATCAAATTGTTCTTTGGCTTTGTGGAAAACAATCCTAAAGATCCCTCAGTTTTCTTCCCCCTAGGTTTGGTCAACTTCAAAATACTATATCTAATAATCCTCGTATTAATTTTGGTAGTACACCCCACGGGCCTTCCAACAAACCCAAAATCACAGCAAACGGATTTCGTATGAGAAAGTTATGTCTATTGGGGACTCTAGGGCTAAAACAGGATTAAAACAGGCTGACAAGAATAACTCACAGTGTTTTCTAGAGCTAAATTATGTTCGAGGACCCTTAATGTTTCCCAAGTTTTGTCCAAAAATAGACCCCATGTCTTTTGCCCTAAAAAATGGCCGAATTTTCCCGTCAATCGCGATCGAGTGGTCTGTCAATTGCGATTGATGTGTTAGTCGCGATCGACATGGCAGTCGTGATTGATAGGTCCGTCGTGGCTGTTAATCGCGATTGATGGGTCAATTGCGATTTACACATGGCCTAAAATTTTAGTTAGTCATGGTCAAACAATCATTGACTAGGTCAATCATGATTGACAGGTCTGTCGGGGCTGTCAATTGCGATTGATGGGTCATTCAAGAATTCAGTCCATCATGGTCAAAGCGTCATTGACTTAGTCGATCACAATTGATAGGTCGATCGTGGCTATCAGTCACGATTGATAGGTGGATCGCAATTAACATACGGCATGTGTAGGCTCTGTTGGTCGTGGTCAGTTGGTTGTTGACTCTGTCGGTCGCGATCAACATGTCGATTGTGATTGATAGATCCGTCGGCAAGCGTCCGTCGTTGTTTGTCGATCGTGATTGACAGAAAACGAAGGAATTTTAAAATTTTAAACACACTTATGGAATGCTCTAGGTCTACACATCCTATTTATGCACTTAGTTTAGCAATTTGGTCAATTTTTTTATCGATCATGATTGACAGACGTCAATGCCTCGAGACCTGCATAGTAAAAAAATTGTACCTTTTGAAGCTGGTGCAACTGCTGGGGATGACGGTTCCTGTAGAAAATCTCAAGAAACACACAAAAACACAAGCACGTAAAAGCTCTCTTGCCCTCTCTCACAAGTGAAATGAGGGAAATGGTATGGGAGTGGGGATATGACCAAAAAATTGAAAATGTGGCGATGATGGAGATGGAGGTGGAAGATGGTGATGATGATGATGATGGTGATGATAATGGTGAAGAAAAAACAAGAGGAAGTAGATAAAAGTGAGGAAAATACCTATAACTCCAACATCTCAACTCTATGTCTTACCATCACACGCTTGTCCTCAAAGCTCGATCCTCGGCAACGACACCAAATTTGGTGTAGCTCAGTGATGAGTAGCACCTCCTTTAATGCCAATCTGGGAAGACAAGAGGATGGTATGAAGACCTCGAACAAGTGATGGCACAAGTGTGTGAGTGAGAAGCACACAAACATGCACACACAAGTGCACACAAGGCAAGAACAAAGAGAGAGACAATGGAGTAACTTCTATTGCAAAAGAGTTCGCATACAAGTTCAAATCTACAACCAGCTAACCTCAAAAATGAGCTCTCTAGCTCTATTTATAGTTTTTGACTAGCTTTGGTCCTGTCAAGACCTAGTGTCCGGGCTAGTTAAAAATTAGGTTCCTAGGCTATTTTGGAGGCTCAAACGAGCTCAAAAAATTATGAAAATTGGTACAAAAATACTACTAGTACTCCTCAAGCTCGAGGACTCCTCGACTTGCACAAAACGAACTAAGAATAATAAAAAATGGTATTTACAATTAGGTGAAGTGACTAAGATCACTAATTGGGAAGTATTGTTTCATGGAAAAATTGTAGGGCCTATTTGCCAGATCTACATTGACTACTTTGCCTCCTTGTTCCTTGCTCTGACTCCCTTCTTTGGCTTCCTTGTCTTGTAAGTCCTTGACTGCCCTGACCACTGCCAACAAAGACTTTTGGAGTCTTTACACGTTGTTCAAAAGTGTGGCTCAAATGGTGATCACTAGGCCTTTGAAATGATGGGGTATCTTAAGAGTGCATAGGGAATTGAGTTTAAAGTATAGAGCTTTAAACTTCATACTCGTTAAGTTAGAAAATTGTATTTTAAGATAGTGGAAATTTAATGCTCTTTGTCTTCAATTGTAGCTATGAATTGAATGATGCATGGATCTTCTTGGAGTTGGCTCATATTATTACTTAGCCTATTATGCAAAAATTTCTTCATGTTACGGTTCTAAGCATTGACGCATCTTCAAGTGAAGATTGACATCTTTTTCAATTATAAGAAAATCCATAATAGCATTGCCACATTCTTTCTAGAAATGCAAGTTATGATTCCGAATTGAATTCTCACTTGAAAGTCAAAAAAACACATCATTTCAAGTTTTTTCTTTTGTGGAGGTCATGTTCTTTTGTGTTCGCACATCACATAATATTTCCAGACTTAGTCGACATTAGCAAACATGTATTACTCATTTGTATAAGTATTGATACAACTAATGGGCATAAGGTTGTTCTCATATTTACAATGCGTGCACATACATTTGGAAAGGTACTCAAGCTTCCATGTATCTAGAGCCCTTCTCCCAAAGCACCATTACAATGGCATTCCCACGGACATCACCATTAGGGGAAAAAATGAACCCTACATGGGTCTGTTAGACTAGAGGGTGATTAGTGATGGACCAATGAGAGGAAGGTGGTGATCACAATCTAGTCCCATAATCAACTAGGCTAGGTATAGGCTTCCCTTTGTTTGGGCTAGTCAAAACCACATAAAAATTTCAAAATTCTTGGTTTTGTCCTTCAAGTAGTTTTTGAAAAGCATGGAATTCAAACAAGACCCTTGGATACCCTTAAAAATTCAACGGCTAAGATCATTTCTTCATAAATGAGTGGCTTTAAATTATAGCCCTTAGATTTCCTTTATATCTAATGGTTATTGTTGCTCCTTCAAGAGGAAAAGGTGCATAAAATTTGGTCCATTCGATTTGGAAAGAATCCAATGGCTTTGATTTGATCTTCACATGGATCACTAGCCATTAAATCTATACCATTGAAATTGCATGCCATCCAACTGCTACAAATCCACGCAGATCCCCACGTTTTTGCGCACATTCTCATGTTTTTGTCCTTTAATGATAGGGAGTTTGGGTAGTTTGTCTTTTAGTGCCAGAAATTTTCGCATCAATCTCAACCATTCAAGCCTATGATGATCTGATGGCCGAAAATAGGCATAGCTGTGAAATTTTCTTCTCCCTCTTCCCACCACTGAGTCTATTTTGTCTCTCATTCAGCTTATTTTGTCTTTTAGTGACAGAGTGTGTGCCTTTTTCTTTTACTTTTAGTTCTCAAATTTTGTGTTTGATCGTGGCCATCCAAGCAACATATTTGAGGGCTAGAAAAGCACATGAATCCCCTATTAGATTTTATTGTTTATTCTAATGTACAATACCATTAGTGGTTTTTCCCATCCTCTTAATCCACCTAATCAGTCATTTTAATTCCTTAAAATTATGAATCCTTACAAAACCCATGCAAGGTTCACTTTTTCCCCTAATGCTCACCACCTTTGCTATCCAGTTCTGGTGATATGGTTGTTGATTTGCCCTCTCCTCTTCATGTTGTCCTCCTTCACCTACTTGGACTTGACTGCTTAATGATTTTTATTGTGATAGTGCTCTCAGGCTTAATGACACCATTCCGGAAGAGCCTTCGACTAGCTATTTCCATTTGGAAGATATTGTCCGTTTGGGAGGATGAGCCACCAAATGTCACCTCTATCCTTGCTTGCCTTGATGCTCCCTTATGGAAGCAAGCCATGGATGATGAGTATCATTCCCACCTCTACATGATAAGACCTTAGCATTTCGTTTCCCAAGAAAATCCCACCTATTTTTGCAAACTCCATCGCTCATTGTACGGTCTCAAATAGTTTCCGCGTCTTTGGTTCCAAAAATTCAATTCTTTTATGCTTTCTCATGGTTACACCATACTACTGTCTAAAGTCAATATATACACACGACACCCTACTCATGGTTTTTTATTCATAGGCCTCTATGTCGGTGTACAAGATGTAACGCTGCACCTATCGCTCACTAAAAGACACACCTATTGATATCTCTGTCAAATGGCTATATTATATACCATAATGGAATACAATGAAACAACGTGTTGTAACTGCTCAGACTTTTTATCTCTTTATGTAAGCTTGTGAAGGCATGTCAGATTTTAACATGGTATCTTGCGAGTTATTTTTTTTTAAATAAAGGAAGTTCAGCATTAGCCTACTCTCCCAAACTTATATTAATTAAAAGAAAAGTACAAGTGAAGGGGCTAGTGCCCATGGGATCCCCCAAATCCCATAGAGCAGGGGTAGTATTAGGAGAGCGATTTCTTTTGCTGTTGTTCATCACACAAGGCCATTGTCCTCTTCCAAGTCACACACATCCAAGTCACACACAGAGATGAAGAGTATTTTGTATCGCCTCATCACGTCCAAGCTGCTCTCTTTACATAATGAGTTGCCCCTCTCCTCTCAAGTCTTCTACAAAGTGGGGCCATATGCCTCAAATGATGCCATCTCATTTAAGAATTTGTGCATCCATGATGTGCCATGTCCTTCCCCTTGAAAGCATTTTCATCCTCAAAAATGTAGATGTAATGTCCGTAATGGTAGAAGAAAGTCCTCACACTCCCTTGAACCCCATGTACTCTATGTACATGGTCATCTCTGTGTGTTGTTTCCCCCTATCCTTCCCCTTGAGAACTCTCATATGAGATCATCTTAAAGGCGGGAAACGGTCCGAGTGGTGTCTACTATCTCCCATGTATAGTCCACTTCCAAAATCACATATAACATCACCAAGAAATGACATAAGTCCATGTGATGTATACTCTATGGACTAATAGTATAAGAAAGTGCCAAGCTTATAAGCTTGACCATACAAAAGTGGAGATAATAAACCATAACAAGTGATTCCAAACTCATCTTAGACTAAATGATAGATTGCTCTCATACCACTCCAAGTCCTTCGAGCCTTGAGTGTAACCACAAGTAATAGTTTAATCTAAGCTACCTTGTGAACTATGCAAATCCGTTGTCTAGCTCATGGTAGTAAGATGCAATCTCTACATTTCACTAACCAAGAAGTCTGTGGTTTATCAACCTTTACAATTGGACTAAGTTCTACTGGAAGAGCATCTATTGGCATTAGTGCAAACTCTCAAATTTTTTATTACCTTTAGTTTGCCATATGAATGCAAAAGGCATTCCCTTTGAGATTCAAAAAATTCCCAAGTACCCATCCTCCTAACTGATTGCACATCATGCTCATGATGTAACATCAACTAAGATTTTGGTACACCAATAGGTTAGATATATCCCTATCTCCTAGAAACTCTAAAGAGAGGTATCATCAATCTATTCCTACTCTAACTAATGTCAATAACTAGATTATCTCATCTAGTCAAGGACCATCACTCAAAGTAGCATAACTGCTTCTCTTTAGAATCTATAAGTGAAACTCAATCTAACCATCATGGTTAACTGACCTCCCTCTTGTCTTTGATAGAAGAGTTCCACTTCTACCTAGACAATCTGAAAGTGAGAAAGTGAAACTCTCTTTCTCTCTCTAATCTCTTCGAAGGAAAAGAGCTCTAACATTGGAACCTATTCCACTTTCCCTTCCCTTTTGAAAGAAATTCTGTTGAATCCAATTGCTCTAATCATCCATAATTGAGAACATGCACAAAAGTTCTCCATGTTTTATCTTCCAAAGTAGTGGAGAGTGAAGCTCCCATGTGAAGGAAGATTACACTGAAAAGTAGAGTAAACGATTTCCTTCTAAAATATAGACTAAGATATGTTTTCTAAGCACCTCTTTTGTCTAAAGGAAAACATGTTGTATTCTTCTCCTATAAAGAAATCATTTTTTCCTTTGCTTCTCTCTCTCTCTTTCAAAGAACAAGAGATAAAGTGAGACCTCTGTGCTAAAGTGAGATCTCTCATCTATCTCTGAGCTGATTCCCACTTTTTCCATTCTTTAAAAAAAGAGAAACTTGTGAACTCATTTAGTCCTCTCTTCCATAACTAATGCATAATCCATCATTACATATAGTCCTATGAAGATGGAGAAGAAATATCCCCTAATTAATGAAGGTTTATGTAGTGAAGAGTGGAGAACATAGATTCCTTATAATGATCAAAGTCTTCTGCTAAAATGGTCAACAATGATATGACATATTGATACCATAAACACGTGTATCCATACTAAAGAAATATCTCTGTCAACCATGCTCTATGCGTGGATCTATACTTTCCTCAAAACTACAGAAAATGACTATGTGATATCAATGGTGATAAAATCACCTATCACATTCCCTACTGGAATAATAAATCTTCCCTAAACTATGAAGGATAAATCCTAATCCTAAGGGGATGTCTACTAAGAGCTCTCCTCTGATCTAGTGAGACATGATGCCATGAATGATGAGTCCTTTTCTTCCTGGCCATAGGAGAAGATTCCTCAAGGGGAAGTCATTTCCATCGTCCTATACCAGCGGAACCTTCTTCCAATTCACGGTGTCATACCTACATTAAACCAAATATATATTCCATATATATGTGATGGAACATATAGGTGGACTCTGATGAATCCCATATCCTACAGCCATGTCCGTGGACTCAAATGAGTCCCATGTCCTCAAACTAGTTAGTTTGGTTCTAATCAATATGTGACAATGGATATCCCTTTCTGTTCAAAACTAACTTGCTCCTAGGTACCAAGACTCAGCCTAGGTACCTCTCTGTAGATCTCCATATACATATAGGTATTGGGTATCCCAACTATTTCTAATTAAGGGATCTATGATCTAAGTCATAGAGCTATTGCCATGCATGTGGCCTTCCTAACCATCACTAGAATCACATAGCACCCGTCGATGCTCTCTCATGAAACCCATCTCTATGATCCCATCTAATTGGTTTCCTTAGTAGTGAATTAGAAATGCTTCACTACTTGCCAAAGTGATGTGCATGAGTGAAACTAGTCACTCTTTGTGTATTCATCATGATACCCCATAGTCTCCCAATCATCATGTGAGACTCTTTTGAAGATAAATAAATCTTCACTACATTCGAGATCATCATAAATGTATCTCCCGTGCTTGTATGCAACTTCTCATGACCTATAGGATTTCTTGTGCACATTCCTAATGGTGAAGGTATATCTCCTTCCCCTTAGCAATGCTATAGTCTAAATCCATAAGGTGTATGTGTAGGGATCCTATTTACTAGTGAAGATGCCTTATCTATACTACTATGATGGTACTAAGTCCATCAAATATATGCTTAAAAGCATGCTAATACCTTATTGATGTTTGCAGAAAATGCATGTTACCATGCCATAATATTCTTACCTAAAGGTATGTGCATATATAACGCCATGAGGTGGGAAAATTTTCGACAACATTTCCCCAAGGAAATGGAATCGCAAGAAAATTTAACCATAAACGCAATTTCACACAAGCCATCCAACAACATAGGGCTTGGAAAGCCCATGGCATGCATGCCATAAACTAATACTTGGACTCCATAACCTGCAAAAACATAAAAACAAATTCTAGCAACCACCTCTTTGCTACATAACCATATAATTCCTGCAACCATCAAAAAGTGTACTCTTAGAACATTGATCCATACTTTTAATATTAAACTATGATCAAATTTGATGTATGTGTTCCAATCGATGCATGTAAATACAAAACATGCCGTAACATGAAGTAAAATGCCTGAAAATATAAAGCATACATCCCTGAATGATTTGGTATTGGAATTGAATGCATTTAATTCTTTTTGAAGAGATTTGAGACCTTTTCACCTTCTTTCTGAGGTCCTCACATAAACTTTTAAGTTTCCAAAAACATCGGATCACTTCCCAAAACATAAAGCATGGTCAAATGATTACCAAAACAATGCAAATTTACCCAAAAAATGGATTTTTAATCCCTCTTTAGACATGCAAAAACTTTTTTAGGAACTTCAAATAATCATACAATAAAATATATATCATGTGCAAGTGGCTCAAAGTGAAATTACTTCAATCGCCTTCTCGGTTTGAAAGATATGGCTCTCGCAAGGTGGTTGCCGAAGATATTTCAGACTTTGCAGACCTCTACAGACCTACAAAAATACAATATTTCACAACTTTTGTTTACTAAACTGAGAATAGACATTGTGCTCTTTAAAACAAGTCATAGCACGCCCTATTTGGATTTTTCTAGCCCAAGATATGACCTTTCCAAGTGGGATATGTCAAACTAGTGGACAGTTGGAGGGGCTAGAAAAAGTGTGAGAATGTGATTTTTGGAGTGCCCAAAAGCATTATTTCATCCATCAAGTATTACAATTCTCTCCATAACCTCAGAGAGTAATATATGGAGATGCTTGGGTCTATTTTTACTTTTCCAAATCCTCCCTTCATGCATGCTAATTTGCTCCGCAAAAGAGGCTTAAATCAAGATTTTTACTTTTATTTAAAAACTTAAATTGGAGCTTTTATCAAGCTTCTAATCCACTCCTAATCTGGATTTTTCTTGGATTTTTTCATTCTCCATGGTAATGCATACTCAATAATTTATGTATGTATGCACTAATCCATAGGAAGCTTCTTAAATAATCTCTTTCCTTACTCCCGAAAAAGGAGTTCGAAGAAAAGTAACATCTGAAATTTTTTCAAAAAGTGTGGAAAGGGGGTCTTTGGAGATACAAAATTCCTCCTCAACTTATCATTTTAATGAATCTAATGATTCCATTATGAATTCCATATACCATACTCTCAATAGATATACTTTTTTTAAATCCAACCAAAGCTAGTGCACCTCTTTTTCCCTCTTCCAAAATGGGAATTTCTTAAATTTAGGTGCTGAAATTTTTCCTCAAACAGTGATGGAAGGGGCTTTTGTGGAGCTTCTAACTCCAATCATACTGAGGTATATTTTGGATTTCTTAGTCTTATATGGAAGAAATACACAGACTATATGTGTGCATGATTTTTCCCATAAATCTATAAAAAGTCCCTCTTCATCTCCCTTTCCTAAAATGGCTACTTATCAAATAGCTCCTCAAATTTATGTGAAACTCATGAATAGGGCTACTTTGAAAATTCCCAAAGCTTACACTTTCTTATATTTTGAGGGAATTCGTGATTTGAGATGAGAGTATATACCTCATACTCTCCATAGATGTGATTTCCCTCCAAGATCTTGCCCCCTAACACTTTACTATCCTTCTCAAAAATAAAAATTCTTAGAGAAATGAAAAAACAATCAAACCTGGAAATCAAGGTCATAACTCCTCCTTTCTTGCTAGAATCATGCAGGATGCCATAGAGGTCCTTATCTTCCATAGGGAAGAGCATCATCTTCTACTACTTCTCGATGCCTTACTAATCATCTTGCCCCTTTTACATCCGTTTGTGGAAGAAGTCGTTGAAAGCTTTCCTACTTTACTTCATAAATGTGATGAGTTATGATCTTGCTTCAACAATCCTTACTTCTTGTGAGAGCATCTCTACTCTAAGAAAGTGCATGTCTTGAAGCTCCATCTCAAGGAGCTCTCGCGAATTCTCCATCCATCAATAGTTTAATCGATGTATATATGTTGCACTAATTTATACATGTATTAATAGAGGATGGTGCCTTGGTTAGGTCGTTTGCCTTCAATCTCAGCCACCTGAGTTCAATCCCTATCATCTGCATATGTGAAAGCCGGCCAGATTCTTTTGCTCTAATATTAGTAATAGGAGACCGATTTCTTTTGCTACTGTCCATCACGCGATGCTATCATCCTCTTCCAAGTCACACACATCCAAGTCACATATAGGGATGAAGAGTATTTTGTACCGCCCTGCCACGTCCAAGCTGCTCTCTTTACATAATGAGTACATAATGAGTTGCCTCTCTCCTCTCAAGTCCTCTACCAAGTGGGGCCAGATGCCTCAAATGATGCCATGTCATTTAAGAAGTTGTGCATCCATGATGTGACAGGTAGCTTTTACAAAGTTTAGATGGCATTAGAAAGAAGGTTAATCACCCTCTCATCACCCTCATGCGGGCCCCACTTGATTTTAAGCTTGTTGTTAATCAAAAGGAGCACTTGATGATGGCTGAAAGGGGGCAGGGATTTCTTATAGTTAGCGATTCTTTTGCCAAGGAGGAGCAGCAACTTCTCAATCGACCACTCTTTGGGAGAGTCGCCATAGTTATAAGCACATCTTTCCCACCAGAACTTCCATAGGACTTCCCCTTTGATGGCGTTATATAGAGTTATAGAGCAGTTGATCACTTCTCCAGTAGACCTTGTTTCCAACTAATATGTTTTTGAAGTCCAGTTTTCTTTCTGACAATCTGTCAGAGCGTGTTGGAGTTGGGACAAGTAAAGAAGATGTGGGAAACATCTTGAATGGACCAGTAGCAGCGCTTGCACTAGTGAGGCACCCCACAAATATTGCTAGCCTTTAGGTTCATCCACATCCCATGATGAATAATTTGCCATAAGAGGACATACTTTTTGATTTCTATGAGAGGGTGCTAGAATGCCATGAACTTCATGTCCCACCGTAGCCGCATCCACGGTAGGAACCACTTCTTGTTGAGGTTAACCTTATAATCAATGGTTTCTTTGATGTTCGGGATTTTTGTTAGGAAATTACCATTGTGCCATCTGAGGCCAAGCGGGCTGGGCGAGTCATGCCCCATGAGAAGACGAACTTTAGAGCGGTCTCAGACAAGACATCTGCTTTGCAAACTATTCCATTTTTCATAGGTAATGTTGACGCTAGGGTCAATATCCTCCAAGTTGATCCACTAGTTGGTGTCTTGTTTTGAGAGATGTTTCCATTTTTTGAAGCCTTTTTTCCATACCCCTCTTGGCATTTCAAATGTTCGAAGATTTCACGATCTTGATGCCATGGATATGCTTGGAAATTGGACCACAAAAAGCCTTTCGAGTCTTTGAATTCAAGCAGATCTAAGTGCAACTTGGTTTTGTCCCAAGATTCTTTCTCATGACTATCAAGGACGTGGCCCTTGTTGTTCCATCTATTTGTAGGGTCCTCCACCATGTTGAAGTCATCACAAATTAGCCTATTGTAAAGAAGCATGCCCAAGGAGAACTGGGTGTCCAATCTCTTGAGCTCCCCATTTGGGGCATACATACAAACTAAGGTGAATTGAAAGGGGGCACCAAATGAAGTGGCAATCCATTGATGGCTCTGATCTTCTATGGAGTTCTCAAGATTTTCAAACCAGAATTGCTTTATACCAATTACCCCACCGGACCCCGAGGGTGCGACATCTAGATCCAAACATGGGTCAGGGATACCTGTCTAAGACGTTTCCGGAGGTATGCTCCATCAATTTTAGTCTCTTGAATACATATAAATTCACTGTTTAGGCTAATTTCACAAAGCCATTGTCCAATGATGGTCGCTCTTGAGGGGTCAGTCAGCCCCCTAGCATTTAAAGAGATGATGATCATTGTCATATTTTATCCTCTTTGCCAGAAGCGGTTTTATCCCTTCTCCTCTTGGATTCATCTTTCTTTTTCACTGGGAGGGTGTCCTGACTTAGTAACTTGTTTTTCGAGGGTAGCTCAATAGGTTGTTTTCCATTGCAGGAGGTCTCTTGTTGAAATGAAGAGGAGATGGTATCTCGAATAGTCGATCCAATGATGGATCTCTCACTACCATGTTGTCTTCATTACTAGTGGTAAAGCCCTCTTCTTTGCTTGTAGTGTAGCCCTCCTGATTGGATACTTTGTTGTTAGAGAACTCTAGGGCTTTGTCACTGGTGTCCACCTCAAACTAGTTCCTAACTGGATAATCAAGCTCATTAATCTCCTTTTCTAGATTGCGATACATGTTGTTTGGGGGCATCAGTAGTAGAGCTTCTCTTAGAAGTCTCTCTAGAACATCTTTTCCTTCTTCTTATTACTTTTTTGAACCCATCTAGGTTGTTTTTGTAAGCTGTTGGAAAGGAACTCATATTTATTGTAAAATATATCTTGATAAGTCACACGCATGAAAAGGCGTAGCGCAACGTTGTATCCTTTGATAAGATTAATGAAAGAGTCGCGTAAGGCACAAGGTAGACCCGCCGGAATGTCGTCTGGGCGAGGAGCCAGAAGCAAGCGCTGTTGCAGAACTCTGTGTAACTAAGTCTGTCTCATTGCTTAAGTTTAATCATTAAGAGAAGTTAATTGAAGTGTTAAGTAATTTGATTAATGTGCTACGTGAAAGAGTTACACGGTAAACTTTCTGACATGAAAGTGCATTAATGACGTATTCCGAGTAGTATTGGAAGAGAATACGTTAGCGCTCAATTCAATGAAGTCATCTAATCTTAATCTGCAGTTTGAGAAAATATAAATACGGCCTCTGTTTATAGAACCTTGACCATCCCAAGAACCCATTCGTGAATTAAACCTTAACAGTAAAAAGGTTTCAACATTAAACACTGGCGCCGTCTGTGGGAAATGGAGTAGGCGTTTGCAACAAAGATTAGAGATTGAGGAAGAATTCTTTGATATATGCCTGTAACACGTTCCGGCGAATCATACCCTAAATACTGTTCCAAACCTATTAGGAACACTCCCTGGTGGTAGAAGTACAAGACAGTTAAGTTCAATTGCAGAAGGTTCGGTACAGCCAGCCAGCAACAATTTCGGTGGTAGTTCGATAGTACATGATGAGATTCCGATGAATTGCGGTGCAAATTCGGTACCTTTGGGAGAAAGTACGGTGATTTCTGGTTGTACAGAGACGCAGTGCGGAGTCAGTTTCGCATTATCGGGTTAGAATTCGGCCACCTTTGGTGATAGGTTTGCATTATCCGGTGCGAACGTTTTCGATGAGAGTGTAGTCTGGTCCGGTGAGAATTCGGCGAGTTTCGGTGAGAGTTCGGTACTACCTGGTGGTGATTTGAAGTTTTTCGATGAAACTGCGATGCTATTTGGTGGACACTTACTGCGCTCACCATTTTTCGGTGCACGATTAGCGAATTTTGACACTCAAGTTGAGGAAGGGCTGATAGATTTAGAGTTAAGCAATTGGTTCAACGACATCTTAGGACCGGAAAGTGAGCAAGTTTACTCTACAGTCCAGGAAGATCAAGAGATACCTCCACAAAATTCGGGTAATAATAACAGTGCCACCAACAACAACACCAGGAGTAGCTCACAACAACAACAACAACAACAACAACAACAACAACAACAACAACAACAACTGCAGCAACAGGTTATCCCAATGCGTCCGATACCAGCAAGGGTCACGTATACAAAATCTGGAGGATTTCCAAGGAATGATCCAGATGCACATGTGCGGACCTTTGAGATTAATTATCCAGTTCTGAACTACCCAGCAGACCCTGCCTACAAAGTTATTGTGTTCTCAGGCAACCCTAGGTAATGAAGCTGCACGATGGCTAACTGAATACGATTTGAACCACTTTCGATAGTATGATGATGTAAAGGATGCCTTTCTACAACGATTTCCATTGAAGAAGAACCCCGCCAAAATTTTTGACTACTTCTAGAACAATAGGCAGAAACCACACCAAATGGTATAGGATTATGCCATGCTATTTCGGACATATCTAAGGCAGTTGCCACCCGCACATGCTAATCTACCAGATGACTTTATCACTCAATGGTTCATCAATGGATTAAAGCCCTAATTGAAGTAGATTATGATCATAAGGTGTGTGGGTGGAATGACTATGGATGCTATAATTGTTATGGTGTTACAATTGGAGAACAAAGTGGGCAGATTTACCGAAGACCTAGAGTGGCTGAAAGCGTCTAGGCAATCTAATGAGGACCCTTTGAAACAAGTTTACTGTGCCAAATGCAAAAACCCAGGGTACAACAGTTCAACATGCATACTGAACCAAATGTATTGTGGCATCTGCCACATAACAGATCATACCATGGAGACTTGTCCGTATAATGCCAAAGTACAAAACAGAGCAGCGTTTAATGCCATCATTTAAGAGCAGGGACAACCGGCTAGCCATTATGTACCACCACAGATGAGGAAAACCACGTACCAAGGATACTGGAATTATCAAGGAGGGTGGACGAATAACTTTGATCAAGCTCGGTGGAATGCAGGCTTGTCAGGAGAAGGTACATCTAATCCAACTCCTAAATGCCATTTCTGTGGGGAAATAGGGCATATCCGGAGGTTCTGCAAAGATGCAGTGGAGTATGATAAAAAGAAAAAAGAACGACAACATCCGATGGCAAATATGGTGTATATCTCACCTGTGGATACGCAAGCAGCACTGGTACAAACACGATCGGGCAAGCAACTACAGCCAGCTGCGGAGATCTTCGAACCAGGAATTCATGAACAACAGAAGATGTTCACAAAGGCAAGCAAGTGGGCTATGTAGGAACAAGCCATTTTCCCTGATCCAATTTTGGTGATGCAGCAAAGTATCCTGTCGGAGATACCAGCGAAGCGAAATTTGACCCATGCGGTACCATTGTGCATACCGGAGATCGTAGCGGGATTAGCCAAAACTAATTCAGTGTGGGATGTTTTGTCCAAGGCATCAATTACATTGCCCTTGTGTCAATTATTGGCTTTGGTCCCTTGATTTCGACAACAGTTCTAGCAGTAGGTTAGTCCAGGCTCCTTGAGTACTCCTGCAACAACTACAATCCAAATGGAATTAGATCCAATGGTGGACCATATGGTACCACTGATTATGGTATGGTACAAAAATCACAAGATCACACAAGTCTTAACTGATGGCAGATCTGGTGTCAATATTGCCACAGCAGCCCTTTGCAAACGGCTGGGGTGGACAAAAATTAAACCTGTTCAATTCTTTGTACATATGGCTGATCAATCTCGAGTCCATTCGATGGGCTTGGTGTGAGATATTCCTATTACTCTACAAGGTTCTATTCTCAAAATGACCTTTTTTGTGCTAGATCTACCAGAATCGATTTTGGATTACAATCTACTCTTTGCACGTCCATGGCTCAAACAAGCTAAGGTAGTGCAAGACTGGTCAACCCAAGAATTAGTCTTTAAAAATAATCACCGGAAATATGTTGTCCCGTTGAATGATATGAAACCCTGTAACTTACATGCACGCCCATACTTAGCGGAGCCTATACACATGCTAGATGGTCTCTCCGACAATGAAGATGAGACTTTCCTTCGGGAATATCGCTTGTGTTTGAACCCGAATAAATCGGTGTTCTCTATTTCCTGTGGTAAGCTACTAGGGCTTGTTATTTCCAAACAAGGCATTTAGGTGGATCCAGACAAAGTGAAGGCCGTTTGGGAGGCTCCTTCTCCTAAGACACCTAAAGACGTGATGCGGTTTTTAGGCCAAATCTGGTAGCATGGGCGGCATCTACATTGGCTTGCTCACCTGGCTATACCACTTAATCGTTTGATAACTAGTAGCCCACGTCAGTTCGAATGGACCAAAGAGTGTCAACTTTCTTTTGATCGACTGAAAACATTGTTAACTCAGGCTCCCATTTTACAAGCACTAAATTGGGAATTGCCATTTCATGTTTTTGTGGATGCCTCCGACAATGCCATTGGTAGCATGCTAATGCAGATTGGCCCAGGCAGAGCGTAACTATTCAGTTACTGAACGCGAGTGTCTCGGCTTGGTTTATTCTGTACAAAAATTTTGGCATTATCTGTTGGGAAGATGCTTCACCTTCCACATCGACCACGTAGCATTGGTGTATCTCGTGCACCAATAGCATTTGGGAGGACGGCTAGCACGATGGGTCTTGTTGCTTCAAGAATTTGATTACTCCATCATCCATCGACCAGGGTCAGCACACGCTCTTGCTGACTTTCTCTCTCGGTTGGATTTCGGTGAGCCTTCGGAGGGAATTGATGATACAACACAAGCCATCTACACAACAGAGACCATACCAGATGATCAACAAGAATTACGGGTACCCCCTTCTTACTATGGTACCTTGCTTCTATTCTTGACTAGTGGATGTCCGTCGGGTATGATTTCTTCAGCTGCTCGATGAAGACTAGCCACGTAGAGTTGACACTTTTGATTGATTGTCGAACAGTTATATTACATGGATCACTCGAGAGTATTACTCAGATGTGTTCCCCCACATGAATATGCTTCAGTCATTAACATGGCCCATTCTACCCCAATCGGAGGACATTTTGCGGCTGATCTGACTCACCGAAAGATTCTCCAAAGTGGATTGTGGTGGCCCACTATGTATCGTGATGTGACCAAGTATATACAATAGTGTGATGAGTGCTAGCATTCTGGGCAGCCTTTATAGCAACACTACTTCCCTCTCCAACCCGTTGTGCCTCTGGAATCCTTTTAGAAATGGGGTTTGGATTTCATAGGACCAATTACACCTCCGAGGATAGTCACCAATAATAGATATATTCTGACATGCACAGACTATGCTACTCGATGGGCCGAAGCATGGGCTCTGTGACCAGCTACAGCGGCTACGGTTGTTAAATGCTTAATGAAGGATATCTTTTTGTGTTACGGGTTACCCTTGGAGCTAGTAACTGACCAAGGTACATATTTTGCCAATATCTTGATGCAAGTGCTTACAAAAACATTCCAGATTGTGCACAAGTTGAGTTCCCCTTATTACCCATGAGCCAATGGACTTGCTGAGAGTACCAACAAATCTCTCTTAAACATCTTGAAGAAACTGGTGTTAGATTGCCAAAAGTGATGGGACCAATTTCTACCTCCTGTACTATGGGCTTATCGTACTACATACAAAGTGGCAACCGGAACAACTCCTTTTAAGTTTGTGTATGGATTGGAAGCCATTGCACCGATGGAATTGGTGGTTCCTAGTCTACATGTGGCCCTTGAACAGAAGCTCTTACCAAAAGAATCTTTTCCCTTTCGATTGGAGGCTTTATGGTCCTTGGATGACCAGCGTCTAGAGAGTTTCCTGGTGATGCAGGAAGTGCAGCTGAGACAGGCCAAAACCCACGATCGTTTCCTAAAAACTCCCGTATTTACAGTAAACCAATTGGTTCTCTTTTATAACGCTAAATCGAATAGATCCTCCGGAAAATTTAAGCTACGTTGGTTCAGTCCTTACCGTATTGTTGAACAAGTGGGACCTGCAACTTTTCTGTTGGCAACCTTAACCGGTGTCCTTCCAAAAGTGATTAATGGCTCCAAGCTCCGCCCCTAACACCTACCGTCTACCAACTCATGAGATGTCTTCGGTATTGTTACTCTTTTTCGCTTGTCACTTGATTTTATTTTCCGCTCTCAGCGTTTTGGTTGACCTACTGACCATAATCTTTCTGTTTTCTTATCTAGCCATGATTAGTTGCCGCCTCTGTGTCGCTATGTCTGTGAATCCATGCATGTCGCCATTATGTCGGTATATTTCCAATACTGTGTTATGATTAGGGTTCTTCTCGCCTATTTCATTGTAGTGTTTTCTACTTAAGCTTGTTCCTTTCACTGTTAGTCACTATTGCATTTTTTTGTGCGATTGCGACCTATGTGCTCTGTGTCTTCGTTTATCTCTGCGTGCGCCATGGGAGCTCTTGCTAACATAGTAACCTTCCATGCCGGTCTCACTCCGGATGTAAGCTGTAGAAACACCTCTAACTCATCAGCCTTGATCATCTTCATTTTCTTTATTTTGGCTTCTTGTTCCATGCTTGTAATCATGAGTTCCCTGTTTCTTCTTAAAACTTAAGGAAAATTATCAAGACTTTTCATCCTTATATAAAAGTTAGTTACATTATCCAAGTTTCCTTTGATAATCCTTTCTAGAATTCTAAATTGAAGTGAAAAGAAATCACATAACATGCATACATACACAAACACTAAGATTTTGCAAGGTTAGAAGGCATTCTTATTGTGCTGAATTTGAAATATCTTTGAAATTAGCACAAACATAAAAAACATGACCCTACCTTCATTTATTTACATTGAACATGAATGAAATCTAGGGCTTCATTTAGAATGTTTCCTCTTGGCTAGTGTAAGCCTCCTCACCAGCGGAAGAAGAAAGTTCCATATAAACTGCGTGTTGTTCACTTCTTGTATTTGATCATCAACCAACATTACCTCCATGGCGGGTCTATCAACATCTCCTTAGTCTATGGACTCATCCGTTGTCTTTGAGTAGTTACTTTTTCATCTTCTTCCCATCTGCACTTCCCCAAATTAGGAGAGTTAGATGATAACTTTTCACTCATCTTTGGTCTTCTATTTTCTTTTACTTGAGCTTTTATTAGGCATGTGAATCAACATAAAAAAAAAAAATAGACTTGGATTTTTAATTAGATACATCGTCTTTTACAAACACAGATATGCTTATATGTACGTATTTACATCCTTTGAATTTTCAATCCTTAATTTAAAGCTCTCTTTTATATCGATTTATATCCCTTATTGCCAACTGTCTTCTTCTTCTTCTTCTTCTTCTTCTTCTTCTTCTTCTTCTTCTTCTTCTTCGTCTTCTTCTTCTTCTTCTTCTTCTTCGTCTTCTTCTTCTTCTTCTTCTTCTTCTTGAGTATTTGCGTGCTCGGGGATTGTTGGCTTTCGCTGAATTGCCTTAGCATTCAGTGGAGTGTCAACCCCCTCCATGCACAGATCATTTCTGCCATCGCTGCCACATCTGCTACAGAGCAGTGTTGGCCATTAACGTGTTTAAACCCCCGTGTCATAGTTAGTCTCAACATGGTTGTTGAGGGATTCCGTCTCCCTCAGGAAGGGTTGGTTGATGGACCACTCCATCTCATCCCAACCATGAAGGAATTGTTTCCCCGACACTCATCTAATGAGTTTGCCATTCCCTGTAGACCCGAACCATAGCATATCGCTCTGCAATTCCTTGTAGCAGCATTAAACCTACAAAAATGCACGTATGGCATTTCCAGACCTTTTTACTCGATGATTGATGTTGACTCACGTGAGGATGTCAATTTTACATCTTTTTTCTTCTGCCGCATTCACCGTGAATGCTTAGCAGTTAGAAAACAATTAGCCAAGCATGACATTCCTCGCACTCGATTACCCCATCTCCTTACCCTTCTCCTTCCGATGCTCCAAGCCGCGCAAACCCTCCCCCCCCCCACCCAATACTATTGTGTTACACCAAGAATCTACATGGATGCTGGAAGACGACGATGATGAAGACCTGCTTCATTTCTTCCACTAAAAAAACGCCATCGCATTAGCCCATCGCAAAGTCAGGTGCAAGGTTCCACCACTGTACAAGATGTTGAAGTATTCCATGACACTGCCACCTCCTTATACGTAGAGTCCATCCTGTCTTCTTCTCTCAAGCCGCCATATCAAGATGCTATCATCAGAGGAGAGCTCATTGCACCACTGATGCTAGTAGAGGCATTGTTCCATACAGTATGCCTATTACACAGGATCCAAAGCATGGATAGAGAGCGTGTTACTTATCGAGATTTCCAAGCATCATGTGATATGGCATTGGCAAGAGACACCTCCTCATGGTATGCACAAACACGAAATTGGCTGTCTTATCATGGGTTTGATATAGACAAACTACCACACTAAAGTATGACTTACATGCCCCCGCTTATTCATTCTCCCACAAGGAGAGGAATAGGGTCATTCGATAGGAGATATGGCATACATACAAACAAAGGACATGGATTAGCCCCAGGATACATTGCCACAAAAAATGCTCCACTATCGCAAGCATTTTCTATAGATATCAAACCAGGACTTCATTGAGACTCTACAATACATGCACACATACCTACCACACCACCTCTGAGTCATCATTGGGCAGCTTTGAGTTTCATCACATCAGCTTGCGATCGAGAGTGTTCGGACAAGGGGAGTCCTTAGAGAGGAGAGGTGGTGCCCAGTATGCGATACAGAGATAAAGAGTGAGGAGCACTTTGTTACGAGATGTCGAGCATACTCAAATCTATGAGATTAGTTCCACATAGAGGAGTCACTACAGTTCTGCATGACCATTGGAGAACAACGAAGCTTGGGTCATTTCGTCACAAAAGCATATGAGAGACGAGGGTAGTTGCTAGAGGTCACGCATGAGACACAGGTGAGTACCCAACAAAGCATTAATCAGTTCTTTCGGCAGGATGGGCTACATCACATGAGCCCACCTTCTAGAGGCATAGGGCTCACTCTCTAGCAGGCAGCAACATACATAGTGTGACGTTGATCACATAGGGCTAGATATGGACAACCATGACTATAACAGGAGGATATCTCACGCATCATGATAGCCCATGAATACATGATGGAGCACAGGTGCACCACCATCACTTGGGTAGCCTTCCTTTCAGGAGGCACTCAGACCGTCATCGATATACCACATAGTACACCCTCCTCCACCCATTATCTCTAGTTAGGATATACATATTCACTCCCATCATAGAGCCCCCATGTATAAGTTGGCCATTATATATAGAGTCAGATCCGCATCTCCCCATGCACCACTACATTATCCCCACTACCTCTTCATCACCCGATATACTATCCTGTGGTTGTTTCTAGCCTTTTTTCAACCTACACACTTTTGTGTGATGAGTAGTATTTTGTTTTTATTTCTACATAGGGGTTACTATAGTTGTACATGGCTTTGTCTCATAGGACAAGTTTGGCCTTGAAAGACGTTAATATCACTTTCTTTCTTTCTCTCCCAACTTTTGCATACATTCTCGACAAACATTATATTTAAGTGTATATTCTAGAATTTATCCTAAAACTCTAGTTTCTTAGATATTTCATTATATATTATACTAGTATTTTTGTTTTGTTATTGATAGGTTTGAAGGCCTTGGACTTGGACAATCGTAGTGAACCAAGAAACTTATATCGAGTGAACCAAGTGATGAATCAACATTTGCTAAGGATGAAATGAGATCAAATACTCTCTAGACTTGCCTTCATTTATTCAAAACAAGGGTAATGCCCTTGTACTTAGTAGGCATATTTTATACACTAGTTTTGAAGGTGTATCCTTTGTGAAGGTGGATGAGTTTTTTTTAAGTATATCTACTATTTTAAATCCTAAAATCTTAAAATATTTATATATTTGAGTATATTTACTAGTATTTATCCTAAAATCCTAGTTTTGTATGTACTTAATTATATATACTAGTATTTATATTGAAAAAAAAATTATACATTTATGCATATATACTATTATTAGCTCTATAACCCTTATTTTTTAGGTTTCTCAATATATTTATTAGTATTTATATTAAACCCTAATATATTGCATTTGAGCCCTTGGATTTTTTTGAAATGCATGATTGAGATTAGATGAGCTTCCAAAAGGCACCTTTCACTATGACCCATAGGATTTATTAGAGAATCAAACGGTTTGGATGCGCTCCCAATGCAAAATGGCACCTTCAATTTATGCCCTTTGGATCTAAAGTCAATAGGCTAAGGCTCATAGCTAAATCTACCTTTGGGTCCAAGTTGCAAATGCACGTTTTCATGTACACCATTGGATGGAAAGCATATTTGATGGCCACAAATCACTCCCATCTTTAGATCATCCCCAAATGCATTGAGCCTTTGGATTGAGGAACATCAAACAGCCAAAAACGCTGCAAAAGTGTCAAGGTGCATGTGTGAGAGAATCTAAAAGCTCACAAATTATGAGAACATTCTCTCTCTCTCTCTCTCTCTCTCTCTCTCAAGTTCCAACCACTTTATTCCTAGCCATTCAACTTTAAAATCCAAGTGCTATAAAATTTTCCATTCCATAATTCAAATACAAAGTTGCATCAAATAATATTTATTTTAACATACCACTAGTGGTTTTTCTTGCTCCTTAAATCCCTTAGATTAAGATTTTTATTCCCTAAGAACTAGGAATCCTTACAAGGTCCATGGAAGGATCATTTTCTCCCCTAATGCATCACAATTAGCTAAGTGTGAGTTAGAAAAAACATATAAATCTCGTGATAATGATCCATCCTTGGGATAAAACAATCCAAGTAGTTGGGTATCTCTTGACTAGAGAGATGCTTAATCACCTGCCAATGCTTGATACGTGATCAATGCATCAACCTTCTGCTCTGAGAGACAACAAACTCAATATCAGGTCACCTTGTGCATAAGCAAACCAAACATCCAAACACTTGCTGATAGAGAACAACATCAAATACATCTGCAGTATCATGAGGACTCAACCATAAACGTGTTGCCATAGGAGCGACAATAGGATTGCAATCTTTAAGACCATGTGACAATAATTTTTTTTTTACATGAAGCTACTCCTCCATCAACTTGCATAATCTGAATGCACAATGAAAATGCATAAAGTCTGACATCTCAAAAGAGGCATTCAAATCAGCCTTGAATTCATCTTATGCTTCTCATTAGGACCAATGAGCATCATGTCATCTACATATACAACAATGATTAGAAGTACATCATATGCATGCTAAACATATAAGGTGCTCTTAGGTAGACTCTTTTCAAAACGATGTGCAATCAAGTAGGCATGTATCTTTTCATTCCAAGCATGTGGTGCTTTCCTCAAATGATATAATGCATTTTTCAACCTGCACACTTTTTTTCATGCCCTTTTTGCACAAAATCAGAGATCTAAAATGCATACACTTGTTCATTTAAATCACCATTTAGAAATTTAGTTTTCATGTCCAACTGATGTACATTCCAACCATGATGAGATGCAAGTGGAAAAATGCTACGAAGAGTGGTCATTCTGCATGTAGAAGCAAAGGTCTCATCAAAATCAATGCCTATCTCTTGAGCATAACCTTTCGCAACAATCATAGCCTTTTGTCTATCAATTGTTCCATTAGTCTAATGTTTGAGCTTATATAGTGCCAGTGGCTTTTTTTCCTTGAGGAAAATCATATAAAGAGCAAGTAGATTCTTCATAATAGCATCATATTTTGATTGCATAGTAGCCACCCAATTTTTTGAACTTTCTGCTTCATCAAATGCAATAGACTCATTCACATCATAAAGACTAGAGAGAGCCATTCCATAATGATCTGATGGAAATGAAGATTATGAGAGCCTAAACAGGTATGATATGACAAAGGTCCATCTAATTTACCATCTCTTAAAGCCAACCATTTAGGGATAGCCTTATCCTTTTCTATGTCAACCCTCTCATCAACAAGTGCATCATGTAGATCTACAACAAAAATGGAATGATTTGCAGTATCATTTGGAACCTGTAAAGGCTATGAAATCGCCTCATTTGAACCAACACTTGGCCGTCCACTTGTAAAAAGAGGCAACAAAGTTTCATACACATCCTCCAAGCTAACTGATGTCTCCTTGGTACATGAAAGTAATGGCTAAATTGCATATTCTACAAAAACAACATCATGGCTAAGAAAAATGCATTTATTTTGTGGATGATATGGATGATTACCTTTGCTTTGAGAGCTATGCCCAAAAAAAAAAAAACATTTCACTACTTTATGATCCAATTTTGTGCATTTTTGTTCATGCATTAATGCATATGCAAGACAACCAAAGACATGCAAATAAGCACCAGATGGCTTGTAACCATGCGAAGCCTCATATATAGTAATTGATTACAGTGCTTTGGTGGGACACCTGTTAAGTACATATGCTACACACATAACAACCGCAAGCCAAAAACTGTGTGTTAAAGCTTGACTTTTGACTATACACCTCGCTCGTTCCATAAGAGACATATTTTTTTCTTTTGGAAAATCCATTCCATTGAGGTGTATATGGCACTCTACATGATGTTTTATCCCATGCTCTACCAAAAATGCATTACAATCAGAACACATGTATTCCCCCCTTCATTAGAATGGAGGTGCCCAATTTACATGCTGACATATTTTCAGTCATAAGCATAAATTTTTTGAAGCACATAGACACTTCGAACTTTGCTTTCAATGGATACAACCATACATCACTATGAAGAAGCTGCTATTGATGAGCAACTTGAATTGAATCATCTTTTGGGAAGGACAAAGGTTGCATTTTGCCCAAAATACAGCCTTCATAGACATATTTACAAGGTGCCTCAAGTTTGGGCAAAGAGGATACAATTTCAGTTTTTTGTAGGTGAAGCAAACTAGAAAAATTTAGATGAACAAAGCATGCATTAAAAATATTTTCATTCAAGATAGCTTGAGAATCTTGAATTGCACATGCTGAATGATTCACAATTTTTTCATAGTCTATGAGCTTATACAACCCATGACATAAAATGCCAGAAGCAATAACAACATAACCCTTTGAAAGATCATGAATCATACATTTCTCATCAACATCTTGGACAACCAAGCCAATCTTGGCTAATGCTAAAACTGGTAAGAGATATTTATCGATCTCTAGCACATATAAATCATCTAACAATGTGAAAGAACTACCATCAACAATAGTGAAAATGACCTTAGGAACTCCCATTATAAGAAAAGAGGAGTTGTTATCACGTGTGACAATATTCCCTATAGGGCCACTTTGAAGTGAATTGAAGAAACTATGGTGCAAGGTGATATGTTTGGTTTCCCCACTATCAAGGTACCAAACATCTGAGTCTACTGTAGACATACAACACTCATGAGAAGATGGGTCATAATTGCAAAAAGTAGTAAAGGCCCATTCATCATTTTGAAAATGATAAACATAATGTGTTTTAGGTGTAGAGGCATGTGCAACAACCATTCCAACCTCTTTCTTGTTTGCCTCTTTTGCAGCCAGTTTAGGAAAACTTTTTATGAAGTCATCATTTGAATTATTGTATTTGGAGAACTATTTATGCTTTTCCATTTTCTTTTCATCTTTGTCTTCCTTCTTCGACTATGCAACATTAGCAAATTTTTTCTTACTAGTATATAATATTCATTTTCCTTTGCCCTTCTCACTAGCTAGGAAAGCTTGATCTGCAACATGCATAGTTGCCTTGTTGTACCTGGACTGATCTTTGTGCAACAAAACAAAGACTAACTCCTTGAATTTTAAGGCATTCAAATTTCCTTTCATCATGAATTGAAGATTAGAAGCAAAACTTTGATATGAATCTCAAAGATCATTAAGAACTGTTAGCACAAATGAACTATTTAGCAAGACTTCATCAATAGAAATCAATTGCTCCCTCAAATCTTTAATCTTTGTCAAGATATTATCGATAGAATCTCCTTCATTCATATGCTCTCTCCAATTGTTTTCAGAGGTAAGAAATATGAGCTTCATTAATTCTTCCTTGGTATATAGTTGTCATGTATCCCAAGCATCCGTTTCTATTTTGTAGGAGTAAATGTGAGGGATAATGGCACGTTTGACAGACAAAGCTATCAATGCATGTTCATGAGCATCTTTGCCATCCTAACAAAGTTTCTCTACAAAAGGCGCAACAAGAATCGTAGCATGAATAGGAATTTCAAGATCATCATCGTTAACAACATCTACATCACCTTCAAGAACTATATTTGCAAGTATAGTAGGATTTTTTTCAACACCTTGCACAATATTCCACAAACCTTTTGCTACCAATACATGATGCATAATATATACCCACAATGGGTAATTAGTACCATCAAACTTATCCTGAACAACCAACATATGATGTACATTCTTGTTTTCAACCATGGCCTATGAATAAATGATTTGATTCAAAAAATAACTATATCTCAAAAATTTGAACAAAAGTACCCTTTCAAGTTTTGCTAAACCTCTAGTAGACTTTTAGGTGCTTGTACTAGCAAACCAAAACTTATATATATTTTTGGTACAAAAAGGAAAAACGTTCCTACACAATTAGTGTGATACTGCATTTGAAGGTCAAAATGAGCCCATATCAAAGTTTTGATGCCACATAGAGGAGCTGTTTGAATGACTTATCGTCCCGAGCATGCTGATCAATTATTTTGCAATTTTGGAATTCTGATGAGAGGGGTTTCTATGACACTCTAGATGAAGTGGTGACCTGCTCTAATACCAATTGTTGGAGCTCAAGGTCTATGGAAGCCCCCAAACATCACAAGGAAGAAGAAGTTTGGATCACAACACAATCCATAATGTATTGCAAAGTGAATGTACAAAGGTAAATGACCCATCAAGGTTATATGCATATATATAGACCGGGTTAAAAATGCCTCCTAAAGAAGGAAAAAAGTGCCCCGACAATCCTACGATTTTTCACACACATCACTACCAAAATATATCAACATTCCTAATGTGTGTCAGATCTAGCCATAAATGCAAATAACCAAAGAAAAAAGCTCATAAATTGTTTCTAATAGTTACAAGTAATTTTATTAATATTGGGAATTGAGACTAGATTAATGTGCATCAAAGTATGTGAATTACTTTCGAACTACTTTGAGGATTACATTGTAAAACAAATTAGTATTTCCAATTGTATGGTAAGTCTATGTCAAGTTGAAGTGATAGGGACAATGAGAAAATATATTTGAAGGTACTAAAATAAAATAAACCTAAAATGCACAAAATGTTGAAGGATTTGTATCATGCTTTGTTTGGATGCTAATGGTGTTGGGTATATGTCGGGTTAGAATGTAGTAATGTGGATGCACAACAAGAAAGAATGTGAGTGTGTGTGTGTGTGTGTGTATATATATATATATATTGCACACAAGAGCAACCATCATCTGTATCAACTCCACAGTAGAATTCAGTGGATGTTCGGAGCTGATAAGAAGCTGAAAAGCAACTGTCATAAGAGAGCCTTCCTTGGTTTCCATGCGCTCTGCTTCACTTCCGGGTGTTTTTTCTATAGGCTGACCTTCTGGCACAATAATAAAACCAGATGGCAGAATTGGCTTTCCATTATAATCGAACTTTCCTGTGGTGCCGACTTCTCTCACAGCTGCATTGATGGATATCATGTCCGCAGGTGCATAAATGAGAGTAGAGCTGAAATCATCACTGCAACATTCCTGCAGAATGAACATCTTGCCATCGCCAAGCTTTGGCTGAAAAGGTTAAGTCAGTAGAATCTAGCATGTTAGAGTATTCCTCTAACCAAATATTTGAAAGCATATAGACTTTGTTGATTTGAATTTTTTCTCTGGTTTGCGCAATAGAGTTAACTGAGCTTGGAAAGAAAATGAAGTGATGTGCACTATGTCTGAATTCTTTTTATTTTAACATAGTCAATCAAACTACTGGATGAAGACTCTCTACGATGGTTCAGCCAATGGATATAAAAAAAAACGTTCGAGAGTGATTCACAAGACGATAGTAATTGGTTTGATACTTCTACAATGTGTTGATAAGATTAAAGGATAATACAAATTAGTATATCGAGACCTTGAGATGTTAGGAGGAATCTTCATCGCGAAGAGGAAGTTGTATGTATCCACTTTAGAGTTTGGACCACAGGATCTATAACAAGTGATCTATGTGAACAAGGTTCTAAACATGGGTGACTTTCGTTGGGAGATATCCATCATAATATAAGTTTTGTTTAACCATTGTGTTGCCCTAAGCAATGTGATGCGAAAATGCATATGAAGATCAACAAAGTACTTGACAAACGGAAATGGAAACTGAATCTATCAACGAGGCATAATCATTTGTATTGTAACTAGAATTTGTTCAACTAGAAGCTCAAATTTCGTGACTTTTGTCACATGGTGATTCACAAGTACAAGAAATAAATCCTGACCTATGCAATTAATCAAGGAGTGTTCAAACTCATGAAAGAGCTAGAAAACTGGTATTTCGTCCTCCAAGGGTCACATGATGCATACGGGATAAATAAGAAATTTGAAACCTCTTCTTTTACTTTCAAGAGAGTCTTAAGACATCGAAAGACCTTATAAGAATTGTTTCAAGACTTCAAAATGATGTTTCTCGATGAGATCGTCTTTAGAATGGGCTATCATGCAACAGAACCAAAGTTCGTATGCCACGGGAGAACTACTTTGGATGTTATGGATAGGAAGGGAAACAACTAATCTTGGGGAAATCTCTGTGTAAATGAATCAACTTGAGTAGAAATAGACACGTATTTAGATTATCTCAGAGATTAATATTATATGGATTCTCAACAGAAGGAATGAGATCGTGTTTTTCAAGCTTTATGGTCTCACTTATATAATTGCTGCAGGAACACTCTCTAATGTAAAACTTGCTCGTTGCTATTCAAAGAAAGAAAGAAAAACTGTTTACAGAGCCAACAAATCTCTGCCTAAAACCGTTGGCATGATCTAGCTACCTTAGACTCTGTTTTGGTTCAGCAGTGCTCATGCAACAATGTAACGTGCAAAAAGAAGTTGAAGTGGGCTAATGAAAATCTGATCAAAACTTAGTCTACACTTTTACGTAGTTGTGGTATAAGGATGGCCATTCACAATTATTTTACGATAGTTTTTCTCAGTACTTAAAAGTTGACAAATAGATCATTATAGAGCGTTTTCTATCAGAATTAATGGATAACATGTGGACTTGAAGAAGATGTCGAATGCGTACTCTTAGTAATGAGACATGGCTTCCACTTTCTTGGCATGTAGGGATGCCTATTATCTCTTCCATAGCTCCATTCAGTGACAATACATCCCACTGCATGAGACATGTGGAACCACAAAAGCACGTCAGATTTTGACTGCTTTCACCTACAACTACAGCATTACCCAGTTGAGATAGGGATAATTAGTATAGTGATTGTTTACCTCTTTGCGAGTGCAAGGATCAGTTAGAAAGTTAAACACACGACATGGAGGGACAGGAAGCCGAACACATGTAGCAGCAGTAACGACCATGGTCGAAATACCATTTTGCTTCCTGTTATGGGAGTCCATCTTGGAGAAGCTTTCACGCTGTTGCAGAGTTGCATCGTTATTTGCTGCCCTGACATGATCAATGCAACTGCCCTTGCTTCATCGCACTCAACATCTGCATAGATCAATATCCACACACTTCAGCCCTTCTCAACAATGGATTGGACAAGGACGCTCACACACTTAAGCTGTTTTCAACAATGAATTGTTCGACAGGGATGCACAAACCTAGCGTCAAATAAAATGGAACTCATCAAATTCTTTCCTTCGCCACCTCGGGTAACCATGGTCATGATTTTTAACTTCCCGACTCACCTCTAACAAGTCTAAGCACTGACTACCAGTTTTTTATAAGCATGTTGATGGATGCTAGCATCGAATTCAGAATGTTCTATCCAAATGACCTGCGATACGAAAAAGGTTACGTCAGTTTATGCAATGTCTAACGTAAAGTCTTGAAACGCTTGTATTGTAGTTTTCATTCTTGTTTTCATCACCTTGGAGAGACCGTCGTGTACTCTCTGTATCAGACATCCTGATGGCCTCCTTCGATAGCCATAAAGCGCCGATGGAGAATCTCCTCTCAGGTTGTCAACAGAAACGTCTACTATAGCCCAAGTCCCCTCGTTTACAAGCTTACAGAAGCGTAGGAAATATACTTTCCTTGTTGGTACAACAGGAGAAGGCATTTGACATTCTGCAAACATCTGTTTAGAAGAACAGATCAGAAAATCAACCAAAATCATTATTGAAGAAACATCTGTTTGCAGTATCCTGACGTGCAACCATAATCATTATTGAAGAAACTAGATTTACCAGTTGAGATAAACCAAGATTCAATGAAATATATAGATATTGAAATGAGCAGATTACAATTGAATGGATATAGTATATGCAGGATATCCCTCTGCCTCATATTGTATACCACAAAGGAGACATTCATATATGTCAAGATTCATTGAATTATATGACTTCGAGAGATAAACGCACTAAGATTTAATCAATGGGCTATTATATGCAAACGGACTGCCCTAAACCATAGAGAAGAGGCATTTCAAAGTAAGGACGGTCATTGAATTCCAATTGAAGTGACCAAGACAAGCTCACTCGTGTGGCCCGCTCACATCCAACAACAATGTCATATGGGCTTTGAAGCTCTGCATATTCCCGCCTGGCATCCATACTCGTGCCAAGTTCAAAAACAAGATTCAAACATGTTACTGACTGTCTATGTATGTATGTACCTATCATTCATGATGTTCACACACACATGAATGCACATATGAAAACATAAATAGTGTATGGTTCTCTATGATTGCTCTCTCCTGAAACCGATATACTTACGAATTTCTACCCTAATCGTCAATGTTGTCAGTATACACCGATTTCGTGAGTTGTGTTTATATGCTAACACATACATGTGAATCGTGATGTATGATATCATAGACTCTCTTTGTGGCTTCTTTCATGATTTATGTACGTAAATAGAGATATGGCTTCTGTACTTGCATAATTGCATCCACTTCGATTAATAGACAAGCAGACAGGCACATATATGAGTAAATCCTTTTATTTATATTTACTTATTTACTTTTCTCTTTATGCATATATGTGGTTCTACGGATGGATCTAAATTTGAGCGTTCACACTTTAAATAAGTTAAAGCAACACAATCGATATTAATGATAGTATTTGCTCCTATTTAACGGCACTGCACAAGAATTTCAGTTAAAGCGTGTGGCTGCTGCTAGGGCACACTCATACATATACATATATGTACACACATATACACACACGTACGTACACACATACATAGACACATAGACAGACACACATATATGTACACACATTCATCCAACCCTCCCACGATCATCCTAGGAATACGGACTTAACTGCTCACGCATGTGTATAAATCTTCATCTCGACGTATCTAATTTAACAGATCTTCTTGGCATTCATGATGCCCACTACGCGTCTCCTCTGCGTACAATCTCTGTGCCTGTTCCTTCTGGAGTGCGTCCGTTGTCTGTCAACAATTACCATGTCAAGAAAAGAGTCAAGGATGAAATATGCATCCGCAGCCACCGTAGCCAAAGCGCGGCTGGCGGTCAGGCAAAAACCATCGCCGAGGGGACCAATAGTTTTAGGAAAGCGAAGTGTGTATTCTTCATAGTCTAAAGTTTCTTCCTTGTTATCAGTCGAGACTATCCACAAAGACTCGTTGCAACATGTCAACTTGACGACTTCGTCCGCTGAAATTATAGCCTTCTCTTTTTTGGTTAAACTATGGCGTTCTTGAACAGCCGCGGAAGCTCCATTTAAATCGCCTATATTTCGATAATGCTTTTCGTGATCCGGTATTCCAAGATCAACCTCAATCAGATTACAACTGAGATTGGGTTTAGTACTATGAGACGACGGATTAATCATATAATTTACTGATAGTGATGCTCCACGATCATCCGAATGCTTCTCGCTAAGGCCATGATATCTCTCTGCGAGCTCCGACAAATGGTTATGAACTTATTTGTAAGATGTGAACTTATCAACTTTAGCCAGTATGAGAATAAGACAAGAACCCATGCGTGGCGCCAAGAACCCATGCATGGCGTAGTCATACAACCAAATACACAGAGAAATGCATGAGAATTTTTTATTACCGGTCTTCTTGATTCATATGAGATTTTTGCTTCTACTCTTTGATTAATGATGAAAGGCAATCAAAATGCCTTAAAATTTGAGGATTTAGTTTTTTCTTTTTGTTGGAGGAAGATCAATCTAGGCAGAACAAATCCACTATGCATGTTGCAGATCAAGCTTTCCTAGCTAGTCAGAAGGGCAAAGGTAGATGAAGCTCATCTATTAGCAAGCAAAAATATGCTTACGCTACATAATCGAAGAAGGAAGACAAAGCTGAGAAGAAAAAAGAAAGGGAGAAACAATTTGCAAATATTATAAGGTAAATGACCATTTATTAAGAGTTGTCCAAAACTGGTTGTGAAAGAGGCAAAGAAGAGAGAGTTTGGAATGGTTATTGTAGAGGCCTCTACACCTAAAATAGAGTTTGTTAATCTTGTTCAAAATGAAGAATGAGCATTTACTACTATTTGCATATGTGATCCATGCTGGGGTTCAATGACACAAACAAAAATCAAGTAGAGCACAAAGGAAAAATGGCTATGACTAACATATTACACACACTGCTTTGTTAATCAGCTTGAGCAGAAAAAAAATGATACAAAACAAACTAAACAAGGATAGAAGAATACTCAGGCTCACAAGATAGAATTAGAAAACACCATATATTCTTGATAGATTATGGAGAGATTCATCGTCTGTGCCCAAATTGAGTTCTTGTAGATCATCCTCTTTAACTCTATTAGACATTTTATATTTCTTGTTATAAATCTTCTCTACCATCTCGTTAGTATCCCTTTCTTCTTGTTCCATTCTCTCCTTAGCTGAAATCTCGAGTTTATCCTCACGCAACTTGTTGAGTTCTAAAACCTCTATTTTTTTACTTCGCACTATCTCAACAGTTCGCTTTATGAAATTTTCTCCTGCTGCATTATTATTTTGACATCCACTTCGAATACTAGAACAACTATTGGATTAGCTTTGAGGAACTCTTCTTCTCAATACAACGAATACGGGCGTATAGCGACGGTTAAGGCGACAGAATTTCGTCGCTATAAAATTGTAACTTGCATCATAATTAGTGTCGGGCGTGGACCGTCGATTAGACGACGCAAAAAACGATGGTATTTGCGACTTGGATTGCGACGCTCCCGGACAACGTCGCTTAAACGACGCGATTTAAACGTGTCGCTTAAGCGACGCTTTTTTGCGTCGCATAAGCGACGCTAAAAAATGTCGCTTATACGACGACAAATAGCATCGCTTATACGATGATCTGTTGACGGACAAAAATTAAAACGTTGGAGGCTCTGCAATCGGCATTTTCACGCATCCGATCGAAGAGCTCTCCAACATTTGCAATTGCGCTGCGCTTACGAGCTGAAGCAAGTATATGCAGAATTGTTGTTTTGCCTAAGCTCTCTGTTATTGTCTCCCTCTATCTTTGTTTCTCTCTTTCTACATCTTTCTCTCTTTGAATCCTCTCTTTCTCTCTCTAGATCTCTCTCTCTCTAGATCTCTCTCTCTCTATCTAGATCTCTCTCTCTCTCTCTCTCTCTCTCTCTCTCTCTCTCTCTCTCTCTCTCTTCTTTCTCTCTTTACTGCAGGTTATTCAAGAAGCTAACCAAGCAAAAACTATGGCTAACAATTGTAAGTACAATTTCTATTATTTGTAGATCATTTGAATTGTGTTATTTTCATTACATGCCATACTCACACTTATTGATATGCACTCATACACTTATACATGATGAAGATGCACACACACATGCATATACCTACATATACACATATACATGCACATACACACACATACACCTAGAGTTATACATATACACACACATACACAAGAACATGCACATATTGATACATACATATACACTTATACATGCACATGCATATACATACATATACGCACACATACACATGCACATACATACATATACACACACATACATATACACTTAGGTACACACATATGAATGAATTATATAATTAAAGTATTAAAACACATATACACATGCACATACCTACATATACACATATACATGCACATACACACACATACACATAGAGTTATACATATACATGCATATACATATACATACACATACACATGAACATGCACATACTCATACACACATATACACTTATACATGCACATGCACATACATACATATACACACACATACACATGCACATACATACATATACACACACATACATATACACTTAGGTACACACATATGAATGAATTATATAATTAAAGTATTAAAACACATATACACATGCACACACACATGCACATACCTACATATACACATATACATGCACATACACACACATACACATAGAGTTATACATATACATGCATATACATATACACACACATACACATGCACATGCACATACTCATACACACATATATACTTATACATGCATGTGCACATACATACATATACACACACATACATATACACTTAGGTACACACATATGAATGAATTATATAATTAAAGTATTAAAACACATACACACATGCACACAAACATGCACATACCTACATATACACATATACATGCACATACACACACATACACATAGAGTTATACATATACATGCATATACATATACACACACATACACATGCACATGCACATACTCATACACACATATACACTTATACATGCACATGCACATACATACATATACACACACATACACATGCACATACATACATATACACACACATACATATACACTTAGGTACACACATATGAATGAATTATATAATTAAAGTATTAAAACACATATACACATGCACACACACATGCACATACCTACATATACACATATAAATGCACATACACACACATACACATAGAGTTATACATATACATGCATATACATATACACACACATACACATGCACATGCACATACTCATACACACATATACACTTATACATGCACATGCACATACATACATATACACACACATACACATGCACATACATACATATACACACACATACATATACACTTAGGTACACACATATGAATGAATTATATAATTAAACTATTAAAACACATATACATATGCACACACACATGCACATACCTACATATACACATATACATGCACATACACACACATACACATAGAGTCATACATATACATGCATATACATATACACACACATACACATGCACATGCACATACTCATACACACATATACACTTATACATGCACATGCACATACATACATATACACACACATACACATGCACATACATACATATACACACACATACATATACACTTAGGTACACACATATGAATGAATTATATAATTAAAGTATTAAAACACATGCTTAATATAAACAATAATAACAATCAATAGAACAAAACTCTTTATTACTCAATACCATACACACAATTCAAAACATAACTGAAATGAAAAATATATAGATAATATATATATATATATATATATATATATATATATATCAATGTAAATACATATAATCCAATGTCATAATCAACTAAAATCCTAATCATCATCATCATGATCATCATCATCATCAGCAATATCATGATCATCCTGATCCTCCTCATCCTCATCGTCATGATCACCCTATGACGATCGAGATCGTCCCTCCTGTGTTTGTCTCTCCACCTCATCCATATTTGTCTCCCTATAATACTCCTGTATTACATATAACAAACATAAATCAATAAAATAATTAAAACATTCATAACAATAAAATAATTATATAAAATTTAAAAATACTCACAAAGGCATCAGGATGATCTTGTATATACTCGCCCAAACGCCGATATCCAAAATATGTAGCATACTCGATCTCGTGTTTCGTAGGATATCGGCCATAGTCCTTTCACTGCAATGAAACAAATAAAAAACATTAGTTGCTTGCATTTTAACTAGAATAAAAAATATACTCACAATAACACATATACTTACAAACGTAGCTACAAAACCATTATGGCCCATTTGGCCTAAGTGCGATGTGTGGCCCGACTCCATTCTCTTCTTTGCAGCAGCCTGTTTATTCAAGAAAAAAAATACATAAATTATATGTAAAAAATTACTAAAATATATAAAAATTATAAATATAAACTATTAATTTGTGTACCTTCTGCTGAGGAAATGACTCCTGAAGACGTAGCTGTCTACGAAAAAACTGCCACGACTCAGGTGGTATGTTAGCTCGCCTCTTATTTTTTTTTACCATACAATATCTCCTGTTAATTTAATCTCAAACAGAAAAAAAAGTCAGAATACATACACATATATACACACACATACACATACACATACACATACCCACATACACATATACATGCAAACATATACGCATGCATATATGTATATATATACACATATACATACATATAACATTAACACTCATATACATATCCACATATATACATACACACACATGCATGCATATACACTCATTCATACAAAATACATGCATTTATCCCACAATAATATGTAGTTGTGTATATGTGAATATGTGTGTATGTGTAAATGTGTATATGTGAATATGTGTGTATGTGTAAATATGTATATGTGAATTTTTTATTTATGTAGATAATCAAATTATTAATATCAAATACCATTATTTGTAGATTCTGATCAATCAGATGGAACTCCACCACCGTCTCCTCATCGTGCAATGACTTTATATTGTAAGTATATGAAATATTTAATTTTAACTATATTTGATGGATACATAACTTTTTTTTTTTTAATGTTTCTTATGATGTGCAGATTCTGATCAATCAGAGGGTACTCCACCACCTCCTACCCATGCAACGACTTCACATGTGTCCTCCGATAGGAATTATGATGAATTCTACTATCAAGAGCATATTATATGTTGGTGTAACCCTTGTTATGGCACGTATCGAAGACCACGATTGGAATGTATTCAACATGAGGCAGAGTATGGTACTTTTGAGCGTGCACCATCACCTAGTCAACGTGATAATGCTTGGGTATGTATTTTCTATATATATTAATGTCATTATTTTATTTAAAAACCATGTATAAAATCAAATTATTATTGATATACAAGAATACTTGCTCGATGATGATGATGATAATTTTTCTCATAATGTTAATATACCTCGTACACGTCATGGACTTGTTGTTCATCAATTACAAGCAGAGGTTTCTAGAAATCCTCTACCTCCTGGTTTAGAGAATGAAACGGCTGGAGATTATCCATTGCCAACTCGTGATCGTTCTTTAGTACAAACATATGATAGAAGAAGATATGGAGGATGGAATAGAGGACCACTTCCTTTAGATGCAGAGGTTTTCAACTTTTGGGGTAATCACTATATGATTGCTCCATCCACTATTACTAATGCTGGTCGTGGTCTCTTTATTGTAGAGGAATTGTATGTGCCTCTGAACTCTGAAGTCACTCTTATGTCATTTTGTGGTCCTATATATGGATGGGGAGATTGGCATTGACTTTCGCGTTATGTTCAAAGCATGAGTACTTATGGAATATGCTTGAACGCAGCATCCCTTGCTAGTAGAAGGATTTTACATGCAGAAAATGAAAGATTATATATTGATGGAAGACCTTACACACATGGAAATATAGCAGGTTTAATAAATAGTAGTCGAGGGTTACATAATAGTTCAAGGACTAATTGCACATTTGAGGAGCGTGAAAATAGTCATGAACCACCATACATGAGTAGAGATGTATCAAGATACATAGTTGTCAATGCTATTACTACATTACATGCTGGTGATGAACTATTAGTGAATTATGGATGGCGTAGACCTCCAAGAGCACCTTTTAGCTAGAGAGAATAAAAATTTTCTATCCATATTTAATAAGTTATATACTTAATTTTATATTTGAAGTTTAATTTTTATTCATTTATGGAATACTAATGAGTTTTATTTATATGTGTAGATTCCAACGTATGATGTTGATGATATTCGTCCACAGCATTCACAATTACCAGTAAGACCTCATTTATCAGAAGCTTCCATGAGGAGGCTACGCAAAACTAATCCTGTGCAATATGCAAAGTTGAAAGATCTATATTCAAAAGATGATAAAGTACAAGATTTGTGTGACAATGATGAAGATGATGGCATGGCAGATTTTATTGAGGATTGGTATCAAAATGACAGTGAGAGCATGGATATTTCTAAAACTGAGAAATATCTTCGAGAGGAATGTCTAAAGCATGTATATGAAGGAAGTCGTTTGACACGACTAAATGCGAGCTTACTTATTCTCAACCTTCAAAATCGTTTTGGATGGAGTAATGTATCTGTTTCGACACTATTAAGGTATAAATTTCAATTTTCTATCTATTTATATATATATGCATAAATATATATATATATATATATATATATATATATATATATATATATATATATATATATATATATATATATATATATATATATATATATATATATATATACATGCAGGTTTTTATTCTTACTTTAGATAATGTAAGAACAAGATATTGAATTGAATGGAAACTTTTTGTCCGCGCATCTTTTAAAACTATTAATGCATCTTTCCAAATATTCGCAATGGTGACCTGGATGAGGCGCATGCACAGAGGTTACTCAAGAGACAACAATCTGATTATAATGGAGTAGTCCACTTTGTATCCTAAAGTTCAGATGCTCATCATTGACATGCAAGAGGTTTACTGCATACCCGAGAAATCCTACTCTATCTTGAGTAACCTCTGTGCATGCGATTCATCCAGGTCACCATTAAATGAACATATGTGTGAATTGACAGGATACGATTGTTTGGATGGCAGGATACGATTGTTTGGATGGCGGGATACGATTGTTTGTTTTGGAGGATAGGAATGATTTGTCGATTCACACATATATGTATGTATCTATGTGTGTGTATGTATCTATGTGTGTATGTGTATGCATGTATGTATGCATATGTGTGTGTATGCATATGTATGTGTGTGTATGCATCATTAGGTGTGTCTATGTATGCATGTGTATGTGTGTATGCATCATTACGTGTGCATGTGTCTATGTGTGTATGTGTGTGTATATGTGTGTGTGTCTATGTGTATGTGTTTGTGTTTATGAGTGTGTATGTGTTTATGTGTATGTATGTATCTATGTGTGTGTATGTGTCTATGTGTGGATGTGTATGCATGTATGTATGCATATGTGTGTGTATGCATATGTATGTGTGTGTATGCATCATTATGTGTGTCTATGTATGCATGTGTATGTGTGTATGCATCATTACGTGTGTATGTGTCTATGTGTGTATGTGTGTGTGTATATGTGTTTGTATGTGTGTATGCATGTGTATGTGTGTGTATGTATCTATGTGTGTGTATGTTTCTATGTGTGTATGTGTATGCATGTATGTATGCATGTGTGTGTATGCATATGTATGTGTGTGTATGCATCATTATGTGTGTATGTGTGTAGGTATATGTGTGTGTTGTCTATGTGTATGTGTGTGTGTCTATGAGTGTGTATGTGTTTATGTATATGTATCTATCTATGTGTCTCTATGTATCTATGTGTGTATGTGTATGCATGTATGTATGCATATGTGTGTGTATGCGTATTTATGTGTGTGTATGCATCATTATGTGTGTCTATGTATGCATGTGTATGTGTGTATGCATCATTACGTGTGCATGTGTCTATGTGTGTATGTGTGTGTATATGTGTGTGTGTCTATGTGTATGTGTGTGTGTTTATGAGTGTGTATGTGTTTATGTGTATGTATGTATCTATGTGTGTGTATGTGTCTATGTGTGTATGTGTATGCATGTATGTATGCATATGTGTGTGTATGCATGTGTATGTGTGTGTATGCATCATTATGTGTGTCTATGTATGCATGTGTATGTGTGTATGCATCATTACGTGTGTATGTGTCTATGTGTGTATGTGTGTGTGTATATGTGTTTGTATGTGTGTATGCATGTGTATGTGTGTGTATGTATCTATGTGTGTGTATGTGTCTATGTGTGTATGTGTATGCATGTATGTATGCATGTGTGTGTATGCATGTGTACGTGTGTGTATGCATCATTATGTGTGTATGTGTCTATGTGTGTATGTGTGTAGGTATATGTGTGTGTTGTCTATGTGTATGTGTGTGTGTCTATGAGTGTGTATGTGTTTATGTATATGTATGTATCTATGTGTGTCTATGTATCTATGTGTGTATGTGTATGCATGTATGTATGCATATGTGTGTGTATGCATATGTATGTGTGTGTATGCATATGTATGTGTGTGTATGCATCATTTTGTGTGTCTATGTATGCATGTGTATGTGTGTATGCATCATTACGTGTGCATGTGTCTATGTGTGTATGTGTGTGCGTCTATGTGTATGTGTGTGTGTTTATGAGTGTGTATGTGTTTATGTGTATGTATGTATCTATGTGTGTGTATGTGTCTATGTGTGTATGTGTATGCATGTATGTATGCATATGTGTGTGTATGCATATGTATGTGTGTATGCATCATTATGTGTGTCTATGTATATTGCATGTGTATGTGTGTATGCATCATTACGTGTATGTGTCTATGTGTGTGTGTATGTGCGTGTGTCTATGTGTATGTGTGTGTGTCTATGAGTGTGTATGTATTTATGTGTATGTATGTATCTATGTGTGTGTATGTGTATGCATGTATGTATGCATATGTGTGTGTATGCATATGTATGTGTGTGTATGCATCATTATGTGTGTATGTGTCTATGTGTGTATGTGTGTGTACACATTATGACACTGTATGTAAGCATGTGCATTATGTATGCATATAAGTATGTATGTATGCATATGCATATGCATTATGTATGCATATGCGTTATGTATGCATATGCATATGCATTATGTATGCATATGTGTGTGTGTATGCATATGCATGTAAGTATGTATGTATGCATATGCATATGCAATATGTATGCATGTATGTGTATGCGTGTGTATGCATATATGTGTGTGAATGTGTGTGTGAATGTGTGTGTACATGTGTCTGTATGTGTGTATGCATGTGTATGTGTGTGTATGCATCATTATGTGTGTATGTGTGTGTATGTGTGTGTGTCTATGTGTATGTGTGTGTATCTATGAGTATGTATGTGTTCATGTGTGTGTATGTGTCTATGTGTGTATGTATTTGTGTGTGTATGTATCTATGCATGTGCATTATGTATGCATGTAAGTATGTATGTACATTGTATGCATATGCATATGCATTATGTATGCAAATGTATGCATGTATGTGTTTATGTGTGTATGTCTCTCTATGTGTGTGTATGCATATATGTGTGTATATGTGTGTGTATATGTGTCTGTATGTGTGTATGCATGTGTATGTGTGTGTATGCATGTGTATGTGTGTATGTGTCTATGTGTGCATGTGTGTGTATATACTATATGTGTGTGTGTCTATGTGTATGTGTGTGTACCTATGAGTGTGTATGTGTTTATGTGTGTATGTCTCTATGTGTGTGTATGTGTTTATGTGTGTATGTGTATGCATGTATGTGTATGTGTGTGTATGTCTCTCTATGTGTGTGTATGCATATATGTGTGTGTGTATGTGTGTCTATGTGTGTATGCATGTGTATGTGTGTGGATGCATCATTATGTGTGTATGTGCCTGTGTGTGTATATGTGTATATGTGTGTGCACGTCTATGTGTGTGTATGTGTGTGCGCGTCTATGTGTATGTGTGTGTGTCTATGAGTGTGTATGTTTGGATGTGTGTGTGTATGAATGTGTGTCTATGAGTGTGTATGTTTGGATGTGTAAGTCTATATGTGTGTCTATGTGTGTATGCATGTGTATGTGTGTGAATGCATCATTATGTGTGTGCATGTATATGTGTGTGCATGTGTATGCATTATGTGTGCATGTGTGTATGTGTATGCATTATGCATTGTGTATGTGTGTATATGTGTGTGTATTTTTGTGTATGTGTGTGTGTGTCTATGCGTATGTGTGTGTGTGTCTATGCATGTATATGTGTGTGTACATATGTATGTGTGTGTAAGTGTGTGTGTGTGCGCATACCTGCCAATGGTCTCGCTCTCTCTCTCTCCCTCTCGTGCGTGCTCTTTCTCTATCTCTCTCTCTCTCTCTCTCTCTCTCTCTCTCTTGGTCTCTCTGTTCTTGCTCGCGTCCAAGTCCCGGCACAAATGTGCCGGGAGAAACCAATTTTTTTTTTTTACATTCCAGAGCGTCGCATATGCGATGCTCTGCAGTTTGCCAACGTTGCTAAATTTGTCGCTACTCAGCGATGGTGATAGCGACGCTTTTTAAGTAGCGTCGCTTATGCGACGCTATCGTCGCTTATGCGATGCTATCGTCGCTTATGCGACGAGGGTCGGGCAAAAAAAAATCCGAAATTCCTACCGTCGCTTATGCGACGACTTCGTCGCATAAGCGACGGTTCTCGTTTTTTTCCCGATTCGGGGGCGTCGCTACCCCCGCCTTTTTCTTGTAGTGTCTTCAGTATCCTCAACCTCCCTAGCTAGGCTAATAGTGTGTGCAACCAAGGGTTTCTCTTTAAGGGAAATATTCTTCCTTACATGCATTGGTATCACTACTTTTTTTTGCCTTTAGTTATTACCACCACATTCAAGCCCCAATCTTGCTTACTTTTAGCAATCTTGAGCCACGGCCTACCGAGCAATGTTTCATAAGGAGATGTTGATTATGGCATCCAAATCACCACAAAGTTTACCAAAAAACTCATTCCTACAACTTCTATTTCTTGCTTCTTCAGAATCCCTAAGGGTTGTACCTTGTTTGCTCAGGCATTTAACCTTGGAATGGAGCTTGAGCTAACTCTCTTTCCCTCATCTCTTTGTAAAGTCTTTTGAGTAAGATGTTTACACCTAATCCACCATCTAATAATACTTCATCAAACATTCTATCATGATACTAAGCCTTAATAATAGGTACAACTTATTCCACATCCACAAAATCAATATTGTTAACAATTGATAGCACATTTTGACTATGTCCTATATTTGATTGCTGACTTTAAAGTTTTTCTAGCAACATCTCCTTAAATGTTGGAAGTACCTCAAACCAATCATTGTTTGTATCCTTGTTGATCCTATTGTTGTCTTGCTTTTGTAGAGGAGACAACCTATTTCGACTATCTCATTAGGGTGAAACATGGCTGAAAAGGAAACATTTGCTAATGACGAACTAAGAAAATTGACAAATAGGGGCTTTCCTTTTGTATAAGAATATAACATTCTTCACTCTTTTAATCCTACAAAGAAAGCCTTCTTTTTAGTAGATATGCTCTGAAAGCACCACTAAGGCGATGGAATTTCTTGTATTCAGTGTACAATTTTTCATTTTTGTACAAAAATGTATATTTTTGCACACCACACAATGCAAATATTTACATTTCCAAGAGAGAGAAGATTTTTGAAGATACAAAATATTTTTGGGTCCACAAAATTCTGTGATTTTTTGGATACTCTTGATACATCAAATCAATAGTTTGTGAGCCTCAGTTTTCCACATGTACATCAAAATTTCATATCTATGAATACTCGTGAAGTTTTTGAGTCTCGATTTCCCACTTTGAGGATTCTCTATTATTTCTCATAGTGTTCAAATGGCTTGTACTTCTTGTCGTCCTTCGAATCGTGTAGCCTTGTGTTAGGTTTACAACAAAAAAGATGATTTCTTATGAAAACCTCTTTTTGTGTAGGAAAGTGATTGGATGACTATGCTTCCTAGTTGCAAAGGTGCCCATAAGGTGAAGTGAGGTAAAAGTGATGATGCAAAAAACCATTGGAAAGGTCATATTTACAGTTTCAAATTAAGAAGACATGGGTGGTTTGCAAGAGTTTAGTATATGTACAGTGCTAAGGATCTGGTGCTTCCCTTCATACTGTAAGTGAACTTTAACAATGGTCTTTAATCATTTACAGTTGCTTTCATTTTACAAGATATTTATTTTCTTATTGAAAATATTTTTCCTTCCAATGTCCAAGAGTGGCAACCTGTTAACTATTTAATAGGAACATTCAAGCTCTTCATGAGGACTATGCAAAACTTATGTATGCAAAAAAAATTTTTGCATTTGTCAATTGCACTCAATTATTTTTCTATTTTGTCCATCTAACTACTGCTTGCATCTCCTTATTAGATTGGGAGTCTTGTGATCAATGAGTAGTTACACATTTTCTGTGAAAGATGTAAGATGACATTCAAAGGACAATATCAACAAGCCAAATTTCGCACATATCAACAAATCCCCCCTGGGAGTGATGCAGTGAACAAGTAGCTGGCACTCATGTATAAGGAAGTGCCAAGCTATGTGGAAATCACTCCACAAAATGAAGTAAGCCCAAAGCTTTGCGGAAAGCTTCAAACTTCTCCCTAGGCAGAGCCTTTAAAAGGTCTGCAGTGTTCTCCTCTGTGGGCACATATGCCAAGCTCATCTCCCCAGCAAAGAACCTCTCCCTGACATAATGATAATGCACCTCAAGGTGCTTAGTGCGAGCATGAAACACAGGGTTCCTCGCAATCGCAAATGCACTCTAACTGTTAGTGAAGATTGTGGTGGCAGAAGACTAACCGACACTCAAATCAACCATAAGGCATCTGAGCCACACATACTCAACAGACGCTGTGAGAGCTGCCCTATACTCAGCCTCACAACTAGAACTAGCCACAGTAGGCTGCTTCTTGCTCAACCAAGATATACATGAGCTACCAAGCATGAAGCAAAAGCCACTAGTGGACACACGAGTGTCATAGCAACTAGCCCAATCAGAGCCAAAAAAAGCATGAAAATCTAGCAGTAGTGATTCCCCCTTGGGATAAAACAACCCAAGTACTCGAGTGCCACTCAAGTAGTAAAAGATGCGCTTAACCGCTTGCCAATGCTTGACTCTTGGATGATGCATGAACCTGCTCATCTCTGAGACAGGAAATTGAATATTTGGCTGAGTAATGCATAAGTAAATCAAGCATCCAACAACGTGTTGATAGAGAATAGCATCAAATGCATCTCTAGCATCATGAAGACTCATTCGTAAACTTGTCTCCATAAGAGTGGCAATAGACTTACAGTTTTGAAGGCCAAAATGTTGCAATAATGTGTCAATATATTTCTTTTGACACAAAGCCATTCCACCATCAACTTGCATAAACTGAATGCCCAAATAGTGATGCAAATGCCCCAAATCAGACATCTCAAATGAGGCATGCAAATCAGCCTTAAAATCAGAAATATGCTTCTCAATAGGACCAGTGAACAACATTTCATCAACATAGACAACAATGATCATAGGCACATCATGAACACGCTTAACATACAAGGTGCTTTCAGTTGGACTATTCTCAAAACCCTGTGCAATCAGATAGGCATGTATCTTCTCATACCAAGAACGTGGTGCTTTCTTTAAACCATATAATGCCTTCTTTAACCTACATGCATAATGGAAGTATTCTGCTTGGACTGGTCTTCCTGCAACAGAACAGGGACTAACTCCTCAAATGACAAGGCATTTGGATTGCCTTTCATCATCAACCGAAGAGTAGAAGAAAAACTCTGATATGAATCAGGAAGACAATTCAGAACCGTCTCCACAAGTGAGTTATCTAGTATAACCTCATCAACAGAAATCAAGTGTTCCTTCAAGCCTTTGATCTTTATTAAAAAGTTGTCCATAGAATCACCTTCATTCATCTGCTCACTCTCCAACTATTTTCAGAGATAAGCAACACGAGCCTCACTCCTAGCTTGGTACAATGTGGTAAGTGTGTCCCAAGCATCCTTAGTTGTTCTGCAAGAGCAAATGTGAGGAATAATGGCACGCTTGATAGACAAAGCTATCAATACATGTGCCTCGACATCTCTACCATCCCGATGAATTTTCTCTATAGTAGGTGTAGCAAAAACCACAGCACAAACAGGAATATGCAGAATATCATCATCTTCGACACCTTCTACATCAGCTTGAGTACCTGCAATTGTAACGATTGCAGGTATGATAGGACGTTCTTCAACACCTTGCACAATGTTCCATAGTCCTTTTGCAACCAATACATGTCACATCATATAAGCCCACAATGGGTAGTTGGTACCATCCAACTTATCCTCAACAGCCAACATACGAAATACATCACTGCGTTCAGCCATGCCCGATGACTAAATACCTTGATGCAAAAAATTGATTGTATCTCAAAAAGTTGAACAGAACTGCCTAGACAAATTTTGCTGAACCTATAGCAAACTTCAAGATGTTTATAATGGCGAACCAAAGATAGTATATACCTTTGGCACAAAAAGATGAAATAGCCTACACAAGTGTTGTGATAGTGTGTTCAGAGGTCAAAACAAGCTTAGATCACGATTTCGGCACCATAGAGCGAAGCGGTTTTGATCTCAGAAACAACTGAGTATGCTCACCGAAATTCGTGCAATTTTGAGACTACAATCAAAGAGGTGTGGACAATGCCCTAGATGAAGCAACGACGTGTTGTGATACCAATTGTTGGATTTAGACGTCTGCAGAAGCACGCGAACAACACAAGGAAGAAGAAGAAGCTTGGAGCTCACCACACAATACGGAATGTATTACCACGAATGTACAAAGATAAGTAGCCCATTTGGGCAATAGGCGTATATACAAGCCGGGGGGAAAAACCCTCCTAAAGAGGGAAAAAAGTGCCCCGGGGGTCCTAGAGTGTTCACACACATCACTACCTAAATATGTCAGCTGTCAGCACCTTGCCCATTTTTTTCCAACAAAAATGATAATATTTTATCTTGAAAGAAAACAAAGACATTGAGTGCTAAACATTTTTGTCACTTTTTTTTAATGTATGCACTCTTCATATTCATATTCGCTTTTTTTTGTTTTATATCATTGGTCTTGGAAAGTTTCTATTGTGCAAAGACTTCTTCCGAGACAACAATTGGTAGAAACTAATGTATAAAGATGGATTATGAAGGATAAAGGTAAAGATGTGGAAATTCTGCATTGCATTAATTAATTAGCTATTTATACAATTTAAGGGAAGGAATATTACAAAATGAAAAAATTGGAGGAGATACATGACATGACCAATTCAAGCGATAAGGGCCATCGAAGGTTCTTGACTAGCCTAATTGCTTGAACTAGTCATGTCTTTTTTTTAGAATTTTTATGCAACACAAGTGAAAAGGCACGACGAATTCAAGCAAATAGGGCCATAGGAAGACCTTCAATGGCCCTTATCACTTGAATTGGTTGTGTGGTTTTTCTTTACAAAAATAATGTTTATAGAGGATAGGTATTGGAGACATCATAATAATAAATCCTACATATGTTACAAGATACTACCAATTCAAGCGATCATGACCATCAAAATTTCCCTGATTTCTCTCTTCTGCTTGAATCAATCCTACCTTTTTTCTTTTCATAATATTAATTATACAAAGTTCATAGATAAAAGAATCAAGATATAGAATTAATATTAAGAAATAAATGCTAAACCATTTATAACCTAAATGATCTCATAAATGATGGGCACACCACAAATCATTCCTCTATTTGAGAAAAAAAGTTCACCAACATTTAGAAGTTGAAATATTGATTTCTATGTATAAACATAAATTACAAGCATGCTATCTTGCAAAAAAAGATAGAATGGGATCATTCCTGAATAAATTGTTCTATAAATACAATTCTCTAAAGGATTCCTTCTGTACATAATTAATAGTTACAACAAAATAGAGCATATAAATATATTCCAACATATGTCAGAAATACATGGGATTTCTATCTAGAGCTTATCATAGATATCAAAAACTATACATCTTCTTTTTCTCTTTATGCTTTTCCTTTTTGGAGCCTTCACCTTTGTGCTTTTTCTTTGGGACATGATTAAGTGGAGAATGAACAAGAGAACATTTTTTCTTATCTTATGTCTTCTTATCTGATGGTGGATCATATATCTGATGGTGGTGTAGGTGGCAGAGGAGAGTTTGGATCATATGGACAAGCAACATCTTTTATGATGTTATAAATTGCTCTTCCTCTCACCAAAAGGACCCAAGCATTTGGAAACGACTCTCCATCCACATGATCTAGTGTATTTTTGTAATGGCACATGTATTTGCATATAAAGGAATTTTTCATCTTCATTTATATTTCAAATGCAAGGATATTTTTTTATCAATGTGCATCTTCAAACGCTTGGAAGCACTGCAAAACCAAAAGTATATCAAAATGCATGGCGATGTGGTGATACAACAGTGCATAAAAAATGCACTAGAACTTAAGAGTTTGCAATTGCCATGCTGTGATTCAACTGAATTCATAAACAAAGCTTGGCTTTCGTTGAAGTCAATTATTGTTAAACTCTAATGACCCTTAGAAATATTTCTAAGCCATAGTTGTTTATAAAACTTCATGCTTAGAAAATAAATGATTATATATGGAAAATATTATGAAAACTTACTTTTCCACATATGGATGAATCATGTATTCTATATCCTCATTAAATTCTTGCGAAAGTGACCAATTTTTTATCCATGCTTTAAAAGTATAGATGGAGTCACAAGTGGATCCAAGACAAAAAACTTTCTTGAAACAACCTCCAATTCATGCGATGAGGGCCCCCCAAACTTGTTCGATTTCCCATATCGCTTGAATCAGTCATGTCAAAAAAGGAAAATCATTAAGTGATCTCTTGTGTATTTCATGACAAGAACCCATGGTCATAAATGTCTTTCATTGTAATAAGAAAATATACATGAAAGTTCTAAATGGAGATTATCGATTCAAAAAATTAAGGCCATCCAAAGTACTCCAACTACCGTTATGGCTTGAATTGATTGTGTTGAATAATTGAAGCCCTCAAGTGCTTTCATGTGTATTCTGTAACATAAACTAATGGTAAGACATTTATAATACTAAAAAAAGTAAAATATACATAAAAACTTTGGTTTCAATGTAGATGATTGATTCAAGCGATTAGGATCATCCATGGTTCTCCAATGGCTCTAATCACTTGAATTGGTTGTGACTTGTTTCTCCATCAAAACTTTAAGAAATTTGAAATTCATTACGCAATCAAATGAAGAAACACTCTTTTTAAGGAGGAAAAGCAAATTAGCATCATGTACTTGTTCTCTTTGGACATGACCGATTCCATCAATTAGGGCCATCCAAGATTTTTTGATGGCTCTAATCGTTTGAATTGGCTATGTCCAAAGAACCAAGAGACTTCAACAAGCAATGAGATGAGGTTGTTTCTTACAAAAGAGAGTAAAAAACAAAATGCAATGAAGGATATGGGGAGTTGAGTGAGACTAGAAAGAGTAGAAGAAAAATGCCACAAATGAGGTGAGGAGCTGATATAGAGTCTGTAGGATCTATTGATCATTGATGCCATGTGGTGTCTTTTGATTGGTCCATGTGATCTAACCATTGCAAATCCCAACATACATTACCACGCGGCACATTTTCATTGTCCACGGCATTTGACCATTGTGGATCTCAAGATGCAAGTTGCCATGTGTCAGAATTTGGTTCATCCATGTCATTTGACTGTTTGGATTCTCGAGGCATTGCCACATGGCTGCTCTCAATTGACCATGTGAATTCTCCAATGTCTCTTTTCCCTCATAAATATCAGGTCTCTTAGTTTTTTCTCACTTTCTACCTTGAACAATTTTGTGTACCCATACTGAGCACTCATACACCTAAAGTGTTTATACATGACTAATTCAAGGGAAAGCACGTGTTTGACCATCTTTGATTGCCTCTATTCTCTTGCATCAATCGTCCCTTGCATCTAGACTTAAAGCCCCAAAAGATCCGAAAATGGACTAGAAAAATGCAATTCTCAATCTCTCCATCTAAGAAACTACTCGATTTCATGGTTGAAGAGGCTGTGGGACTCAATGAGTTTCTAGATGCAATGCAGATGTTCAACCCCTCCTTTGATTTTGAAGTTCTTGTCGATAAAACTAAGCCATCTCTTACGGATAAGTGGAATAGTTTTCTGAGGATAGGCAATGGACAAGAAGTGCTAATGTTCAATTAGGCCCATCCAAGATTTTTTTATGAGACTAATCGCTTGAATTTATCATGTCTCATATTCATTCATATACTTGAATTCATTGGTTTTCGTCTTATGCAATCCCTTTATTCCTCATCATTCATAGATATCGACCAAAAAAATGGGCAAATTAACCTTATTTCTTATGATTTCGACATACAATTGATTCAAGTGATTAGGACCATTGGAAGATCTTAGATGGGCCTAATCCCTTGAATCAATCGTCCCCAAGTTTTATTCCATTACTTGAGAATTTTTGTTTTCTCCCTATGCAATCTCCTTGATGTCCTGGACATAAAGGAAGACATCTTGAACCTCAGATTCCATGTAAACTTTTGTATCTTATGATTGATTTAGAATTTGGAGAAACTTATAACACCATTGCATCCAAAATGTGTCAAAACCCTAAGATTGGCTATCTATTTGCGTTATTTTGATACCCAAAGCTCTTGTTTCCAATTACTGATAACCTATTCCTACTGATTTTCACACACGAGCCGTTCAAGCAATTAGGCCCATGCAAGATTTCTTGATGAGCATGATCGCTTAAATTGGTCGTGTCCTAAATTCATGTCAAAAAATTCATTTTTTTATTTTTCCCATATACAACTCTATTGTCCCTTATCATTCATAGTTATTTGCAAAACAAATAGGTAGAGTATATATCTTTGATTTTTCATGATTTTGAGTAATGATTGATTCAAAGGATTAGGCCCACCCAAGATCTTTCAATGAGCGCCTAATTGCTTGAATTGATCGTGTGTTTGGCTCATATTTTAACTTGAGTCTTTTTTTTCATTTTCTTATGCAATTTCCTTCTACAGCTACTCGAAAGCAACTATGTTGAGATGGAAGAGATGGTTAGGCACGTGTAGTGGTCGCTTCTTTTGTCAAACATGCCATTATCCCTCACATTCACTCATGCAAAATAGAAAAGATGCTTGGGATCCACTTACAACTTTATACCACGCAAGAAATGAGGCTCATGTCGCTTACCTATAAAAATAGTTGGAGAGTGAGCATATGAATGAAAGAGATTCCATGGAAATTATTTAAAAAAATATCAAAGTTTTGAAGGATTAGTTGATTTTTGCTGATGAAATCTTGCTAGATAGTTTATATGTGCAGATTGTTCTTGCTAGTATTCTAGATTCATATAAGATTTTTTTTTCTACTCTTTGATTAATTATAAAAGGCAATTAAAATGCCTTAAAATTTGAGGATATAGTCTTTGTTTTGTTGCAAGAAGATCAATCTAGGCGGAACACTGCAAATCAAGCTTTCCTAGCTAGTCAGAAGGGCAAAGGTAGATGGAGCTCATCAACTAGCAAGCAAAAATCTGCTTATGCTACAGTTTGAACAAGGAAAAAAAATACGAGAAGAAAAAACAAAAGTAGAAACAATTTGCAAATACTGTAAGGGAAATGATCATGTCATTAAGAGTTGTCCAAAACTAGCTGCAAAAGGGGCAAAGAAGAAAGAGTTTGGAATGGTTTTTGTAAAGGCCTCTACACCTAAAATAGAGTATGTTAATCTTGTTCAGAATGAAGAACGAGCATTTACCAATATTTGTAGCTATGACCAATGTTGGGGTTGAGCAACACAAATAAGAATGAAGTAGAGCGCAAAGGAAAAATGGCTATTGTTGGTGCAACTACTCTAAGCCTAAATGCTTGATCGTGACTTATCTTGAAGTTCATATGTTCACTCAATCATTATCACATGAATGATCCCTTATAAAGGGTTAATTTTTTACTCCTTGTAAAAGTGCATATGAGGAAAGGCTTCCAATTATGAGTTCTTAGGAGAACCTTTCCACGAATTATTTGGTGAGGATTTATAACAAATCAAGTCCTAGAACTTCGTAACACTTTTAGATAAAGATTCAAATTCAAACAGGTCCAACAAAAAGGCTATAAAGGAGGACTATCTAGTCAGACGGATATGCAGCTAGAAGAGCCTGATTTGGAGAGACATTCACAGAGATTTTACATGGATATTGAGATCACACTATAGCTCTAGCATTTTCCTCACATTGTACAGTCATTCATTTCCAATGTCAATGTAATTTATGTGCATTAATACATATAGTTTTCTCATATCTCATCTCTTTTACTCTGTCATGTATTACTAAGAATAGTGAACTTCCCTTATCCATTTATCAATGTGTACTTGATCATTTGCAGTGATTTGAGTTGGACTAGATCCATTAGATAGTCTATTTGTATGCTACAAGATCTAATTTTAGCTGGCTTAGTCATTCTTGAGTTATGTGCAAAACATTGCTGTGTGGTCTGTATACTATTAGCACCCAAAAATGTCTGGATGTATCTCTAATTTGCTAAGCATCATTCTCTTAGCATAGTTGATCATTTCAAGTTAGACAACTTGCAAATTTTAGCTACCCATGTTACTTAGATATTCCCAAAAGGATTTTGTTCAATTGCTAGCAGAGAAAGAGAACTATTCATTTCTTTGAGCAGGTGTAGTGACCAAAATAGCAAGTTTTGGTTCATAGTGAAAATTCCAAGTAATCTGTCTTGATCCAATGATTTGAGGATCATCTTCCAAAGTACTTGGGTGATTATTTATGATTCTTGGAAAGCTCAGGAGGTTTACTTTGCACTCATTAACTCAGTTTTGGCTGGTGTGAAGCAGGAATTTGCAGCATCATCTCATCTCTGGAAGGTATCCACCATCTCCTCCAATAGTGGTATCAAAGCAACATCAAGGTAAAACGGGAGATGGATTTCCATCATTCATTGACATACTGGATAGGCGAAATTATCCAGCTTGGTCCCTAAGGATGAAGGCATACCTCAAGGGAAGAAGATTGTATGGATACATACCTGGGGATGAAGAAATTGTTGGAAATTAGGTAGGCCTATAACTAATTCTACAGGTCCCACAAGTTCAGGATCTACAACATAGATTCCAGTATCTTCCAAAATTGACAAACATAAGCATAAAACAATTAATCATACAATGATGAGACAAATATAGAGAGAGATTATACAACATGTTCAAAGTATTACGTAAGCCATTGCTTACTCACACCATCCTATATACAAATGTCAATTTACAATGTGGGAGTCAGAACCTCAACCACTCTATGTGAATAGAAATACTACAAAACTTATAAGAATATTCAGATGTAGAGACAGAAATCTGTATATGTATGAGATGTATGACCTGATAGGTTGCACAAGAGTGAATATGAGTGACAGGAAGAGGAAAGATTAGTTAGAAACTAATATTCGGCAAACCCTAATATGAATTTAGGCTATGGAAGATCCTAAATCAGATGTGTGTGTGACAGATCACATACTTACAAAATTAGCATAGAATGCTAACATGTTGCTGACAGAAATCCTCATACTCATGTGGAAACACCTCTCTCTAACACCTCATCTGATGCATGTAGCATGCATGTACTAATTCTCCTTTATGGATGACATTGCCTCCATGTATGCCGAATAGGACCCCTCCAGATATGGATGCCACCACCTCCATAAGCTCCAAGTAGTACATGTGTTCATAAAGAGAATATGTACCTAAATAGCTAACATAAGATGTAATCTTATTTTAAGCTCCATCCAATGTCTTTGAAGTACTCCATAATCTTCATGTAGAAGACAATCTTCAAATACATCATGTAGATGGATGATCCACATCACCAAGTTGTTGATAGGTAAGCTTTCTCCATAAGCAAGAGTGTGAGCACACTCTTCTCTAAGAAGATCTCCAAGGTTGCACCTAATTATCTTCATAAGTTGCTCCATAGCTGCCCATATGTGCACCATGGCTGCCCCATGTGTGCATTAGCTAGAATACCTCCAAGAGACTTCATAGCTGGCATTAGATACTTTCAAAAGTGATCAAAACTCTTTCTTATATAGCCCATGAGGCTTTTACGTCAACCATGCGCTCTGTCTAGTGTTATTTTTTTGACTGTCAGTAGGACTTATGTGTTGCTATGCCTACAAACGATTTCTTGCATGAGTAATAGATATGCTATAAGTTTCGGCCAACATGCATTTCGGTGTTTGGCTCTCTTGATGTTTACATGTTCAACAGCATTCGGATTAGTGTTCTCTATCCTTATCCATAATCGCTTGTATGGCCTTCTTTCTGCGTGCTTTATCATCGTTGACTCTATGTGATTATGCGCGATGTTGAATTTCTATTGCTCTGCCTACTCACGCATTTTTTTTTGGTTCATCTTTTCTCATGAATGATAAAACTCGTTTGTAATATTGCTCCCATATTTTGGGATGCAGGGATGCATTAATCATTTGGGTTTCCATTTGCAATCAGAATGAGGTATGCTGGTTGTTTTCTTCCAAGTGTGCACTGAGTATGTTTTGTTGAATGATCCATGTTCATGAATGTTCTTATCAGCGTGTGTTTGAATTTTGTGCTATATGCTTTCTTGGTTATCATTGCACATGCTTTGATCCTTCTATTTTCAATGTCATCATTGTGCAATTATTTTCCCTTTTTCACGCTCTCATGATCAAAAAATTTGAGTATATTTGAGGGACTAAATGGGAGACCCACAACAATGACAAATTGTTAGATGGTGCTAAGATGGAATACACGCGTGGAAAATTTAGAGCCCTTTCTACATAATGATTCACTTTGTATATGAGCCGTAAGATGTACACACATTGATTCATGATATGATGTAAATGAACTGTTCTTGTACTTTATTTGTGTGCATATAGATGGGTAGGATATAAGTTGTGTGTAGTGTATTTTCATACCTTGGATTTAGTTCTAGGCACTATGCTTTGCATTACACATTGCTTATGGTTCTGGACATGTTATGAGCTTTACTTGCACTCCATACCATGGTCTCACCATGCACTTTGGTTTGCAAGTATTGTTGATAAGGGTAGAGCATAATTATGTGTGCACATATAAATTTGGATTGGAAGGTTGCTACTACATTGGTTATGTACATGGAGTTGAGCCACTCTATTCTAAGAGAGGTGCTATCACTTTAGCATTATGAAGATGTACATGGAGATTGTCTATGGGTTGGGTTCTTATTTTTAGACTTTGTTTGGATATATTTTGGCCTTGATGTGAGGGCCTGACTTGATGTATTTGGTCTTGGTGAGTGTGATGGAACCGGTGTCCTCGGGCATGAGTGATGTGGAGGCTCGCAGATTGAAACACTCTTCGAGATTAGGTGTGTCCCTTTGGTTGTATGACATGTTGTATAAAGGTTCCCATCCTATAAATGGTTTCCATGTAATTTTCATCTTGTTGAGGGGGGTATTACTTATCAAGGGATACTGGTAGTTCAAGTCCACTGTGCGTGCCAGTGTTGGGGGCACATCTTCATTTATGTAATTGATTATACTAAGGTTCATTTGGATGGTTGGGAGAGGGTTGAGTGTGAAGAGCCTTTAAGGCCACTTTCTTGTATAAATATGGCTTTTGGGATAATGAAACTACTCTCTTCTTGTGTCGCCACTCACATGGCTTTTGACGTGTACCTTCTTCTTGGTTCTTGGTAGTTAGTAATGTTTCTTGTTCTTTTGTTTCTTGGAATGCGTGCATTCTTTGTTTGCTTGTTATGAACATGGCTATGGTGACGTAGGCTCTCTCTCTCTCTCTCTCTCTCTCTCTCTCTCTCTCTCTCTCTCTCTCCTCTGTTGCACCTTCCCTGCAACAGAGGAGAGAGCGATAGAGAGAGAGAGAACCTATGTCTCCATAGTCACGTTCATAAAAAGCAGACAAAGAATGCACGCATTCCAAGAAACAAGAAACTAATAAAACTAACTAACAAAAGAAACACGTCGGAAGCCATGAGTTTGGCGACGCAAAAAGGAGAGGAGTTTCATTATCTCAAAATCCATATTTATACAAGAAAGTGGCCTTAAAGGCTCTTCACACTCAACCTTCTCCCAACCCTCCAAATGAACCTTAATATAATCAATTACATAAATGAAGATGTGCCCCCAATACTGGCACACACGTAGATCGTAGAATGACCAAAAGTCTTCTAGGATTTTATCAAATTTGTATTTTCTACCACACAAGTGTCACCTCTAGAAGATTCTCTTAAAGAATATCATCTCAAAATATCTTTCCAAAAGGCCTATAAAAGGACCCTCTTGTATGCCCTCAAAACAAGTAAGTTGTGTGTAGGTACATGCCATCAACACTACGGTGATCATAGTGCTACACTTTGGAAGCGAAGACCTTGGCTACAAGAGAGGTTGTAAACTCTCTTCCTTTATATATCCCATATCCTTTGTATCCATATCTTGTAATATAAACTTTATTTCCCTTCGAATCCACTTATCTCTTCCTTCCTCTCTATCTCTCTCACTCCTATTTCTTATAATTCATTCTCTACATTCCCCTCATTTCCAAAACCTCATCATTTCCCTTCACCTTATATCCATTGGGAAGTGAGGTTATCGTGATCCTTGTGTTTATGTATTTGAATGTTTGTTGTTAAATGCTAAGAGGATAGTGTGGGACACCCATGTCGTAAGATCATTTGGTGTAACAATGAATGTACATGTGTATGTGTGACCTGTAAAAATGCTATGAAGACACTATGGATCACCTCTGTCCTAAGAGAATTTTCATTTTGTGTGCATGATAAGAGGGTAGTGAGGATCACCCATATCCTAAGAGTTCCCTTTGTGTTTTATGTTTATGTATGGAGTGAATGTTTAAGGAGCTAACCTTCCTTTCCATGATATCAATCCTTGCTTATGAGCTTGAGTACTAAAGGAGTGTTAGAGGCCATTTCTTTAGTCCTCCTCTTAGAGTGTATGCATATGTGTGTATGTATGCATGTATGTATATATATGCATGTGTGTGTATATATGCATGGAGAAATCGAGGACAACATCTACAATGGTCCATAAAATTTTGCACTTCCTTAATGTTCTTGCATCTTGGAGAATCTACGATCACTTTGATATATCACGATCCAATGAGACACCATTTTTGTAGAGTCTATGACAATTGATCTTTCCTTGATAGACTATAAAGACACATTTATTAGGATTCATACATACTCGATATTGTCTATATTTGTAAAAATGAGGTGTAGTTTAGGTTTGTGAGCTGATCTTTGAGAAGACTAAGTGCATAAGTCATCAACATAAAAGTTTTTCTCCTACTCAAGAATTCCTTATAAACATGAGACATAAATCTTTCTTAAATGGATGATGTGTTTGCGAGACCAAAAGGCATAACCCTAAAAGCATATACACCCCATTAAATAGGAAATGATGTTTTGTGTTTGTTGATATATTTAGGTAGTGATGTGTGTGAACACACTAGGACCATCAGGACACTTTTTTCCCTCTTTAGGAAGTTTTTTTCCCCCGGCTTGTATATATGACTATTGCCCTAATGGGCTACTTATGTTTGTACATTCTCTAGTAATACATTCAGTATTATGTGTTGAGCTCCAAGCTTCTTCTTCTTCTTCCTTGTGGTGTTCACGTGCTTCCGTAGACGTCTAACTCCAACAATTGGTATCAGAGTATGTCACCGCTTCATCTAGGGTGTCATCGACACTCCTCCGGCTGTAGTCTCAGAATTGCATGAATTTTGGTGGGCATACTCAGGGTGATTCAGAGATCAAAACTGTTTCGCTTTGTGGGTGCCGAAATTGCAATCTGAGCTCGTTTTCGCCTCGAAACTCACTATCACAGTGGTTGTGCAAGCTATTTCATCTTTTTGTGCCAAAAGTATATATTAGTTTTGGTTCACCAGTATAAGCATCTTGAAGTCTGCTATAGGTCTAGCAGAATTTGTCTTGGTAGCTCTGTTCAACTTTTTGAGATACAGTCAATTTTTTGCATCAAGGTATTTTAGTCACCGGCCATGGCTAAAAGCAGTGATGTATTCCGTATGTTGGATGTTGAGGATAAGTTGGATGGTAACTACCCATTATGGGCTTATATGATCCGACATGTACTGGTTGCAAAAGGACTGTGTGGAACATTGTGCACGATGTTGAAAAACGTCCTATCACACCTGCAACTGTTACAACTGCAGGTACTGAAGCTAATGTAGAAGGTGTCGAAGATGATGATATTCTGCATATTCTTGTTCGTGTTGTAGTTTATGCTGCACCTACTGTAGAGAAAATTCGTTGGGATGGCAGAGATGCCCATGCACTGATAGGTTTGTCTATGAAACGTGCCATTATTCCTCACATACGTTCTTGCAGAACAACTAAGGATGCTTGGGATACACTTACCACATTGTACAAAGCTAGGAATGAGGCTCATGTTGCTTACCTCTGAAAACAGTTGGAGAGTGAGCACATGAAGGATGGTGATTCTATTGACAATTTTCTAACAAAGATCAAAGACTTGAAGAAACAATTGATTTTTGCTAATGAAGTTATACCAGATAGCTCACTTGTGCAGGCTGTTTTGAATGTTCTTCCTAATTCATATAAGCATTTTGCTTCTACTCTTCGTTTGATGATGAAAACCAATCCAAATGCCTTGTCATTTGAGGATTTACTCTCTGTTCCATTGTAGGAAGATCAATCTAAATAGAATGGGTCCATTATGCGTGTTGTAGATCAAGCTTTCCTAGCTAGTCAGAAGGGCAAAGAAAAATGGAGCTCTTCAAGTAGTAAGCAGAAATCTGCTAATTCTGCACAATCAAAGAGGGAAGACAAAGATGAAAAGAAATAAAAAAAGCAAAAAATATTTTGCAAGTACTATAAAGGAAATGATCATATCGTAAAGAACTATCGAAAACTATCTGCTAAAGAGGCAAAGCAGAAAGACGCTGGAATGGTTGTTGCAGAGGCCTCTATACCAAAAACAGAGTCTACTAATCTTGTGCAGGAAGAAGAATGGGCGTTTACTACTGTTTGCAGTTTTGACCCATCTTCTCATGAGCAATGCATGTCTGCAGTGGACTCAGATGTTTGGTACTTTGATAGTGGGGCGACCAAACATATCACCTCACAACGCAGCTTCTTCACTTCACTCAAGCCTGCCCCTACAGGGAATATTGTCACATGTGCCAACAACTCCTCTTATCCTATTATGGGAGTGGTAAGATCATTTTGACTAATGCTGATGGTAGTTCTTTCACTTTGTCAGATGCTTTATTTATGTCAGGGATCAAGAAGAATATGGTATCAGTTTTAGCTTTAGCCAAGATTGGCTTGGTTGTGAAATTTGTTGATGACAGATGCACAGTTCATGATGTGTCAAATGGGGATGTGATTATTTCTTGTGGCATTTTATGTCGTGGGCTATATAATCTCATAGACTATGAAAGATCTGTGAATGACTCGACATGTGCAGTACATGATTCTCAGGCTATGTCAGATGCAAAGCTTTGGCATGTAGGCTTTGGTCATCTGAATTTTGCTAGTTTGCTACACCTGTAGAAATCTAAAATGGTGTCCTCTTTGCTCGAACTTGAGGCACCTAGAAAGCATGTTTGTGAAGGGTGTATTTTGGGCAAAATGCAGCATTGCTCATTTCCAAAAGATGGTTCCGTTCGGGCTACTCAGAAATTGCAGCTTGTATATAGTGATGTATGTGGTCCTATGCAGACACCTTCTTTTGAAAATTATCTTTACTTCATGACGTTCATTGATGATTTTTCCACGCATGCATGGATATATCCATTGAAAGAAAAGTTTGACGTGTTCATGTGCTTCAAACAGTTTTAGGTTTTCGCTGAAAATCTGTCAGCATGTAAAATGGAAACCCTCTGTTTTGATCGAGGGGGGGAGTATATGTCTTCTGATTTTAATGCATTTCTAGCTGAACGTGGGATAAAACACCAGTGTATAGTGTCATATACACCTCAATAGAATGGAGTTATTGAACGGAAAAACAAGTCACTCATGGAGATGGCAAGGTGTGGTCAAGAGTCAGGCTTTACCATATAGTTTCTGGCTTGAGGCTATCATGTGTGCAGCATATGTACTTAACAGGTGTCCCACTAAAGCAGTGCAGTCTATCACCCCATATGAGGTTTGCCATGATTGCAAGCCATCTGTTGCTCATCTGTGTGTTTTTGGTTGTCTAGCATATGCATTACTACTTGGACAACATCATAGAAAATTGGATGATAAAGTAGTAAAATGTATTTTTGTTGGGTACAATTCTAAAAGTAAAGGCTACCATTTGTATCATCCACATACTAAATGCATTCTGGTTAGCCGTGATGTTGTTTTTATGGAAGATGCTATTCAACCAATGCTTTCATATACTAAGGAGCCATCTGTTAGCTCCAAAGACATGTATGATATGTTGCTTCCTCTTTTTAAAGGTGGAGAATCTAGTGTTGGTCCTAATGAGGCAACTTCTTAGTCTTTGCAGGTTTCATATGATGATGCAAATCATCCCATTTCTTATGCAGATTTACATGATGCACTTGTTCATGAGAGAGTTGATATTCATGAGGCAAAAAGTATGCCAAAATGGCTGGTGCAAACTTTGCATGACAACAAATTAGATGCATCTCTATCATATCGTACTCGATCACGCTCTCATAGTGCCTCTTTTGCATCAGATTGCTATGTTATGGCTGCATCTAGTCTCTGTGATGAGACTGAGCTTGTTTCGTTTGATGAAGCACAAAATTTTGAAAATTGGATGGCTGCTATGCAATTTGAATATGATGCTATAATGAAGAATGGTACTTGGTCTTTATGTGACTTGCCTCTTGGCAAGAAGGCCATTGGCAGTAAGTGGGTATACAAGCTAAAGCATAAACTTGATGGTACATTTGACATGTATAAGGCTAAGCTTGTTGCAAAGGGCTTTGTGCAGGAAAGAGGCATTGATTTTGATGAGACCTTTGCACCTACTTGCCTAATGACTACCGTTCGTAGCATCTGTGCACTTGAAGCTCATCATGGTTGGAATGTACATCAGTTGGACATTAAAACAAAATATTTGAATGGTGACTTGCATGGAGAAGTGTATGTTTTTCAGCCCCGTGGCTTTGTGCAAAAAGGGCATGAAAACCAGGTGTGCAGGTTAAAGAAGGCATTATATGGTTTAAAGCAAGCACCACATGCTTGGTATGAAAAGATACATGCCTATCTGATTGCACATGGTTTTGTGAATATTCCAACTAAAAGCACCTTATATATTAAGCATGCAATGGATATATTTTTTATCATTGTGGTTTATGTTGATGACATGCTGCTCACTGGTCCTCACAAGAGGAATATTGCTGATTTTAAGGCTGATATACATGCCTCATTTGAGATGTCTGATTTGGGGCATTTGCAACACTATTTGGGCATTAAATTTATGCAAGTTGGCGATGGAATGGCTTTGTGTCAAATGAAATATATTGACACATTATTGTAGTGTTTTGGCCTTGGAGACTATAAGCCTATTGCCACTCCTATGGAGACAGGTTTACAATTGAGCCTTCATGATGCTGGAGATGCATTTGATGCTATTCTTTATCAGCAGGCTATTGGATGCTTGATTTACTTATGCATTACTCGACCACATATTTAGTTTTTTGTCTCACAGATGAGCAGGTTTATGCATTGCCCAGGAGTCAAGCATTGCCAGACCGTTAAACACATCTTTTGCTAGTTGAGTTGTATCCGGCTACTTGGTTTGTTTTATCCCAAGGGGGGGATCACTACCGCCAGATTTGCATGCTTTTTTTTACTCTCATTGGGCTGGCTGCTATGACACTCGTGTGTCCACTATTATGTCAGGGAAAGGCTCTTTGTTGAGGAGATCAGCTTGGCATATGTACCCAGGTAGGAGAACATTGCATACCTTTTCATGAAGGTTGTGCCTAGGGAGAAGTTTGAAGCTTTCCGCAAAGCTTTGGAATTACTTCCTTTTGTGGATCGATTCCACATAGCTTGGCACTTCATTATACATGACTGCTAGCTCCTTGTTCACCGCATCACTCCGAGGGTGGATTTGTTGATATCTTTTGGTAGTGATGTGTGTGAACACACTAGGACCGTCGGGGTACTTTTTTCCCTCTTTAGGAGTTTTTTTTCCCTCGGCTTGTATATACACCTAATTCCCTGATGGGCTACTTATCTTTGTACATTCTCTAGTAATCCATTCAGTATTGTGTGTTGAGTTCCAAGCTTCTTCTTCTTCCTTGTGTTGTTCACCGTGCTTTCACAGACGTCTAACTCCAACAGTGTTGGTCTTCAAGCGCAATATTTCTTGGTTATAGGTTGAAAACCCATTAAAGAAGTTATACACTTCCTTTCCTGCCACTCTTTCCAAAAGCTAGTCATTGATTGGCAATAAATAGCTGTCTCCACTAATAGCAGCATTAACTTTATTCAAGATGATACACACCCTAAGTTTCCATTGTTTTTGGGTAGTACCACTAATGGATAAACCCACTTTGTAGGTTCTATTTCATAAATGAATTATGCAGCCAATCGTTTGTCTATTTCCTCCTTCATCTTGGCTAGGTGGACATCATTGTAAGTTTATGGTCTTTGTTTGGAAGTTCTTGCCTTAGGAGTCATGGGAATCTGATGAGAGCAAATATTTGGGCCTACTCCTTTTAGTTCTTTCCATGTACATGCAAAGACATCCCAATACTCTTGAAATAATTCAACTAATCCCTATTCTTCTTCCAATGTGATATCCTTTCCAATGAAGGTGCATATGTCCTCATCGTTTTCGCTTTCTACAACAATTTCTTTTCTCTATTCTTTGTTGTCCTATGCTATCCCTTCTTGCACCTCTCCCTTAGGCATTTGAATAACTATTTTTGACTCTTCTATTTCATACTACTTTAAGTTTTCAAGAACTTTGAAATATTCCCCCGATGGATCTTCCACTTCTATACCATCCTTCTCCTCACTACAAGTCTTGTGGTAAATTTCTACTGAGAATATATTAAGAGATTCCACTATGGATGTTGCTCATATTTCCTTTAGGTAATTTCCTTCTTAGTGAAGCTCTAGTTCCATTACTATGCTTTCAATATCGCAATCTTCATAAAAATCTTCCTCATCTTCATCATCTTTCTTCATCATTACCAGAAACAAGCTTAGGTCATAACCCTCTTCATGCATACATTCAACCATGGCAATGACTTGCTCATTGACACATAGGTTTAAGGTAGCCAATATTTCCAATCAAACATGGGGCTAAAAAGCTTCATTTGGAAATATTTGTGGCATGTGTGTTATATGCTAAATCGACCTTTTCTCCCTAGTCCATGGTTCTAGCATTGAAGTCACTTTTCTTCTCATCGGGTAGCTTTACAAATCCATAATTGTGTATCCTCATGCATCCAAGATTGGTTACTATATCCTACACTATGAATAGATATGTCATCTTCCTCTTTATGGATGGGGTTCCATTGGAGAGGAGCATCCCTATATGAGATGTTTTGTAGATCTATTGTTGTAGTGATACACTAGTATTGAAGTTATATTTTGTCTCTTCCCAATCTTGTACTACCCTCAACTAGTGCATAAATAATCTTTCCAGTATCACCTTATAATTAGCCACCTTGGCAAATTGGCATATGGTCAATGTATGCTAAAAATACACTCTACAAGTTGTTAAGGTTATATTTTCCAGACCCAAGTGGTCATTATACGTGGCCATATGCTAACTATAATTTCATTATTATTAATCTTAGTGTAGGTTTTCCCCACTTTTCCAAAATTTCTTTTGTGGCAATACCAAGTCTTGCATTAGTATCTAGTATAGCTTTGGTCATTTAGCCATTGTATATGACTAGAGGACATGTGTTTCCTTCGTCACCCTCACTGAAATATCCTACATTGTCTATAGGTATCTTTAGAATAATGGTTTCTTCCTTATTCTTCTCCTTTTCATTAATGGTACTTTGAATATTTTGTTGAGAGGCTAGTTTTCCCCATCATTGAGATGTAAATTTCAATCATTCTTCCAAGGTTAAAGAGGAGAATTTTTTTTCTTACGTGCATGGATCAGATGATACATGATACACCAAGGAGTTATGATACATGATACAAGAGACACATGAAACGATACTCGAAGAAGTATCAGTGATACATGACCTTTGGGTTCATGACACACAACACTTGATCAAAATGTCACATGACACTTGTGACAATGCAACACATGATACAAATGCTCTATGATACAAGATACTTGATACACAAGTACCACGTGACAAGATGCTCATCTGGTCATGACAACCAATAATGGAGTATGGGTGATACACGATCTTGAGAAGGTGTCACAAGCACCTGTCATGTCTTAGAGAAACATGGGAATCTAGTATCGATGGTACCTAACTTATCTTGTATCACAAAACTTGGACTTTTAGTTACTTATTTCAAGTTTCGTCTTTAAGTGTGAGTTCCTTTTGCTCTCCTTTATCCCCCTGTATGGGCATTGACAAGTAGTAAAACGAAGTATTAGAGATCTAAAAAAGAAATAACTCAACAACTTGTAAGGTGTAACATATGTATTCAATAAAGGTATCATATCTTTGTTGATGGATCCATTTTCCCTTCACATATCATTCTGATTACAAAGAAGAATGAGTGGAAAACGGGATCTAGCTTTTGAATCTCTTTATCTTTTTACCTAGCCAAAATAAAGATAATTAAGTGGAGTAATATTTGGGGTCCTTTTCAAAACTCATCGAGCATGTAGTCTTCAAAATCTTCACTTCTCCTATGATGGTACATTATAGAGAGAGAGACCAACAACTTGATGCTTCTCCAACCAAAGCTTTTTTCACATGGTCTTTCTAGTGAAATCTAAGATGTTCAATAAGAAAATTTCACCATGAAGGACAAAATCAAGATTGTAATCATTGGTGTTGGTCCAATTCTACTCCTCAATGATTGCATGGATACTAAAAACTAGCTTCCTCTAAGGTGTATGCATAGTCTATCCGTGTTCTTTTCCTCAATGGTTGAACCTTTCAAATGTTTCCTAAGAAGAGTTGAGTTTTAAATGAAGTTCAAAAGAACCCTGAGAAGTACCTTACTTCAAATCGAGGTCGATTCCTTTGGTATCTTGATCTTAAGTACTACCATGAAGTGTGCTCTTGAACCTCATAATTATTATGAAATAGATTGGATAGTTAATCATTTCATATAGTATATTCATCCCCTTACTTAGTGCTCTCCATTGTAATTTCTTAGGTAAGTTCTTAATCTCATAGTACAATCTCATTTTCCAAATTCTCAATCTCATATGCTTAATTTGGTCTTCACATTGTTACGTTGGGTGTCTTTATTATTAATTGAGCAATCCAATTGATAAGATTATAGGGGGTTATTGATTGGTGATGGTGGGCGATCAATAATATGAGAAACCATGAGAGCTAGTGATCAAAGCTTTTAGAAAAATTTCCAATGGGAAATAACCTTGATCTTTTTGATAATGGTGACCTTGAATACTTTTAGTTAAGGAATGACGTCCTAAGAATTCTCCACATTTGCAATAGCTCAAGTAGCCAAAGTGAGGAGAAGCGATTTCCCTAGATTGTGATAGGGTGATAGGTAATCTCGAAAGCAAGCAACATGTGTGCCTTTCTAGATTTGATCATGATTGTGCATGCATGATACGCATCCTTGATTTTTCATGATTGATAATTTTTTGAACGAGTTTTTTGTGGAATTCATGAAGAGGGATTATATTGGTTGAGCAACCATGTCCTTGAAAACACTCGATCAAGTCATTTATTAGAATCCTTTGGAAACCATGTCCTCGAAAACACTTGAACAAGATTATGTTTTTATTGTGCCTCTTTATCTAAGCATTAAGCTATTCTTTCATCATTTCTATTATTGCTATGGATAATATTAGATGTGTTGAACCTCACGTAAAGAGCAAGATCTATTGCTTTGTGTAAACTTGTTTTTGTATCTATTGCCATGAAAAGTATAGATTTTTTCTCCATCTTGTGTCTCTATGTGACATCTTCCTTTCCCTTTGCTTTCTTTCTTGTTGTTAAAGGTCACAAATAAATTGCTTATGATTTGAGGTTATTTTGTGCTTGTGTGCCACATGTTTGGGTGTGATTGTTGTGCATAGGAGTATCTCACAGTATCTCACAAAATCAATTTCTAGGACTCTTCTCTATTCATTCATGTTGGATGTGTGTAGAAGTGTGAGAGGCACATGAGAAGCACACACAAGGAGCACAAATGCAACAAGACACATGGAGAAGACATATGGAAGAGCTCTCCCTATTGATGATGAACAAAACTAAAGTAAGAGTTGAATAATATCCCTACGTACAAACTACCACCACATATGAGTGAATCATGTATGTGGTAACATGGAGAAAAAACCTCTAGCCAACACTAGAGTAAAAAGTGCCAATGTATAGGGAAAAGGTTTACATCAAAGTTACTTAAGGAACACATACGTGTAACAAAACCCCTAGAGTGAATGATGTGAACACATATAGGAAGTGAGAAATCATTTCCCATTAAGAAATAAGCCTAAATCTTTATAAAAGACTTCAAACTTTTCCCGTGGAAGAGCTTTGGTGAATATGTCTACCACATTATCTTGTGTATGCACGTATATCAAATCAATATCTCGTGCATGAAGGAACTCTCTCACATAGTCATAGTGCACCTCAATATGTTTGGTCGGTGCATGAAACACTGGGTTTCATGCATTAGCCGATGAACTCTGACTATCAATGAGAATATGTGTAGCGACATCAATCTCCATGCAAAGATCCATCAATAGGCATCTCAGCCATATACACTCCACTGTAAATGTGGAAACTACCCTGTATTCAACTTCACAACTTGATGTCACCACTATAGGTTGCTTCTTACTCAACCAAGATATGCATGAGTCTCCCAACCTATACTCAACCAAGATATGCATGAGTCTCCAAGGGAAAAGAAACTACCACTAGTGGACATGCAAGTATCATAACAACCAGCCTACTGACTATCTATAAAAGCATGCAAGCATGGCTCAATATCTCTGCCATAAAATAGACCTACATTCAATGTGCCTTTGAGATATTTAAACACATGTTTCACTATGTATGAAATCCATCTCTGATTGCATAGTACTCATCTAATGTGGATCATTGCATGCATCTTCAAAAGTAACTGGCTTTTCATTACATACTGTAGCAATAAGAGAGTAATCCACAAAATTACTTGGTACATCACGAGAGCTTGATCTTGTTATACCAAGTAAAGGTGCACCCAATTTGCTATCCTACAAAGTTTTTTTTCGCCACTTTGGCATACTTTATGCACTCTTGATAGACATCTATTCATTATGCAATACATCATCAACATGTATGTCATGTGTGGGCTGAATTTCATGCTCATTTTCAGCCATATTTTCTTGAAAATGTTCAGCCATATGTGGTTGGAAATTTCAAATGTTTGGCTAGAAATTCTCTACATTTTCAGCTCTATTTTTCTTAAATCTTTCAGCCCTTTGAACCTCATTTGGTTGTTCTACATGGCCATAATCAAGCACACCACTTTGCAACAATGAATGTATCAAACACATCTGGTAAGCTAACCATTGACTATTTTTTTGCATTCAAATAGAAGAAAAACTAAATTTTCAACAAATACCAAATCTTGACTCATAGTAATTGTGTATGTTAATGGATGGTACAAATGATATCACTTAGTTTCAACACTATAACCACCAGCTCATAAGTAGGATCATAATGACCTGAAAAACAACTCCATAAACTTGTCTATGTTGTGCCCATGACAACCTAAAATATATGAGTTATTATCATTTGCATTTATGAAATACTAAAATTATAAAATTTGGATTATGGATGTGTCAAATTATGAAGTAAAACTATTTGGCCAAAGCAAGAGAACAAATATTTGAGTTTTGTATTTCAAATCTTTATAAATTCAGTCGTGATATGATTGAACAAATGGATTTTGAAATTCAATTCAACAAAAGAAAGTAAACTTGTATAAATATGAGCATATAGATGCATGAATCATGTCTATGTGAAATCCTTATTCTTGCTTCGACATGCATCTAGATCCTTACCTTGGAATAAGGGGCTAAGCCTTTCCTATTAAAACAAAAAATTTGTGAATGTAAAAAACAAAAATATTGTGAATGGAATTTTATACTTTCTTCCACCCCAAGAAATTAAATTATGAATTACACCTACATTAAGCTGGTGTTGATGAAGTTGATGATGAAAAAAGAATGAAGTTAATATGAAGACTAGTTGCGGAAAACACTTCTAGTATTAAAATTGGGCAAACAAGGTAGATGTCTTATGAGTAGAGTTAGTTGAATTTCTTTGATATGAATGAATGTATATATGTGTGTATTTATATAAGAGAAAATTTAATTTTGAATATATGATTTTCATGATCTTTGTTGTAGATCTATATGCCATTGAGAAAATCAACTACAAATTTTCTAAGTACGGTTTAAGTACTTGATTCATCAAAGACATGAGAGTTGTGGGTGCATTTGTTAACTCGAAATGCATCACCAAAAATTCATAGTGACCATCCTTAGTTCGAAAGGTTCTCTTGCGAATATCATCATCTTTGATTCTGACTTGATGATAACCTTTGTGTAAATCAATCTTCAAAAAGATTTTATCTCCCTTTAAGCTATCAAAGAGATCTTCAACAAGCAGCATGGGATAATTATTCTTTATTCTAAGATTATTTAATGACCTATAATCTACACACAACCTCATAGTACCATTTTTCTTTTGTACAAGAAGGATGGGTGTGGCCCCAGGGGACATGCTTGATCAAATAAATCCTTTATCTACATAGTTTTCAATCGTTTTCTCGAATTCTAGATTTGGACATAAGGGAATGAGTAGGGATTTTGAGATTTTGGCTTGGTTCGCTAAAACAAATATATTCCATGATCAATGTTTCCACAAGAGGGTGGCAAGCCGTGGGCAGCCCCTTAGGAGAGACATCTTTAAATTCATTCAAAAGTCTATTAAATTTAACATATACTTCACAAGCAATAAAGGATATATAAGACATAAGAAACTTGATTTGTATTATTGGAATCAATTACATCAGTGCTAAGGAGAAGGAAAGCTTGGGTCCTAGCTTGATTGATTACAACTTTCTTAAGTTCCATGTGTGAAATCAAGGAAGTACTTGGAACATTGTGTTCCCCCTTTATTTTATACAGATTGTTTACACCTTTCTTAAGTTTTCTGTGTGAAATCAAGGGATTACTTGGAACATTATGTTCCCCCTTGATTTTATGCAACACCCCATCATGCTAGAATTCCAAAGTATTTGTTTAATAACATATGGACAATGAAGGTCCAAGACGCCAAAGCCATTGTCCCCCTAGAACCAAGTCTACCCTTTCCATGTTCATATTTTGGTTTCCCCTTTCTTTTATCAATCAAAGTGATCTTATTCTCTCTTCCAATTAGACATGCCCTACTATGATATCCTTTCTTAAGGTATTTAAAATACAAATTCTCTTTTTGTGCTTTAGTAAGATATTCGTTTAGTGGCTTTTCTTTGGAAACGATCACTATCATGTGAGACATCCGAAGTATTTCGATGGCAATGCACCATAGTGCACTTTCCTTCTCGAGAGCTCCATGAGAATATCCTCAGAGTAGAAAAATAAGCTCCAAGTGCCTACCACGGTACTCTACATAGAGGCTGTATAATATGCAAAAAAGCACAGTACATAGGGAGCACGAACATAAATTTCTTAGGTGTTACAAATGTGGTAAAAAAAAATGCAATCAAACATACAGTCTGTGGCTGACTAGGCCACTATATGATGTATCAAAGAACATATACAAAGAAGTGTTTGATGGCCATTTGGCACATGGACACTAACGATAACAACATCTATATGGGAATTATCCTCATAGATTTGTGCAATCTTAATAGCTTTGTCAAGCGACTTAGGTGCATGTCTCTATACCTCATTACAGATTCATTGGCTTAGTCCTAGAGCAAAACCACGAAGCTGATGGAAGTCATCGAGGTTCTTTAATTTCATAATAATATCTTGATATTATGAAACATAGACCGACAATGACCTTCCCTTCTACTAAATTTGATCCCAAGCCTCCCAATTGCATTCCTCCTCATTCTCGAGGAGAAACTCCTTTTTGAAGAGGTGGGTGAATTCGGCCCATGTCGAGTGTTTTTTATTAGTCTCAGAGAGAGTCCTACACCATGTGTAGGCCTTAGGGCCTAATGACAAACTGGCCTCTACCATTCACACATGTTTGCAGGTGTTCTTGAGTTGGTGGACATCATTCCACTTTTCCAAGAACATTAAGACTATGTACTTATTTTGATCATTATCTTCACTTGAGAAGTAAGGAGGATGTAGATCTTTCCCTAAAGAAAGATCCACTAGATGACTTACACCTATTGCTTTTCCCAAAGTGTTGCAAAAAGCGGAGTGGTAAAAGTCATCAAACTAAGACACCTCAAACTCTAGTTAAGGGAAACAAGTTTATTTGCATAATGGATGGATCCTTATCCTTTTCCAATCAAATAGACGTAGATAAGTTTGCTATCATATCAATATGGCTACCAAGGATAGCAATACCTACATGTTTGGGCTTTTGGAGTAAGTCCAAAATAGTAGGAAGGTGATTTTGAACCTTGTCAAAGGATTGAAGAAGCTCTATGGCCTCATCGTTGACATTGGGCAAAAATGTTCAAAGTCTTGTTCTACTTTCAACAAACTATCTTTGAATCCGTTCCTCTCATTTGAACTGGTGTTGGTTTCCCCTTTTTGCATGGTATCGTCAACGTTTAAAGCTAAAACTCTTGATTATACATTCAATGCATTAGGTGCATGAGTTGAAAATGAAAATCATTCATGTAGATGCATGCAATGAACGTGATTGTATAGGTGGTCTAAACATGAATAAAAATATTGATGAAAGTGGTACCGAAACAAACATAGATATGCTTGTACTACTCATAAGTATGTTGTGGCTTGAAGGACTCTCCATTGCACATAGTCCATTATGAATCTTCTTTAGAGTTCCTAATACAAGTGGTTTATGATAAAATGAAGAGAACAATTTACAATATCACAAGACTACATCCCAATTTATTTTTTCTTTGATGTAGACTTGATTCTAGCAAAGGGTTAGAATCAGGAAGTGGCAAAACCTCCAAGAGTGGATGAAATCAAAAGCTTCACTTTCGTATCTCGAACACCTCAAAATGCTCTAGGGATGATTTGATGCAAATGATAGAAGATGCCTTCCTTCGTCTTAAATGACAAGTGAATAGTGCTTCACTTTTTCCTTCTCGAGGTCAAGTAGATGATGCAAAGCCGGCTTCAAGATGTGCTTAGATTCAGGTTTGAATAGATATTATGAGCTGGTGGTTATAGTGTTGAAACTAAGTGATATCATTTGTACCATCCATTATAGATTCATTGCATGCATCTTCAAAAGTAACTGGCTTTTCATTACATACTGTAGCAATAAGAGAGTAATCCACAAAATTACTTGGTACATCACGAGAGCTTGATCTTGTTATACCAAGTAAAGGTGCACCCAATTTGCTATCCTACAAAGTTTTTTTTCGCCACTTTGGCATAATTTATGCACTCTTGATAGACATCTATTCATTATGCAATACATCATCAACATGTATGTCATGTGTGGGCTGAATTTCATGCTCATTTTCAGCCATATTTTCTTGAAAATGTTCAGCCATATGTGGTTGGAAATTTCAAATGTTTGGCTAGAAATTCTCTACATTTTCAGCTCTATTTTTCTTAAATCTTTCAGCCCTTTGAACCTCATTTGGTTGTTCTACATGGCCATAATCAAGCACACCACTTTGCAACAATGAATGTATCAAACACATCTGGTAAGCTAACCATTGACTATTTTTTTGCATTCAAATAGAAGAAAAACTAATATTTCAACAAATACCAAATCTTGACTCATAGTAATTGTGTATGTTAATGGATGGTACAAATGATATCACTTAGTTTCAACACTATAACCACCAGCTCATAAGTAGGATCATAATGACCTGAAAAACAACTCCATATACTTGTCTATGTTGTGCCCATGACAACCTTAGGTATATGAGTTATTATCATTTGCATTTATGAAATACTAAAATTATAAAACTTGGATTATGGATGTGTCAAATTATGAAGTAAAACTATTTGGCCAAAGCAAGAGAACAAATATTTGAGTTTTGTATTTCAAATCTTTATAAATTCAGTCGTGATATGATTGAACAAATGGATTTTGAAATTCAATTCAACAAAAGAAAGTAAACTTGTATAAATATGAGCATATAGATGCATGAATCATGTCTATGTGAAATCCTTATTCTTGCTTCGACATGCATCTAGATCCTTACCTTGGAATAAGGGGCTAAGCCTTTCCTATTAAAACAAAAAATTTGTGAATGTAAAAAACAAAAATATTGTGAATGGAATTTTATACTTTCTTCCACCCCAAGAAATTAAATTATGAATTACACCTACATTAAGCTGGTGTTGATGAAGTTGATGATGAAAAAAAGAATGAAGTTAATATGAAGACTAGTTGCGGAAAACACTTCTAGTATTAAAATTGGGCAAACAAGGTAGATGTCTTATGAGTAGAGTTAGTTGAATTTCTTTGATATGAATGAATGTATATATGTGTGTATTTATATAAGAGAAAATTTAATTTTGAATATATGAATTTCATGATCTTTGTTGTAGATCTATATGCCATTGAGAAAATCAACTACAAATTTTCTAAGTACGGTTTAAGTACTTGATTCATCAAAAACATGAGAGTTGTGGGTGCATTTGTTAACTCGAAATGCATCACCAAAAATTCATAGTGACCATCCTTAGTTCGAAGGGTTCTCTTGCGAATATCATCATCTTTGATTCTGACTTGATGATAACCTTTGTGTAAATCAATCTTCAAAAAGATTTTATCTCCCTTTAAGCTATCAAATAGATCTTCAACAAGCAGCATGGGATAATTATTCTTTATTCTAAGATTATTTAATGACCTATAATCTACACACAACCTCATAGTACCATTTTTCTTTTGTACAAGAAGGATGGGTGTGGCCCCAGGGGACATGCTTGATCAAATAAATCCTTTATCTACATAGTTTTCAATCGTTTTCTCGAATTCTAGATTTGGACATAAGGGAATGATTAGGGATTTTGAGATTTTGGCTTGGTTTGCTAAAACAAATATATTCCATGATCAATGTTTGCACAAGAGGGTGGCAAGCCGTGGGCAGCCCCTTAGGAGAGACATCTTTAAATTCATTCAAAAGTCTATTAAATTTAACATATACTTCACAAGCAATAAAGGATATATAAGACATAAGAAACTTGATTTGTATTATTGGAATCAATTACATCAGTGCTAAGGAGAAGGAAAGCTTGGGTCCTAGCTTGATTGTTTACAACTTTCTTAAGTTCCATGTGTGAAATCAAGGAGGTACTTGGAACATTGTGTTCCCCCTTTATTTTATACAGATTGTTTACACCTTTCTTAAGTTTTCTGTGTGAAATCAAGGGAGTACTTGGAACATTATGTTTCCCCTTGATTTTATGCAACACCCCATCATGCTAGAATTCCAAAGTATTTGTTTAATAACATATGGACAATGAAGGTCCAAGACGCCAAAGCCATTGTCCCCCTAGAACCAAGTCTACCCTTTCCATGTTCATATTTTGGTTTCCCCTTTCTTTTATCAATCAAAGTGATCTTATTCTCTCTTCCAATTAGACATGCCCTACTATGATATCCTTTCTTAAGGTATTTAAAATACAAATTCTTTTTTTGTGCTTTAGTAAGATATTCGTTTAGTGGCTTTTCTTTGGAAACGATCACTATCATGTGAGACATCCGAAGTATTTCGATGGCAATGCACCATAGTGCACTTTCCTTCTCGAGAGCTCCATGACAATATCCTCAGAGTAGAAAAATAAGCTCCAAGTGCCACACACGGTACTCTACATAGAGGCTGTATAATATGCAAAAAAGCACAGTACATAGGGAGCACGAACATAAATTTCTTAGGTGTTACAAATGCGATAAAAAAAAATGCAATCAAACATACAGTCTGTGGCTGACTAGGCCACTATATGATGTATCAAAGAACATATACAAAGAAGTGTTTGATGGCCATTTGGCACATGGACACTAACGATAACAACATCTATATGGGAATTATCCTCATAGATTTGTGCAATCTAAATAGCTTTGTCAAGCGACTTAGGTGCATGTCTCTATACCTCATTACAGATTCATTGGCTAAGTCCTAGAACAAAACCACGAAGCTGATGGAAGCCATCGAGGTTCTTTAATTTCATAATAATATCTTGATATTATGAAACATAGACCGACAATGACCTTCCGTTCTACTAAATTTGATCCCAAGCCTCCCAATTGCATTCCTCCTCATTCTCGAGGAGAAACTCCTTTTTGAAGAGGTGGGTGAATTCGGCCCATGTCGAGTGTTTTTTATTAGTCTCAGAGAGAGTCCTACACCATGTGTAGGCCTTAGAGCCTAATGACAAACTGGCCTCTACCATTCACACATGTTTGCGGGTGTTCTTGAGTTGGTGGACATCATTCCACTTTTCCAAGAACATTAAGACTATGTACTTATTTTGATCATTATCTTCACCTGAGAAGTAAGGAGGATGTAGATCTTTCCCTAAAGAAAGATCCACTAGATGACTTACACCTATTGCTTTTCCCAAAGTGTTGCAAAAAGCGGAGTGGTAAAAGTCATCAAACTAAGACACCTCAAACTCTAGTTAAGGGAAACAAGTTTATTTGCATAATGGATGGATCCTTATCCTTTTCCAATCAAATAGACGTAGATAAGTTTGCTATCATATCAGTATGGCTACCAAGGATAGCAATCCCTACATGTTTGGGCTTTTGGAGTAAGTCCAAAATAGTAGGAAGGTGATTCTGAACCTTGTCAAAGGATTGAAGAAGCTCTATGGCCTCATCGTTGACATTGGGCAAATGTTCAAAGTCTTGCTCTACTTTCAACAAACTATCTTTGAATCCGTTCCTCTCATTTGGACTGGTGTTGGTTTCCCCTTTTTGCATGGTATCGTCAACGTTTAAAGCTAAAACTCTTGATTATACATTCAATGCATTAGGTGCATGAGTTGGAAATGAAAATCATTCATGTAGATGCATGCAATGAACGTGATTGTATAGGTGGTCTAAACATAAATAAAAATATTGATGAAAGTGGTACCGAAACAAACATAGATATGCTTGTACTACTCATAAGTATGTTGTGGCTTGAAGGACTCTCCATTGCACATAGTCCATTATGAACCTTCTTTAGAGTTCCTAATACAAGTGGTTTATGATAAAATGAAGAGAACAATTTACAATATCACAAGACTACATCCCAATTTAATTTTGCTTTGATGTAGACTTGATTCTAGCAAAGGGTTAGAATCAGGAAGTGGCAAAACCTCCAAGAGTGGATGAAATCAAAAGCTTCACTTTCGTATCTCGAACACCTCAAAATGCTCTAGGGATGATTTGATGCAAATGATAGAAGATGCCTTCCTTCGTCTTAAATGACAAGTGAATAGTGCTTCACTTTTTCCTTCTCGAGGTCAAGTAGATGATGCAAAGCCGGCTTCAAGATGTGCTTAGATTCAGGTTTGAATAGATATTATAGCAAAGAACTCAAGACAATTAAGAAAAAAATCTCAAGCTCGGGTTCTGCAAAAAATCTACAAAACAGAGCTAAAATTCTCAAACGATATGATTGAACAAATGGATTTTGAAATTCAATTGAACAATAGAAGGTAAACTTCTATAAATATGAGCATATAGATGCATGAATCATGTCTATGTGAAATCCTAATTCTTGCTTTTACATGCATCTAGATCCTTACCTTGGAATAAGGGGCTATGCCTTTCCTCTTAAAAAAAAAAATTGTGAATGTAAAAAACAAAAATATTGTGAATGGAAGTTTATACTTTCTTCCACCCCAAGAAATTAAATTATGAATTAAGCCTACATTAAGCTGGTGTTGATGAGGTTGATGATGAAAAAAAGAATGAAGCTTATATAAAGACTAGTTGGGGGAAACACTTCTAGTATTAAAATTGGGCAAAGAAGGTAGATGTCTTATGAGTAGAGTCAGTTGAATTTCTTTGATATGAAGGAATGTATATATGTGTGTATTTATATAAGAGGAAATTTGATTTTGAATGAGTGGATGATGGGATTTGCTTCTTGACCATCTTTACTAGATTTATGAATGTTTTAAAGCTAAGCTCAAGTATTGTTGACCGAAACTGTTATTATTAGAGCTCTAGATTTGATATTTTTATCAACCGTATGTTGATATGAAAAGAAATCATTTGCACCTTGCATAAAAATCAAATAAAATTTTGAAAATTATTTGATTACCTTAAAAGAAGTTTGATATTACTTAATGATTTATTTTCAGGTTGGTTCATCAAGATGCTATGCAGGTTTGGTGGGGGTGGATGTCAAAGAGATTTGCTCTCTGTTCATGATAATGATGTGAATCTTCATAATTGAGTCATTTGGTAGAATTAGTTTAAAGAAAACAAGAGTGGCAAAACATATTTGTTGGAGATAGACATTTGCGAAAGCACACGAACAGCACAAGGAAGAAGAAGAAGCTTGGAGCACAACACACAATACTAAATGTATTACTAGAGAATGTACAAAGATAAGTTGCCCATTAGGGCAATAGGTGTATATGCAAGCCGGGGGAAAAAAACCTCCTAAAGAGGGAAAAAAGTGCCCCGACGGTCCTAGACTGTTCACACACATCACTACCTAAACAATCAACAAATCCACCTTGGGAGTGATGCAGTGAACAAGTAGCTGGCACTCATGTATAAGGAAGTGCCAAGCTATATGGAAATCACTCCACAAAAGGAAGTAAGCCCAAAGCTTTGCGGAAAGCTTCAAACTTCTCCCTAGGCAGAGCTTTCATGAAAAGGTCTGCAATGTTCTCCTGCATGGGCACATATGCCAAGCTGATCTCCCCAGCAGAGAACCTCTCCCTGACATAGTGATAATGCACCTCAATGTGCTTAGTGCGAGCATGGAACATAGGGTTCCTCGCAACTGCCAATGCGCTCTGACTGTCATTGAAGATGGTGGTGGTAGAAGTCTGACAAACACCCAAATCAACTATAAGGCATATGAGCCACACACACTCAACAGTCGCTGTGAAAGCTGCCCTATACTCAGCCTCACAACTGGAAGTGGTCATAGTAGGGGGCTTCTTGCTCAACCAAGATATACATGAGCTATCAAGCATGAATCAAAAGCCACTAGTGGACACACGAGTGTCATAGCAATCAGCCCAGTTTGAGTAAAAAAAAGCATGCAAATCTGGAGGTAGTGATCCCACCTTGGGATAAACCAACCCAACAACCATTCAATTTTCTGAATTTGGTGCTTCATCGAATGAAAGAGCCTCATTCTCATCACAGAGACTAGATGCAGCCATAGCATAGCAATCTGATGCAAAAGAGCCACTATGAGAGCCTGAACGAGTACGATATGACAGAGGTGCATCTAATTTGTTGTCATGCAAGGTCTGCACTAGCCATTTTGGTATAGTTCTTGCTTGCTCAATATCAGCTCTCTCATCAATGAGTGCATCATCTACATCTGCATCAGAAATGGAATTATCTGCATCATCACATGAAACCTGCAAAGGCTGAGAAGTTGCCTCATCATAAGGAGCAGCACTAGACTGTCCACCTGTAAAAAGAGGTAGCAAAGTATCATACATGTCTTTGGAGCTAACAAATGTAAGGTACATGAAAGCAATGGCTGAATAGCATCCTCCACAAAAAAAACATAACGGCTAACCAGAATGTGTTTAGTATGTGGATGATACACATGATAGCCTTTACTTTCAGAACTATACCCAACAAAAATACATTTTACGATGTTATTCAGGTACTAATGCATATGCCAAACAACAAAAAAGACATAGATGAGCAACAGAGGGCTTGCGATCATGCCAAGCCTCATATGGAGTGATAGACTGCAACGCTTTAGGTGGACACCTATTCAGTACATATGCTGCACACATGACAGCCTCAAGCTAGAAACTATGTGGTAAAGCCTGACTCTTGACCATACACCTCGCCATCTCCATGAGTGACCTGTTCTTTCGTTCAACCACTCCATTCCATTGAGGTGTATATGGCACTGTCCACTGGTGTTTTATCCCATGTTCATCCAGAAATGCATTAAAATGAGAAGACATATATTCCCCCCCTCGATCAGAACGGAGGGTGCCCATTTTACATGCTGATAGATTTTCAGCCAAAACCAAAACTTTTTTGAAGCACATGAACATTTTGGACTTTGCCTTCAATGGATATACCCATGCATGCCTAGAAAAATCATATATGAAAGTCACGAAGTGAAGATAATTCCGAAAAGAAGATGTTTGCATAGGACCATAGACATCGCTATGTACAAGCTGCAATTTCTGAGTCGCCCGAACTAAACCATCTTTTGGAAAGGTCAAACGCTGCATTTCACTCAAAATACAGCCTTCACAAACATGTTTTCCAGGTGCCTCAAGTTTGGGCAAAGAGGACACCATTTCATATTTCTGCAGGCATAGCAAACTAGCAAAATTCAGATGACCAAAGCATGCATGCCAAAGCTTTGCATATGACATAGCCTGAGAATCATTTACTACACATGCCAAATCATTTACAGATCTTTCATAGTCTATGAGCTTATACAACCCACGACATAAAATGCCAGAAGCAATAATCACATTGCCATTTCACAGATCATGAACTGTACACCTATCATCAACAAATTTCACAACCAAGCCAATCTTGGCTAATTCAAAAACTGATAACAGGTTCTTCTTGATCCCTGGCACAAATAAGGCATTTGACAAAGTGAAAGAACTACCATCAATAGTAGTCAAAATGATCTTACGAACTCCTATAACAAGATAAGAGGAGTTGTTGGTGCATGTAATAGTACTCCCTATAGGGGCAGGCTCGAGCGAAGAGAAGAAACTGCGCTACGAGGTAATATGTTTGGTCGCCCCATTGTCAAAATACTAAACATCTGAGTCTACAGTAGACATGCACTGCTCATGAGAAGATGGGTCAAAACTGCAGACAGTAGTAAACGCCCATTCTTCTTCTTGCAGAAGATTAGTAGACTCTGTTTTTGGTGTAGAGGCCTCTGCAAGAACCATTCCAGCCTCTTTCTTCTTTGCCTCTTTAGCAGCCAGTTTTGGACAGTTCTTTATGATATGATCATTCCCTTTACAATACTTACAAAACAATTTCTGCTTTTCTGATTTCTTCTCATCTTTATCTTCCTTCTTCGAATATGCAGAATTAGCAGATTTCTACTTACTAGTTGAAAAGCTCCATTTTCCTTTGCCCTTCTGACTAGCCGGGAAAGCTTGATGTGCAACTCGCATAATGGACCTGTTTTTCCTAGACTGATCTTCCTTCAACAGAACAGAGACTAACTCCTCAAATGATAAGGCATTTGGATTGCCTTTCATCATCAACCGAAGAGTAGAAGCAAAACTCTGATATGAATCAAGAAGACCATTCAGAACGGTCTGCACAAGTGAGCTATCTGGTATAACCTCATCAACAGAAATCAACTGTTCCTTTAAGTCTTTGATCTTTGTTAGGAAACTATCCATATAATCACCTTCATTCATGTGCTCACTCTGTTTTCGGAGGTAAGCAACACGAGCCTCATTCCTAGCTTGGTACAATGTGGTAAGTGTATCCCAAGCATCCTTAGCTATTTTGCAAGAGCGAATGTGACGAATAATGGCACGTTTGACAGACAAAGCTATAAATGCATGTGCCTGGGTATCTCTGCCATCCCAGCAAATCTACTCTATAGTAGGTGCAGCAAAAACTGCAACACGAATAGGAATATGCAGAATATCTTCATCTTCGACACCTTCCGCATCAGCTTCAGTACCTGCAATTGTAACAGTTGCAGGTGTGATATGACATTTTTCCACACCCTGCACAATGTTCAACAGTCCTTTTGCAACCAAGACATGTCCCATCATATAAGCCCATAATGGGTAGTTGGTACCATCCAACTTATCCTCAATAGCCAACATACGAAATACATCATTGCTTTTAGCCATGCCTGGTGACTAAAATACCTTGATGCAGAATATTGACTGTATCTCAAAAAGTTGAACAGAAGTACCCAGACCGATTCCGCTAGACATGTAGCAGACTTCGAGATGCTTATACTGGCGAACAAAAACTGGTATATACCTTTGGCACAAAAGGAAGAAATAGCCTACACAAGCGCTGTGATAGTGCGTTCAGAGGCTCACCAAAATTCGTGCGATTCTAAGACTCCAAGCAGAGGAGTGTCAACGACACCCTAGATGAAGCGACGACTTGCTCTGATACCAATTGTTGGAGATAGATGTCTGCGAAAGCACACGAACAGCACAAGGAAGAAGAAGAAGCTTGCAGCACAACACGCAATACTGAATGTATTACTAAAGAATGTACAAAGATAAGTAGCCCATTAGGGCAATAGGCATATATACAAGCCAGTGGAAAAAAACCTCCTAAAGAGGGAAAAAAGTGCCCCGACGGTCGTAGAGTGTTCACACACATCACTACCTAAATATATCAACAATATTATACAATGGAAGCGAAGAACGATTTTCCAAGAAAGAGGCTTAGTCGGACAAAAACTCACAAAAGCAAGCATCTACTACAATTAGAGAACTTGGATCCTTCACTTCTAACTACACCCAAGTGGAAGCTGATTTGCAAAGCCAAGGAAAAATAAAGTCTTCAGAGTTCGCTAGAAAACCTTTCTTTGGAAGCTCTCATGGGTGAAATCAGTGTACTTTGAAGGGTGCAAACTTTTCTTCCAAAGTTAGGTGAAGCCAATCGGAAGTTAGAAGAAGGTATCAAGAAGAAAGAATATGTAGGCAAATAGTTGAATGCAGAGAAATTAGTGGAACATACTTGAAGATTACGAATTATAATGTAGGCAGACACTTGAAGCTGATCTGTCGACTTTTGCTTGTAATCATTATAAGATGAAGGAACTCTGTGTGAAGGCTGAACTAAATTATATTGAAATGTTATTGGTTAGAAAACAAAAGACAATGCAAAAGTCTTGGATATATGAATAACATGTTTCGAATTCAAGTTTTTAAATGTATTTTGATTGACCATCAAACTTAGTGTCGTGGAGACATATGATTGTTTGATTGCATAGGTTATACGAAGAAATCATGTAAGCGTTGATTCAGAGAAGCTAAGAAGTGTTAATAAAGCTATAACGTATGCTTAGTATTTTATTGATAAACATTGTTAAAATGGTGCCATGCATATTTCAAGTTTCATTTTTTAGTATGATCCATGATGAAGAAAACATTTAACTAAACATGATGAATGGGTTTCCCTAATTAATTTTCTTTGCAAGATGGTCTGATCAATTGTCTTGGAGTTATTTTCTATTACCTCTATTGCTAACAATCACCCTGTGTGAGCCATTGAACTTGGCGGTTGACTTGATCCACCAAATGAGCATTCCCATCTTCATGACTCCACAAAAATGATATGGCCTAGATACTTTACTTATGAGGTAAACACATCACATTCAAACTCTTTACCGTAAAGTTTATTATTTTGAAGAAGTTCAAAGACTTTCTTGAAGTGCTCTATATGAATTTCATGATCTTTGTTGTAGATCAATATGTCATTGAGAAAATCAGCTACAAATTTTCTAAGTACGGTTTAAGTACTTGATTCATCAAAGACATGAAGGTTGTGGGTGCATTTGTTAACTCGAACTGCATCACCAAAAATTCATAGTTGTTGGAGCAAGTCTATGACAAGCCTAAGTATTGGCTTGAGTCTCACAAAGTCTTAGAAGAAGCTTTAAAAAAAAGACTATGTAAAGTTCACTTGTGAACTACCTCTTGTAACTTTTGAAGAGTTTACTTAATGTAAAAGTAAGAGAATCTTAAGTGGTTGAGTCCACTTGATCAAGAATGGAAAGAGGAGCCACGAATTCGTGATTTGTGGTAGGTAGAGAATCAAATCAATCATTGATTGATTGGAGAGTGATTGAGGGAAGTTAGCCTCCCAAACTCAACTATAAATAGATGGCAGTTTTAGTCGTGGTTAGAGAGACCTATGTGAAGACCTCCAAGAGCTGAGCTTTATGCCATATCAAGGTGTGATTACAAGGCACACATATGTATCAGTAAGTCATTGTATTGTACAAGCAATATACTTTCATTTTCATGATTATTTGAGTTCATCTTTCCATGTTCTTGTGAAGTGTACTACTCACTGCCATTACTCTCAGTTTTCTCAGTCAGCTTGCAGAGATGTTTTCTCTGAGCTTGGTGCATCCTTTTCAGTGATTTAACTTGTTAAAGTTAGCTCTATAAGTCTACTATATGCTCACAAATTTTCATGTCATTTGGATGTTGCAATCTTCAGTTATGTTCATTTGAAGTCAATAGGGTCTGTTCATCTTCACTTCTCTGTCAGGTACCCGAGTTTTTTACTCATCTTGTTAGAGCCATTTCTCAGTGGTTACTTAACCAAATTCAGTGATTTAAATCTTGTTGGATTCAGCTTACTGTCTAGTATAACCATAAAAATTTTCATTATCATTGAATTTTTAAATTTTGAGTTATGTTCATGTTTCTGCTCACTGATCTATTTCTGTAGCAGCCCGTGAAAATCGGGATGATGTCATCACTTGTTAAAACTCATTCTCAGTGTGTGGTTCATTATTTTTGATGAGATTACTCTTGAAAGTTAGCTCTTTAAGTTGCCTAGACTTCCCCAAGAGGAATTGAGCTATCTACTGCTGTGCTTAGAGAATTATGTAAAACACTGGACAGGTGTATGAACCAAGAATAGCAAGTTTTCACCTCTGAGCTAACTCCAACTTATCTGTTTTGATCTATCTTTTTGAGAGTGATCTTCCAAGGTACATAGGGTGTCTAACACATCCATTGGCAAGCTAAAAGGGCCCACCATATATTCCTGGAGTTTATTTGGTTGGTGTAGATCAAGGATTTTGCAACACCTCTTCATCTTCAAGCACATACCTATCCATCTCTTCACAGTGGTATCAGAGCAAGGTTGGACAACATGGCAGATGGATTTCCTTCATCAATTGACAAATTGGATAGAGGTAATTACTCGGCTTGGTCATTAAGGATGGAAGCTTATCTCCAAGGTAGAAGTTTATATGGTTATGTGGCTGGAGATGAAGTTATGCCAAGTTTCAGGAACAAAAGTCAACCAACACACGAAGAGCAAGAAAGATTGAGCACATGGTGCTCCAAGGATGCACTTGAAGGGTCTTATCTCCTCAACTCTATCTCAGATTTTTTGTTGCCTCACATTAGAAGTTGTAAGACATCTCAGGAAGTGTGGGATGCACTTGAAGCTTTCTTTTCTTCAAGTACCAAAGCTAGGAAGCATCAACTATGGCTGGATTTCACAACTCTCAAGAAGGCTCCCAAACAAAATGTGACTGATTTTGTCACAAAGCTCAAGGACATAGCGGATCAATTGGGAAGCATTGGAGAGGTAATAGATGAAGAGCAAATTGTAAGGCAGGTCATCAATGGCTTGAAGGCAGATGACAAGTGGGAAGCATTCACCACAGCTATGGATTTTTACATGGACATGCATGTACCTGATTTCAACACACTCATTGGACAACTACTTACTCAAGAGGCAAAGCTTATCAAAAATGGAGAAAGCTTTAAAGGTAATCAATCTTCAGCTTTATACATGGATAAAAGCAAGTCTAAAGATAACAAAGGAAAGGTAAAGAAAGTGGATGATGAAGCAGGTACATATCAAGCTAACTATGCAGGTAGAGGAAGACATGGCAGAGGTAGAGGAAGAGGAGGTAGACAAGGCAGGGGGAGATCCCAAGACTCCAACTCATGTTCTATTTGTGGACTAACTAATCATACAACTGAAAATTGCTTTAGGAATTCCAGGAATCAAAGAGGCACAGGATACAATAGAGGAAGTTATGGATACTCAAGAGAAAGGTTCAACAACTACCATGGCAACTACAACAACTACAATCATTCAAACTATCAAGGAGGCTACAAAGGAAGGAGAGACTACAATAACTACACAGAAGACTCAAACAAAGAGGATTCATTATTGATCATGAACATGGCTATGCCACAAGGTAAATCTGATGAGCATGTTTTCTACATAGATTCAGGTTGTTCAAATCATGTGGCAGGAAATGTGGCACTCCTATCAGATTTAGAAGATCCAAGGAATAAGCATGAGGTACAAACAGGAGATGATACAAAACATCCTGTGGAGAAAATAGGCAATGTCAAAGCACTTGATGGAAACATCAACCTACTCAGTAAGGTACTCTATGTCCCTACCATTACAAAGAATTTGATAAGTGTTGGGCAGATAGTAGAGAAAGGGTTGCAAGTCAGGTTCACAAAAGCAGGAGCATTTGTTGAAAATCCAAGTCAAGGATTCAGAAGAATTGCAAAAGGTGAAAAGACAGGTAGATTGTTCGCATTTGAATTACAGGACACTAGAAACATTGCTCTCTTTAATTATGGTAGTCAGACACTCACAGAATTGGAAGTATGGCACAAAAGGTTAGCACATATTGGTGAAAGGTCATTAAAGCAAATCTGCAGGGACCAAAGTGTACTTGGACTTCCTAATTTGTCAAAACAACATATGATTTATAAGTGTAGTGCATGTCAATTTGGAAAGTCTCACAGGTTACCATTCATGAAGAAAGGTTATATGCATGGAGATCTCTTGGAGTTGGTTCATACAGATGTATGGGGACCTAGCAAGGAAGCTTCAATATCTGGATCAAGGTATTATGTTTCCTTTATTGATGATTGCAGCAGATGGACTATCCTATTCTTTATGAAACACAAAGATGAAGTTTTTTCATGTTTCAAAAGATATTTGGCTCTTGTGGAGAATGAAACAGGTAAATCACTAAAAAGGCTAAGGTCAGATGGAGGGGGAGAATACTTCTCCCATGAGTTTGATTCTTTTCTTCAAGAAAGAGGAATCAAAAGAGAGGTAACTACAAGGTACACTCCTGAGCAAAATGGAGTGGCAGAAAGGAGGAATAGGACAATTGTTGAAGCTGCAAGGTCTGTGTTAAATGAAAAGCATTTACCTAATTACTTATGGGCTGAGGCTGTATCTACAGCCACTTACTTGATTAACAGGTTGCCTTCAAAATCCCTTGATGGGATGACTCCATATGAGGCTTGGAATGGAAGAAGACCAAGCTTAGATCATTGTAAAATTTTTGGATGTATTGCTTTTGCTCATGTTCCTTCACAGGTTAGAGGCAAGATGGATCCAAAGGTAGAAAGGTGTGTATTTATTGGATATGACAACAATCAAAAGGGCTACAGGTTATACAACCCTACCAACAAAGGATTCTTGGTAAGCAGAGATGTAGTTTTTGATGAGAACAATTCATGGTATGAAGATTCATGCAGGAAGATCAATTTACCATATCATCTTGAAGAAGATTTTCCAAAGCTTGGTAGAGAACAATCAAAGATTGAAGAACAAGACACCTCAGAGGATGATGAAGAATCTCACATGGAAAAGATCAAAGCATGGAAGTCTAAAGGTAAAGCAAAATTGCAGGATCTTGGACATGAGGCAGAATCATCACATCATGGCCTAAGAAGATCTATGAGGGAAAAGAAAAAACCAGAAAGGTATGGGTTTGACACCTCATTAGTAACTAAACATTCTATCTACATAGCACATGACATAAACCAAGAGGAGCCATCATCATTTGAAGAGGCCAAAGCAAAAACAGAATGGAAGCATGCAATGAAGGAAGAGATTGAAGCACTTGAGGAAAACAACACTTGGGATTTGGTGCCCAAGACTTCATCCATGAAGGTAATAGGCTCAAGATGGGTCTATAAACTCAAGAAGAATTCTGATGGTTCCATTAACAGGTATAAGGCAAGGCTTGTAGCAAAAGGCTTTGCACAAACTCAGGGAATTGATTATGAGGAGACCTTCTCTCCTGTGGCAAAGATGCCTACTATTAGGGTTTTGCTTAGTATTGCCTCTTCCAAGAATTAGAAGATACTTCAACTAGATGTAAAGAATGCATTCTTGAATGGTTGGATAACAGAAGAGGTATATATGGCACAACCACCTGGTTTTGAGAATCAAGTTTATCCTGATTATGTGTGTAAACTTAACAAAGCATTGTATGGTCTCAAGCAAGCTCCAAGAGCTTGGAATTTCAGGCTTGTTTCATTCTTGCAGGACAAAGGCTTTCAACCAAGCAAGGCAGATCCTTCACTCTTTATTAAAAAGAGTAATTCCGAGGTCATCTACCTATGTGTATATGTAGATGATATTATATTGACAGGAAATGATGCAGATGGTATGAAGAAGATCAAAGATCAGATGAGAGAAGAGTTCAAGATAAGTGATTTGGGTTCACTTACCTACTTCCTAGGTTTGGAAGTTGTCTACAAAGATCATGGTTTGTTTCTCACTCAAAGGAAGTACATTAAGGACATGTTGGCAAAATTCAAGATGCAAGATTGTAAGATTGCAGGTACTCCAATGGAGGTCAATCACAAATTGAGCTCACATGAAGGTGAACTCATAGAGGACATCACATCATATCAAAGTCTAGTGGGTAGTCTCAACTATGCCACATTGACAAGAGTAGGTATATGTTACAGTGTGAGTGTGCTAAGTCAATTTATGCACACACCAAGGAAACCACATATGGATGCTGCCAAAAGGATTCTCAAGTATCTCAAAGGAACCATAAATGAAGGAATTTATTATCCTTATGTATCTGATTTAGGTTTGAAGCTATTTTCTGATGCAGATTGGGCTGGCTCCAAGGAAGATAGAAGGAGCACTTCAGGTTATCTTACCTTTGCAGGTTCAAAGCTTATTTCATGGTCATCCAAGAAGCAACCCACAGTTGCTCTCTCTTCTACTGAAGCTGAATATAGAGGTCTTGCCATAGCTACACAAGAAGCTATGTGGATGAAGACATTATTCAAAGATCTTGGATTGGAGTTTGGAACTCCAACTATTTTTGGTGACAATATGAGTTCTATTCATTTGGCTGCTAATCCTATTTTTCATGCAAGGAATAAACATATTGAAGTTCATTATCACTATGTACGAGAGAAGGTTCTAAGCAAAGAGATTCAAATATCATATGTGTCCACTCATCAACAATGTGCAGATATTCTAACCAAAGCATTGGATGGTACAAAGCTTTGCAAATTCAAGGCTATGATTGGTTTGCAGGTAATCTTGGAAGATTGAAGACCTCAAGCATACTTGGCTTGAGAGGGAGCTGTTGGAGCAAGTCTATGACAAGCCTAAGTATTGGGTTGAGTCTCACAAATTCTTAGAAGAAGCTTTAAAAAAAAGACTATGTAAAGTTCACTTGTGAACTACCTCTTGTAACTTTTGAAGAGTTTACTTAATGTAAAAGTAAGAGAATCTTAAGTGGTTGAGTCCACTTGATCAAGAATGGAAAGAGGAGCCAGGAATTCGTGATTTGTGGTAGGTAGAGAATCAAATCAATCATTGATTGATTGGAGAGTGATTGAGGGAAGTTAGCCTCCCAAACTCAACTATAAATAGATGGTAGTTTTAGTCATGGTTAGAGAGACCTATGTGAAGACCTCCAAGAGCTGAGCTTTATGCCATATCAAGGTGTGATTACAAGGCACACATATGTATCAGTAAGTCATTGTATTGTACAAGCAATATACTTTCATTTTCATGATTATTTGAGTTCATCTTTCCATGTTCTTGTGAAGTGTACTACTCACTCCCATTACTCTCAGTTTTCTCATTCAACTTGCAGAGATGTTTTCTCTGAGCTTGGTGCATCCTTTTCAGTGATTTAACTTGGTAACCTTAGCTCTATAAGTCTACTATATGCTCACAAAGTTTCATGTCATTTGGATGTTGCAATCTTCAGTTATGTTCATTTGAAGTCAACAGGGTCTGTTCATCTTCACTTCTCTGTCTTGTCAGAGCCATTTCTCAGTGGCTACTTAACCAAATTCAGTGATTTAAATCGTGTTGGATTCAACTTACTGTCTAGTATAACCATAAAAATTTGCATAATCATTGGAGTTCTACATTTTGAGTTATATGGATATTTCTGCTCACTGGTCTATTTCTGTAGCAGCCCGTGAAAATCGGGATGATGTCATCACTTGTTAAAACTCATTCTCAGTGTGTGGTTCATTATTTTTTATGAGATTACTCTTTAAAGTTAGCTCTTTAAGTTGCCTAAACTTCCCCAAGAGGAATTGAGCTAATTACTGCTGTGCTCAGAGAATTATGTAAAACACTGGATAGGTGTATGAACCAAGAATAGCAAGTTTTCACCTCTGAGCTAACTCCAACTTATCTGTTTTGATCTATCTTTTTGAGAGTGATCTTCCAAGGTACATAGGGTGTCCAATACATCCATTGGCAAGATAAAAGGGCCCACCATATATTCCTGGAGTTTATTTGGCTGGTGTAGATCAAGGATTTTGCAACACCTCTTCATCTTCAAGCACATACCTATCCATCTCTTCACAATAGTGACCATGCTTAGTTTGAATGGTTCTCTTGAGAATATCATCATCTTTGCTTCTGACTTGATGATAACCTTTGCGTAAATCAATCTTCAAAAAGATTTTATCTACCTTTAAGCTTTCAAAGAGATCTTCAACAAGCAGCATGGGATATTTATTTTTTATTCTAGTATAATTTAACACCCTATAATCTACACATAGCCTCATAGTACCATCTTTCTTTTGTACAAGAAGGATGGGGGTGGCCCAAGGGGGCTGGCTTGGTCAAATAAATCCTTTATCTATATAGTCTTCAATCTTTTCTCGACTGCTAGATTTTGGACATAGGGGAATGAGTAGGGATTTTGAGATTTTGGCTTGGTTCCCTAAATCAGATCTATGCCATGATCAGCATTTCCACAAGAGGGTGGCAAGCCATGGGGAGTCCCTTAGGAGACACATCTTTACGTTCATTCAAACGTTTATTAAATTTAACATATACTTCACAAGCAATAAAGGACAAGACATAAGAAACTTGCTTTGTATTATTGGAATCAATTACATCACTGCTAAGGAGAAGAAAAGCTTGGGTCCTAGCTTGATTGTTTACAACTTTCTTAACTTCCATGTGTGAAATCAAGGAAGTACTTGGAACATTGTGTTCCCCCTTTATTTTATATAGATTGTTTACAGATTTCTTAAGTTTTGTGTGTGAAATCAAGGGAGTACTTGGAACATTGTGTGACCCCTTGATTTTATATAGCACCCCATCATGCTAGAATTCCAAATAATAACATCTGGACAATGAAGGTCCAAGATGCCAAAGCCACTCTCCCCTAGAACCAAATCTACCCTTTCCATGTTCATATTTTGGAAGTCCAATTTATCCTTGAAATCTTGGATTTCCTTTTCCAAATTCGAAATCATGGTATCCTATATGTGTCTATCTTACCCACTCATCATAGAGACGACATATCTATGAGGATAAGGACTCTAAGAAAGAGCTAATTTTTTAAAAAGTGCATAACTAATAAAATTATGCATGGCCGAATCATCCACCATAATCTAGATGGTGTGACATTTGATGGACCCATGCACATTGAAGAAATCATGTGGACCAAATTCTTGAGGTTGCCACATGTTTTTGGAGACCTAACACTTATGGGTGCTATGATAATGCATGATATGTACATTCCTTGCACTTGAATTTTCATCCAAGTTCAAGGTTTGTACTAGATGGATCTATTGTTTCCCCTGTCCTTTATCACTCAAAGTGGTCCTATTCTCTCTTCCAATTAGACATGCCCTATTATGATATCCTTGCTTTAAGGCATTTAAAGTAAAAATTCTCTTTTTGTGCTTTAGCAAGATATTCGTTTAGTGGCATTTCTTTGGAAATGATCACTATCATGTGAGACATCTGAAGTATTTCGATGGCAATGCACCATAGTGTGCTTTCCCTCTCGAGAGCTCCACGATAATATCCTCTGAGTAGAAAACTAAGCTCCAAGTGCCCCACGTGGTACTGTACATAGAGGCTATAGAATACACAAAAAAGCACAGTACACAGGGAGCATGAACATAGACTTCTTAGGTGTTACAAATGCGGTCAAACAAATGCAGTCAAACATACATTCTGTGGCTGACTAGGCCACTATATGTTTTATTAAAGAACATATACAAAGAAGTGTTTGGTGGCCATTTGGACTTTCACATGGACATTAATGGTAATAATATCTATATGGGAATTATCCTCATAGATTTGTGCAATCTTAATAGCTTTGTCAAGCGACTTAGGTGCATGTCTCTTTACCTCATTACAAATTCATTGGCTAAGTCCTAGAACAAAACCACGAAGCTAATGTAAGTCATCGAGGTTCTTTAATTTCATAATAATATCTTGATATTCTGAAACATAGACCGACAATGAGCTTCCCTTCTACTAAATTTGATCCCAAGCCTCCCAATCGCATTCCTCCTCATTCTCAGGGAGAAACTCCTTTTTGAAGAGGTGGGTGAATTCGGTCCATGTCGAGTGTTTTTTATGAGTCTCAAAGAGAGTCATCTACCATGTGTAGGCCTTAGGGCCTAATGACAAACTGGCCTCTACCACTCACACATGTTTGCAGGTGTTCTTGAGTTGGTGAACATCATTCCACTTTTCCAAGAACATTAAGACTATGTCCTTATTTTGATCATTATCTTCACCTGAGAAGTAAGGAGGATGTAGATCTTTCACTAAAGAAAGATCCACTAGATGGCTTATACCTACTGATTTTCCCAAAGTGTTCACAAAAAGAGGAGTGGTAAAAGCCATGAAACTGAGACAACTCAAACTCCTAGTTAAGGGAAACAAGTTTATTTGCAAAATGGATGGGTCCTTATCCTTTTCCAATAAAATAGACATACGGAAGTTTGCTATCATATCAATATGGCTACCAAGGATAGCCCTACCTACATCTTTCGGCTTTTGGAGTAAGTCCAAAATAGTAGGAAGGTGATTCTCAACCTCATCAAAGGATTGAAGAAGCTCTGTGGCCTCAACCTTGACATTGGGCAAATGTCCAAGGCCTTGCTCTACTTTCAACAAACTATCTTTGAATTCGTTCCTCTCATTTGAACTGGTGTTGGTTTCCCCTTGCTGCATGGTATCGTCAACGTTTAAAGCTAAAACGTTTGATTATACATTCAATGCATTAGGTGCATGGGTTGGAAATGAAATCATTCTTCTAGATGCATGCGATGAATGTGATTGTATAGTTGGTCTAAATATGAATGAAAATATTGATGAAAGTGGTACCGAAACAAACATAGATATTCTTGTACTACTCATTAGCGTGACGTGGCTTGAAGGACCCTCCATTGCACATAGGCCATTATTAACCTCAGAATGCTCTAGGGATGATTTGATGCAAAGGATAGAAGATGCCTTCCTTTGTCTTTAGATGACAAGTGAATAGTGCTTCACTTTGCCCTTCTCGGGATCAAGTAGATGATGCAAAGCGGGCTTCAAGATGTGCTTAGATTCAGGTTTGGATGGATATTATAGCACAGAACTCAAGAGAATTCAAAAAACAAATTTCTCAAGCTCGGGTTTTGCAAAAAATGTACAAAACAGAGCTAAAATTAAAAAAAATTATCAGCATATGAAGAAAAAAATAGAGCAAAGGAATATATATATATATATATATATATATATATATATATATATATATATATATATACCGAACTAGTGGCTGTAGTGCTTAACTCGTGTAGAGGCCATCGTGGGTTCAAATCCTGCTCGCCTCCATCCGATGAAGAATGTTTTTTGTAAAGTGGGAAATAAGGGCATAAAGCTCTCTACTCTCATGGGGTGGGCGCCTCTATTGGCATCCAGTAGAAAAGAACGTGTGGCTGGTTTTAAAGGGAAGGGAATTCCAAAACTCACAATTAGATGTACACAATTAGAGATTATCACTTCTACTCTCTAAGGGTCTTACTTCTTAGGCAAGTGGATTCTAACCATTCATATGTTAGCCATTTTACTGCATGTGCACCAAGTGTCCTAATTAACTAAAGTTAACTCAAGTGGATGCTTCTAGAAGGTTCTAGAGCTCTTCAAAAGAATTCTCCCCATCAGTTTTGAACCAAAGACCACCTCCTTCACACTCTTGAGTCCTAACCACTAGGCGAAGTGGATCACTTGGTTACAAGATTACACGACCTTATATTTAAGTCTAGTCTCAAGATCTTTGGTCATATCCATGAGTGACCAAACGGTGTTCGATTTCAGATCTATCTAAACTAGTTGAGCACATAGATCATAGGCTTACTTTATAACATATACCATGTTAAGAGCCCAAACATTCTAGTTGGGTGTTGATCACATGATTAGAGAAGTCTATGTAAATGGATGAAGAAAGTGTGACCATTTATGGGACTAAATTTTGGGTTAAAAAGAGTAATATTTTTTTATGGATGATCGAGATATAATATAAAGAAACAGAGTTACTAGGCTCCCATATTTTTGTGTTGGAGATAGTGCTGACAAATCCGAACAATGGGTTTGAATGGGGCTAGAAAGCCCCTTGGACAAGGGGCAATGCCCCTACATGATGGGAATACTCTCTAAAATTGTTTGTATCCAAACAAAGTTTCCTTCATAATATTTCGGTTATTTGTATAGAACTTAGTTGTGGAGACTAAACAAAGTTAAATAAATAATCTAAGCTGGTTTAACCATTCTTTGGATCCGACGCCAATGGGAAATCACCTTGATGTTTGCACTTAGGCTAATTGTGACTACATTTAGTAAAAAGAAAAACAAGAATTAGATATCATAGAAAAATACCACCTAAAATTTAGCTTTAGCTTCAATCTTCAAACTTCAAATTCATCTTCAAATCATCAACAAATCAATTTTGAAAGCATCAATAATCTTCAATATTCAATCTTCCTTTGGGACAAGGATCATGTCATACATGTTGAATTATCTTGGTTCTTGTCAATAATGACCCTAACATCTTGTAATCCTTCTCCGCATAGAAAAAATCTAGAAAAAACGCCTAAAGAAAATAGTTAAATAAACTTGAGAAAAGCTTTCAAAACTAGGGAAAGCAATGGACTATACATGCCTTCAATTTATCTTCATGAATATCTTGAGCTTCAAATATGATAGATGAAAATATGAACACCAACCATATAAACCATGAAGTCAAATAATTATCATAAATTGTATCGCTCCCTTATAATATTTCTTTATAGTTAAAATAGCTTTCAACATTCATGAACTCTCTAGGTACCTCATTATTTTCAACATATTCAGTCTCATCATCACCCATTTGTGGACCATATTGTACTTATCAAAATCATCATTTTCGTTGTGAAAACTTCCATATGGTTGTGCATTGATGTATCTCTCATAAGCATTTATCTCTTCATTTTCTTCATTCCCTAAATCATTGTCTTCCATGCTTATATGGATAGGAGATTTTTCATTCTCTATGTTTTGATCATCATATCCATTAATTAAAGTCAAGCAATGAAGATGTAAATGTTGATATATTTAGGTAGTGATGTGTGTGAACACACTAGGACCACCGGGGAACTTTTTTCCCTCTTTAGGAGGTTTTTTCCCCCAGCTTGTATATATCCCTATAGCGCTAATAGGTTACTTATCTTTGTGCATTCTAGTGGTAAAACATTTAGTATTGTGTGTTGTGCTCCAAACTTTTCCTTCTTCCTTGTGATATTCGCGTGCTCCCGTACGTGTCTAACTCCAACAATTGGTATCACAATAGGTCGCCACTTCATCTAGGGCATCATCGAGACTCCTCCGGTCGCAATCTCAAAATCGCATGAAATTTGGTGTGCATAATCAAGGTGAGCTCATTTTGGCCTCCGAACACATTATCGTAGTGCTTGTGTAGGATGTTTTGTCTTTTTGTGCCAAAGATATATATACAGGCTTTGGTTCGTGATTATAAGCATCTTGAAGTCTGCTATATGTTTAGCAAAACTCGACAGGGTAGTTGTGTTCAACATTTTGAGATATAATCAATTTTCTCCATCAGGGTATTTGAGCCAGTGGCCATGGCTGAAAGCAATGATGTATTCTGTATGTTGGTTGTTGAGGATAAGTTGGATGGTACAAATTACCCATTATGCTCTTATATGATGCATCATGTATTGGTCACAAAAGGACTATGGAATATTGTGTAGGGTGTTGAAAAACATCCTATTACACCTGCAAATACAAATACTGAAGCGAATGCTGATGGCATCAAAGATGGTGATATTCTGCAGATTCATGTTTGTGTTGTGGTTCCTGTTGCACCTATTATAGAGAAAAAATTTTGGGATGGAAGAGATGCTTAGGCACGTGCATTGATAGCCTTGTCTGTCAAACATGCCATTATTCCTCACATTCAATCTTGCCGAATAGCTAAGGATGCTTGAGATACACTTATCACATTGTACCAGGCTAGGAACGAGGCTCATGTTGCTTACCTCTGAAAACAGTTGGAGAGTGAGCACATAAATGAAGGTGATTCTATGGATAATTTTTTTGACAAAGATCATTAGGGAAAAAAATGAACCTTGCATGGGCCTTTTAGATTAAGGAGTGATTAGGGATGGAGCAATGAGAAGAGGGTGGTGGCCACAGTCTAGTCTTTTAATCATATAGGGTAGGCATAGGGTTCCCTTGTTTTTGTGTGGTCAAAGACCCCAAAGGCATTTAGAATTCATGGTTTTCTTCAAAAGATGGTTTTTAAAAGCTCAAAAATCACTTAGAGCCCTGATATTGCTCATAGATCCAACGGCTAATGTTAAAGGAGAAAAGTCAAGTCACCTATGAACATAGGCCCTTGGATTGGGTTGAGATTCAATGGTTGAAATGAAGGTAATCATGAGAGAAAGCATCTTTTTCCATGAGCCATTGGATGGCTTGCAATATCGAACAGTGGAGTTCAAACTCCAATCAATTTTAGGTGCCTATATTCTTGGCCATTGGATGCTAGCTTGAATTGGCATTGGAGATTGCTCCATCAGAAGAGCGTGGTGCCTTTCAATGGCAGCCATTGGATATGTTAGTAGATCTAAGGGCTAGGATATGGCTCCAAAAATGGATCAACCCCATTTGCAGGCATGCATTGGATCCCCTACGATCTAAGGGTGGAAATTTTTGCAAAAGTATCACACACTCTAGTGCCCACTCCAACGTGTTTGCATGCCTTTGAACATCAATATAAGCCATCAATTGAGAAGATCCAAAGGTTACGGATGCTCACAATTTGGAGAAAAAACAAAGAACTTCATGTTCGAATATTTTATTCACCATACCAACAATATAAAGATCAGAAGAAATCAAAATAGTAGTGTGTTGCAAATACTATAAAGAAAATGACCATGTCATTAAGAGCTGCCCAAAATTGGCTGCTAAAGAGGCAAAAAAAAGAGGCCTGAATGGTTGTTGTAGAGGCCTCTACACCAAAAACAAATTCTGTTAATCTTGTGTAGAATGAAGAATGGGCATTTACTACTGTTTGTAGTTTTGACCCATCTTCTCATGAGCAATGTATGTCTGCACTAGACTTAGATGTTTGGTATTTTCATAGTGGGGCAACCAAACATATTACATCGTAGAGCAGTTCCTTCACTTCACTTGAGTCTGCCCCTACACGGAATATAGTCACATGCGTCAACAACTCCTCTTATCCTATCATGCGAGTTGGTAAGATCATTTTTACTACTACTGATTGTAGTTCTTTTACATTGTCCCATGCTTTATTTGTGCGAGGGATCAAGAAGAATTTGTTATCAGTTTTAGCTTTAGCCAAGATTGGCTTGGTTGTAAGATTTGTTGATTACAGATGTATAGTTCATGTTATATCAAATGGCGATGCCATTATTTATTTTGGCATTTTATGTCATGGGTTGTATAAGCTCATAGACTATGAAAGATCTGTGAATGATTCAGCATGTGCATTGGTCATCTGATTTTTTCTAGTTTGTTATGCCTACGATTTGAAATGGTGTCCTCTTTGCCCAAACTTGAAGCACCCGAAAAAACGTTTGTGAAGGCTATATTTTGGGCAAAATGCAGCATTGCTCCTTTTCAAAAGATGGTGGAGTTCGACCTGCCCAGAAATTGTAGGTTGTTCATAGTGATGTCTATGGTCCTATGTAGACACCCTCTTTTGGAAATTATCTTTACTTCGTGACTTCCACTGATGATTTTTCAAGGCATGCATGGGTATATCCATTGAAAGCAAAGTCCGAAGTGTTATGTGCTTCAAACAATTTTTGGTTTCGGCTAAAAATCTATTAGCATGTAAAATGGGCAGCCTTCGTTCTGATCAAGGGGGGGAATATATGTCCTTTAAATTTAATGCATTTTTAGTTGAACGTGGGATAAAACATTAGTGTACAGTGGCATATACACCTCAACAGAATTGAGTTGCTGAATGGAAGAATAGGTCACTCATGGAGATGGCAAGGTGTACAGTCAAGAGTCAGGCTTTACCACACAATTTCTAGCTTGAGGTTGTCATGTGTGCAACACATTATTCTATGGTGTAGTTGGTAAGACCACAAATGTTGCATGGTGAATTGTCGTAGGATCTCTGTCTGCTTTGCTTTCCTCCTCTACCCCTTCCTCTTCTTGTATAATTAGCTTGAAAGGTACTAGCCTCTTCTTCATTCTTCTTGCTTTTACCTTTATCCTTAGCATAATTCTTATCTATATAAAGGGCAAAAGATTGTTTACCTCTAGCATTGTCACCATTCTTTTTGAGCTTTGTCTCATGGGTGAAGAGTTGCCCCATGAAGGTGTTGAGGCGAGGTATTCACATATCCATGTAGAGGTCCATTGCTGTGGTGAATGACTCCCACTTATCATCAGCTTTGATGCCATTGATGATCTGCCTTACTATGTGTTCTTCTTCTATCTATTCTCCAATGCTTGCAAGCTGGTCAGCCACATCTTTCGTCTTGGTTACATAATCAACCACTCTTTGCTTAGGTTTCTTCTTTAGAGTTGTAAACTCCATCCATAATTGATTGTTCCTAGCTCTTGTATTTGATAAGAAATATGATGAGAGTACTTCCCAAGTCTCTTGGGAGGTCTTGCAATTCCTAATGTGTGGTAACAAGAAATCCGAGATTGATTTAAGTAGATAAGACATGTCAAGAGCATATTTTTTACACCATGTGGTCAACCTTTCTTGCTCTTCCCTTGTAGGTTGATGCTTGCTCCTAAAGATTGGCATTTCTTCATCTCTTGACATGTATCCATATAGACTTCTCCCGTGAAGGTAGGCTTGCATCCTTAGTGATCATGTTGAGTAGTTTTTTCTGTCCAATTTCTCAATGAAGGATGGAAATCCATCTCCCATCTTGATTGTTGTTGCTCTAATACCACCAATGGAGGAGATGGTGGATAGTCACAAGAGATGGTGGTGTTGCTAGATCCTACTTCACACATGCTAAGAATGATTGGTGGAGAGTATAGTGAGTCTCTTTAACTAGATAATGATCATAAATAACCATATATTTTTCTCCTAACATGATCCACTAATCAATGGATCAAAATAGATAGGTTGGAGTTGATTCAAGACTAGAAACTTGCTATTTTTGTTCCTACACCTATTCAATGTTTTGAATAGTTCTCTAAGCACAACAACAGTTGGCTTAATTACTTTTGAGAGACTCTAATTAGCTTAGTAAACTATCAATCATGAGTGATTTCATAAGAAATGATGGAGTACACATAGAGAAAAATGTTTACTAAATCATAAGATCATCCCGATAATTTCGGGGTTCAATAGTCAACAGACTAGTGAGCAAAGATGAGTTAATATCTCGCGATCCAGAAGGGCAATGCTAACGAAACTTTGTAGTCATGTAATAGATAGTATGCTAAATTTACTACGTTTTAAAGCATGACTAATGATCAATCATGCACTGAGAAAAAGCTTTGAGAAGAGCATTTTTCTGATGGATTTATAATAGAGAAGTGAAATGAGAATGTAATGATTATTTATGTATTAAATCATATACAAATACAATGTCATTGGCAATCATACATATCTCAATGTGTGAGAGGTGAATGAGCTATGAAATAAGCTCTCACTTCACAATGAATCTCCCTCAAACTGATTTCATGGGCTCGAGATTACAAATGAGACATTTGATCATCTTCTTATAGTTGTACTTGAAGCCAAAGTTTGAATTCAAATTCAAAGATCTACCTAAAAGGTGAATCCTAAAGTATAGGATAGATTCCCTCATCACGAAACAACCAAATGATTCGTGACTTAGAGCTTCCTAACTCCACGTGGATGTGAACCACTACAAAGGTAAATGCGAAGAACTTTTTACAAGAGGTTGATCATATGAAGCCTTGCATAGGTGATGTCAATAAATCAAGTATGAGCTAATTAACCAAGTATGTGGGCTTGTTTTTTATTGCGCCAATAATCCTATCCCATCGAAATAATTTTTTATCGATTTCACTAACTAGGTGGGTCTAAATATCCTTAGATGCTCTTGGGGTCTAGGTAGAGGAAAGTCATCTCTACCACATTGTGGTCTTGGTTCTCTTGGTCTCTCCATTCTATCGGTTTCCACTACTAACCAATCTTTCCTAGTGTGTGAGCAAAGCTTGTAAAGCAACATCATTCAAAACATCGCACAATGTAGACTCTGCATAGATTAGGAGTATATCGGCTTTCGATGTAAGCAGATGTCTACAAAATGTGTGAGGAATGCCCGTTCTATTGTGTTAGACCACCAATCAAACATGCAATATTATGCTATGTGTCTCTAACACTAGAATGGAGTGGACCAATGGTAATTACTTGAGGATGAAGACACTCCCTCAAGGAATGAGCGTAGTTAGAAAAAAAGTCTAGAGCAAGAAGCTCAAGACTACACACTTATTGGTGATAATCTATACAAACAAGGAAGAGATGGGTTCTTGAGACAATGTGTTCATGAGAGTGATTACTTGAGCATATTAAAAACTACACACCAGAGTGTTGTAGGAGGTCATTTTGGCCCCAATCAGATAATTAAAACCATACTCTTCGCGGGACTATGATGACCTACTCTTCATATGGATGCACATACTTATGTGAAGAGATGTGATGTATGCCAAAGAGCTCAATTTCCTACTTGGATAGATGAGATGCCACTGAAACCCATGATGGGCGGATGTGCTTTCTCTATGTGGGGTATAGATTTTGTTGGACCCATTAACCCCCCTACTAAAGGCACTCATGCCGAATACATCATCGTAGCTACATATTATCTCACCAAATGGGTAGAGGGTAAGGCTACCAAAAAGAATGATGCACACACGACTGCAAAATTCTTATTTGAGAATGTCGTTATGAGGCATGGGTTACCTATACAATTAGTGAGCGATAGAGAGACTCACTTTCTCAATAAAGTCATTGAATATTTGTTGCAGGATTTTATGGGGATTTTATGGGAAAAGATCATTGATTGTCTCCACGTTATGCCAGTCCTTTTAAAATCTTAAAGAAAGTTTGTTCTGTTGCATATTTACTTGACCTACCTAACACTTTGAAAATTCATCCAATTTTCCATGTTGGATTACTTAAAAAGTATGTTCCTAATGCTAATCACGTTTTGTAGGACAAATCTAAGTTGAAGGAAGATGCCACTTTTGAGCTTGAACCAGAAGTTGTAATGGATAGGAGAATTAGACATCATAGGAATCATGAGATAGTAGAAATTTTAGTTACCAGGTTTGCATATCCTATTGAAATTTCAACATGGGTTGGTTTAGATGAGCTTATGGTACATTATCCTTCTTTCCAACTTTGATGACAGAGTTCTTAAAAGAGGGGGAGAATTGTAAGATGCCACATTGATTTTCCAAAAAAAAAAGGATGTGTAGGTAATATTGAAATTTTTTGTTAAGGATATTCTTATCATGCTTGTAAAATTTTGTAGCAATAAGTTTTTACATTCTCTCTCTGGATAGTTATCGCATGAAATTTTTGTGTTAAGCAATATCATATATATTTAGTTAAATATAAAAATAACTCACTTCAAGAATCTCAATGGATTCATAAACCATCACTAACTCCACACCATGATCATTTGATTTCTACATATCATTCATAGTCCTAGTAAATTCTAGTTTTTCCATTTCTATGCATGTGTTTCTACATGGAACATGCCTATGATTGTTCAAAGATGGGACTTTTCTTGCCTTTTTCTCTTTAGGAACCATGCGATATAGATGTTCCTACTCTTTGGTGTCCAAATGAAACATTATCTTGAAGTGGTGAGAAAACCAATTCGCCCTTCCATGTATAGGCATGTCTCCCATGTTCGAACACTATGAACACTCATTATGAGGTGTTGTCTAAATATACAACTTTTCAAGGTATCTCAGGGTCCGTCAATTCATGGATCGTGATTATTCATACTTCACTTGGTTGCTCATATATGTACCTCTAGAATGCATCATTTGTATCCCTATTGAGGAATAACTCAATACTTTTGTTATCATGAGGGATCCATTCTAGGTTGAGCATTAATATCAAAACTGATTTACCTCTTGGTGTCCTAGGTTCATTATCTATCCATTGCTATTCTAAGTCAACTCTCCTTGCTTCAACAATTACTATTCTAAATTCATTGGTTCTATCAGGTTGATTGGAAAGTACATACATTGTTCCCTCTTTATCGATGTATACATGTCTCTCAAATTTAACCAACGGATGTTCCAATCCCATGGGTTGATCAGGGTTTTTCAATTGAATAACTGATCTTCTCAAACCATCCTCATAGATGTGATCACCTATTTGGTTGGTTCGAGTGTATTCTAATTGAGTTTTGCAAGGTCCTTTTCATGTCTTTCTAGGTAAGCTAAATTTGTCCCACTCTCTAGTCTCTCCGTGTTATAAGACATCTCCGACTTGCTTATCTTCGAGCTTAGATCGTAAGGATAACTGCCAAGTTATTGGGACCAAGATTGTATTTTGGTTCTAATACTCAATTTTTTGCCTATTCAAGAAAAATGGGAATTACACTGGATTTTGAGACAGTTCTTTCTTTCCCAATGTTTTACTTTTTGACTCATTCACACACTAAAACATGTTACTATCTCTTGATTGCGATATATTAAATTAATTCTTTGATATTAAGGATAATTGTATTATAAACAAGGTATCAAGTTTGGGCTCAAACTCAACAAGTTAACATAGTAGCTAACATAAATGGGACTTGAATAATTCCGAAATTTCATGAATAGGCCTTCTTTGGATGACCTAACAGTATGCTGATTTGCCTTTCCTATGTGCTTTCCAGATCTAGATTCATGAATTCGTTTCGCTCAGGTGCTCGATGTGCTTACTTGTCACTAAATTCTTTGTTCTCAATCACCTGGTTTGTTGTTACTTTCTTAACTTCCTTGTCTTGTTTGGTTCTTTTTGTTGTAAGTATAAGTTTTCACACCATTGAAATTAAGTTCTTTTTGCTTTCGAGTTTTCATCCTAATGTCTTATTTTTCCCTTGAACCTGAGTAATTAAGGCCTCTTGTACTTATATCATTCCTAGCGTGATCCTAATTAATCAATGATGTTACTCGCACTTAGCCTAAACTAGCAATTGAATAAGAGGGTTCATAATTCTTCCAACCTCAAGTCCAATGTTAATTGCTCTTTTTTCCATGAAGGCGTGTTTCCCCAGTCTTGCTTTACTCTGTGTCACACCTTACTTTGGATGCTCTTAATCGACTTGACAAAAATCTTCAGTTTAGATCACTCTTGAATAGGCAAGAAACAATACGTCTTTAACATGTGCTAGGGCTTCTAACCTATACAAATTGATTAAACAATCACCCAAAATTGGCCACAATATTGCCAAGATTCAAACCCTAGTTTTGTGTTTCAGTCGGACTGTCACGATGATCTGACACAATTGTGATGCTCATGAACCATTGTGATGGTCTTATCCTATCACGATGGCGTGGAGCAATCCCGATGGCATGATGTATCTTTGCAATGGTATGCACTTAACAAGATGTAATGGCATATTCTCCTTGCCATGGCATGGCACAATCGCGATCGTGTGGAGGATGGTCATAATGGTCTATGATAAGAGCATCATCGTGATGGTATGCAATGAGTGGGATGCGATGATTAAGGTGCAAGGGTTTGTGTCTTCTAGTTGATCTCTACCTATCATCATATTCTTTTTCCCTATCATCACTTGCTACATCTTGCTTTAGCTATTTCTAAATTTTTTGATTTGCTAGGAACTTTGACGCACTAGGGCATTTCTTTGGCATTCTTCCTATGGTATTGGGAATAGTGAGATTCATTCCATAACATCTCAAAAGGACACATTCTTGTCACTTTATGAGGTCTACTACTATAAGAAAACTCTACTAATGGAAAGTAACTATCCTAGCCTATTTGGCTCTCAAACACATATGCCCTCAACATGTCATCTAAGATCAAATTGACCCTCTCAATCCAAACATCAATCTACGGATGGTCATCACTACTCATTTTCAATGACACTTTTAGTTTTTCAAATACAAACTTCTAGAAGTGTCATGTGAATCTAACACCCTATCTTAAATTATGGATGTTGGTAACCCATGCAATCTGAAGACATGTTAGATAAATAACTCTGCTATGTGTGGAGCTTCTACCATCTCTTGCATGGGTATAAAATGAGTTATCTTGCTCAATCTGTCTACCACTACTAGGATAGCATCTTGCTTCTGTTAGGTCTACAGTAACCCCACTATCAAGTCCATGGATACACTATCCCAATTGTGCTCTAGAATCTAGAAAGGATGTAAAAGACTTGGATTCTTAAACCTTAATACCTTGTTGACATGACATGAAGCATTGTTGAAAATATGTGTGGACATCTCAGGTTGATCCAAGCCACCAAAATATTCTTCTAACTAGCTGAATGGTCTTGTTAACATGAGGATGTCCTACACAAGGAACATCATGGTTATCATGCATGAACTTTCTTCTCAAATCTTGATAATCTGGTATACAAACCCTTTCTTTTTGTTTAATTCTTCCATTCTTTAATGAGAAATTGGAATATGGACTTGACTTGTTTGCTTTAATAGAGGAAGAAGCAGATACATCTGCCCCATCTCCTAGAATAGATTCATCACTAATAGCTCTAATGGTATGTAGCGAATGTGGGTCTTCCACTTGTGCTTCCTTTATTTATTGAAGCAATCAACTTTCTAGAACTATAAAGCTCACTTGATACATTATCCAAGATAATGCATCAGGTACAATATTCTCTTTTCCTCTTCTATATAGGATTTCCATATGAAATTTTTGCATGAGCTAAGCCGAATGAGCCTTTTTGCCTCAAAAATCTAGCTAAATACAAAAACACTTCAATGTATGGTGTTTTTTGTACTCCTTAAAGTTTTCACCATTAAGATATTACCTACATAATTTAAGATCATCACCACTCCATGCAAGTGCTATTCATGCACTGGCCAATTACATTGTTCAATACTTCATGTTTTGCTCTTAAAAGTATCCATGTGCCATTTTGGCTCAAGAGCGTCCCTAGGACTATGCAAATAGCATGTGTCTTCAACTCAAATGGCTTCTATGGATCCACCACTTCGAGTACTAGAGTCTCAGAAACAACTTGATTTAGGGTATCAAAATTGTCTTGTTGCTCTTGCTTCCATGCAAAAGGTAATTTTCCTTCAAGAAAATTCATCCTAGATGTTGCTATCAATGAATAAGATGAAATGACTATATGATAAAAACTAGAAAGTCCTAAAAATGACCAAAGTTTCCCCTCATCTTGAGGATTTTGACATGTTAACATAATTAAGACCTTCTTGGGATGCATCTTGATCCCATCCTAACACTACATGCCCTAGATACTCTTTTGTCCAAAAGACATACTTATCAAATCTAAATTAGTGCATGTGTATTGGAGCATCAAGAAAGCTGATTCTTTGCCATCCTCCTACTAGGTAAAAATTGGGCATGATTGTAGCTAACTTTGTTGTTTACAACACCATTAAGTTTAGGGATCCTATGTTGTCTAAACCTTTGCATCCTAGAAAGTTATTTTCTAGATAACGTGATTCGCTAAACATCTATATTTTGAAGATGTTGGGCTTAGTGATTGTGTCCTTTTTGATAGAAAATATAATTGAAAAGAAATCAAAACTTTCATCATGTGATAGCTTCTATCTTTAGAATATTTTCAAAAGGATATCATCACGTACTTTCCTAACATATTTATGAACTTATGGCTTGTTTGTTGGAACATCAAGCTTTCATTATGCTTGTGGTGGACATGGTCTTCATCAAATGCATCACTTGAATGATGTCACATATACTCCTTGTAGAGTTTTTATTTGCATTCATTTATTGTATTGAGAGTTTCATCATAGGATCATCTTCTTATGTAAATTCCAAATCATATATCCATGTAAAAGGAAAGAGTAAGAATGCTCAAAGCCATGAGTTAGAAGTGGTTGGGATTGATTCTCAATCAATCAATCAAAAAGTAGATATAACTTCAACTTTCTCTTTTCTTGGATTGTAGGAAAAGATTCCAATCAATCTAAACTAACAAACCCCACCCAATTTCAAATTCAAGTTCATGGAGAAAAGGCATGGAAATATCCTAAAGAGTCTATACAAAGACTCCAGAACATTTTTACGTTAAGGATATTTATGATTTGAATCAATACATATACTCTTTGATCATCGCTTTGTGCCATTTCTATTCTCTGCTCCTTCCTCAAAATCAGAAAACTTGTAGAGAGTCCTATTCTCTCAAAAGAGCTTCAAATCTAGTTTTAAGCATTCATTGGAGAATCATTATTATCAAGTTTAGAATTACAAAGTTTCAAGTCATTTGGTTTCATAATTTGAGAGATATTCTTGTTTTTCAGTCTCAGGGTCATTCTCTGCACATCCCTGAAAAATCAGGATGACGCCAGTTCAGTGTCAAGGTGATTGCTACTTCTATATTCTAGATAAATTAGGGCTTTTATGAATTATAATAAGCCAACCGTTTGTATGAAACACCGTTAAGTGGAATATTTCCAATCATTATTTTATTGGTTGCATTCAATATTTGAAGTCACAACTTCCATCCAACCTTAGAAGGTTTTTGTGACCTAGTCAAGATGGAAGTTATCTATTTTGCATCAACTTGCTCTTGTTGATGCTAAAAAATACCTATTGGGTTTTATTACACTAAACACAAGCCTACAAGCTCTAATTTACATATCCAAAGAGCTAGGGATGGTCCTATTCTTGTTTGCTTGACCAACTTCACCACTTGAAAACTCAACCTTCTAAGCCTCTCCAAGCTTCTCCAGGTCTCTTTTAGTGGTATGAGAGCAACTTCATGACGGGTGATGACTTTCCATCAATGATTGAGAAGCTTGATAGACACAATTATGCTGCTTGGAAAATCAAAATTGAGGCTTATTTGCACAAAAGAAACCTATATGGGATTGTATTAGGTGATGAAGCAATGCCTATTTCAAGATCCAAAGGAGGACTTACTCAAGAAGAACAGATAAGCTCACACTTTGGTGTGCAAGAGATGCTCAAGCAAGGTCATACATACTCAAGTCTATCTTTGATTTTCTATTACCACATATTAGAGGATGCAAGACATCTCAAGTGACTTGGGGTGCCCTAGAGACTTTCTTTTCTGCTAGTACAAAAGCAAGGAAGAACCATCTTGGAATGCATTCAAACAAATGAAGAAGACTCCAAAACAAACCATCATTGAGTTTGTTACAAAGGTCAAGGAGGTTGCTGATGGATTGGCATCCATTTGAGAGATTATTGAAGAAGAAACAATCATGAGCCGAATTCTCAATGGAATTAAAGGTAACAAGCAATGGCAATCTTTCACCACAACCTATGATCTCATCATTGATGTGCAAACTCAAGACTTAAACATCTTTCTTGGACAACTCTTCAATCAAGAGGCGAACAATAGCATAAAAGAAGGTAACTCCTATCATGGTAATTCAACTATTTCTCTATTTGGAGATAAGAAGGACAAGAACTTGAAAGGCAAGAAGAAGAAAGAAGATGAAGAGGAGACTTCCCAAGCCAACTTTGTAGGCAAGAGCAAGAGGAAGTGGAAGAAGAAAGGACCAAAGCATGACAAGACTAAAGGCTAGAATGTTCAACCTTGTTCAATTTGTGATAAGACCAACCACACCACTCATAATTTCTTGTTCTATGGGAAGACCCAGAAAGAAAGTGGAAGAGGTGGATATGGGAGCAATAGAGGAAGAGATGGAAATAACTTCAACAATAACAATAGAGGCCATAATAGAAGGGACTAAAATAGTTACTCTAAAGATCAACACATGAAGACTCATTGCTCTTGATGAATCTTAGCCACAAGGAAGGGTAAAGATGATAATCATTTATTCTACATAGACTCAGGATGTTCAAATCATGTTGTAGGCAACATAGCTCTCTTATCTGATTTGGAAAGTCCAAAACATATACATGAAGTTCAAACACGGGATGACACAAAGCATAGTGTGGAGAAGATTGGTAATGTCAAAGCTTCCTATGGCAAGACAAATATTCTGAGCAAGGTATTTAATGTACCCACTCTCACTAAAAGCCTAATGAGTGTAGGCCAAATAGTTGAAAAAGGCTTGCAAGTTAGGTTCACCCAACATGGAGCTTTTGTGGAAGATCCATGTTAAGGCTTCAAGAAGGTAGTGAGAGGTGAGAGGCATGGTAGGCTGTTTACTTTTGAAGTAGGAGAAACCAAAACATAGCTCTATTCAACTTTGGGTCTCAAAGTCTAAGTGAGCTTGAAGTGTGCCATAAGAGGCTAGCTCATGTGATTGAAAGATCCTTGAAGGATATATGCAAGGATCAAAGTGTTATTGGATTGCCAAACATATCAAAGCAACACATGATCAACGGATGTGATGCATGCCAAATAGGGAAGGCACAAAGACAAACATTCAACCACAAAGGCTACATCCAGAAGAACTTATTGGGCCTAGTACATATAGATGTATGGGGGCCAAGCCAAGAACCTTCATTGGTAGGATCAAGGTATTATGTCTCATTTATTGATGACCATAGTAGATGGATTTTTCTATACTTTATCAAGAGTAAGAATGATGTGTTTAATTGCTTCAAAACGTAATAGCACATGTGGAGAATCATACAGGTAGACCACTCAAGAAGCTCAAATCTCATGGAGGGGGAGAATACTTCTCCAAAGAGTTTAATGAGTTCTTGCAAGATAAAGGTATCAAAAGGGAAGTGACTACTAGGTACTCTCCTCAATTGAATGGAATTGCAGAGAGAAGAAACAAGACATTGGTTGGATCAGTAAGGAGGTTGGATTTTCCAAGTGGGGAGTTAGTTATCTAGGACCATCAACCCCCTTACTCAAAACTCATATGCACGATACAAAGCGTATCCATGCATTATTTAATGAAATGGGTAGAGAGAAAGAGTACAAGGAAGAATGGTGCATATACAACTTCAAGGTTTTGTCTGAGATTTTTTTCAAAGATACAATATATCTATTGATCTCATCACTAATTAGAGGTTAAGGAGAAATGAATAGAAGAGATGAAGAAAAATAAGGGAGAAATTAAGAAAGCATACATGAGATAAGCTTTCAAATCAGTGTTCAAATGCAACAAATGGTTACATATACACGGAGATATGAGCTTCACAATAGAGCTATTTACAAAATGACGTGTGACTGGAAGGAGTCTATGGGAAGAAAAAATGACAAAATGAACAAGTCTGACTATTGGGAGCTCTTGCCTCTTTCTCTCCTTGTTTAGAAAATGATCCCACTCCACTTTTATAACCAATGAGCATGTGAAGAAGTTTGTGCCTCCTTCTTAACTCACCACTTTCATTTGATTGCCCACTACATGCCACTTACTACAAGACAAATATTGAGTCTTTTACTCATCATGAATTTTGACTAGAATTTTTTTTTTGTTTTTTTCTTTTCTCTTCTTTTCCTTTATCTTTATATTTGGTAAATTTATCCAAGTATAGCTCCTGTGAAACGAGCTTGTACATTTATCTTCAACACTCCCCCTGAAGCTCATTTGGGAGTTATCTTCAAGCATGTCCTGCAAATTTCTCACATCCTTGAAACCTTTGAGTTTAGTAGCATCCAAGAACTTTGTAAAGATATCTCCAACCTTCTCTTTGGTTTTGATGAACTTTATCTCCACATCTTTGCTTAATACCTTCTCCCTTACATAATGGTTGTGGACCTCTATGTGCTCGCTCCTTGCATGAACCATATGATTGCTTGCCAAGTAAATACTTGACATGTTATCAGCATATATAGGGATGGTTCGAACTTGCACTTCAAGATTAGCCAAAAGCTTTTTAATCCACATTGCTTCACATGTGGCAAATGCTAAACCTCTATATTCAGCCTCCATGGATGAAAGTGCAACAATAGGTTGTTTTTTTGAGCTCCATGCGATAGGTTTTCTTCCTATCATGAACACATTACCTAAGGTTGATCTCCTATCTTCCTTTGAACCTACCCAATCAACATCACTAAAGCCTTTGATCTGCAATTCTTCATCAAACTTGTAAAACAAAGCATGATTTACTGCATGCTTTATGTATCTCAACACTCTCTTGGTCGAATTTAAATGTGCACTTGTTGGGGCTTGCATAAATTGAGAAAGTACACCAAAAACATAAGATAAATTAGTTCTTGTAATGTTTGCATAGATTAATGATCCTACAATGCTTTTGTATTTCATTACATATTCCAATAGTTCTCCATCATTTGAGCAAATCTTTGTATTTGTGTCCATGGGTTGAGTGAGTCAATTGCATTCACTCATTCCAAATCTGAAAAGCACATCCAACAAGTACTTCTTTTGCATCAAGTAGATGCCACTTTTTCCATAAACAACTTCAATTCCTAAAAAATATTTGAGCTCTCCAAGATCTGAAATTTTAAACTCCTTACCAAGCTTCCTTTTGATATCTTTAATCCTTGTAACATCATTTCCTATTATGATGAGGTAATCAACGTATATATATATACTTCTCTATTTTCTTCCTTCTTCATGTACAATGAAGGATCTACACTACTTGGGTTGTATCCACACTTAGATATTCTACCAATCTCTGATTCCATGCTCTCAATGCTTGCTTCAAGCCCTAAAGCAACCTGCAAACAAAGTCTGGATGGTTTTCATCTTCAAATCCAACCGGTTGACTCATGTATACCTCTTCTTGTAGTTCTCCATTGAGAAATCATTTTTGATGTCCAGCTGATATAATGACCATCTCCTTGAAGCACCAATTGCTATTAATGGTTTGATTGTTCCCATCTTTGCAATAGGGCTAGAAACTTCATCATAATCTATGCCTTGTGCTTGTTTAAATCCTTTGGCAACTAATCTAGCTTTATATCTAACTAATGAACCATCAAGATTCCTCTTTACTTTAAACACCCATTTGTTTGGAACAATTTTCATACCTTCTTTCTTTGGCACTAGCTCCCATGTGTGAATATCTTTGAGATCTTTGATCTCCTCTTTCATAGTTTGCTTCCGTTCCTTTTGTGTGCAAGCTTCTTCATATGTCTCAGGCTCTTTGTCTTTGATAACCTGCATCATGTATGCAAAATGTTTCGCGATGAAACTACCATAACTCAACCTTTGATTTGGATAGCTTTTCCTTGAAGATCTTCTTTCATTGCCTTTAGAAAGTTGCTTCTTTAACCTATTCATCTTTAGCTTCAAAGTGATTACTTCTTCATATTCTTCTTCACTTGCATTTATCTCACTCTTTGGAGTAGCACTTGCTTCTTCGGCTCTACTATGAGCTAAATTTGGAGACAAAGAATGACTCCCCCTCCATGCTCAACATTCTTCATTTGATGTAGATGCCTCTGGACCTGAAACCTTTGTGCTTGATTGTTGAACTTCTCTTTGATTTGTTCGTGCATAATCATCACAATCTTCTTCAAGAATCTTTTCCTTTCCTTTATCTTCATACCATGGTCTTAGTTCATCAAAGAACACATCTTGTGAGACTCTTACTTCCTTTGTTCTAGGGTTGTAACACTTGTATCCTTTTTGCTCCATTGAGCAGCCGATGAAAATGCATTTTTCTGACCTTGGTTCCATCTTTGTTCTAACTTCTTGTAGAATGTGAACAAAGCAAACACATTGAAACACTTTGAGGTGTGCAACATCAGGTTTCTTACCGGAATATACCTCCTCTGGAGTCAAGTGATGTATTCCCAATGTTGTGCACCTATTCATCAAGTAAATGGTGGTTGTTGTAGCTTTAGCCCAATAGTACAATGGTACCTTCATCTTGTTGAGCATGCATCTTGTAACTTCAGCAATTTGCCTATTTTTCCTCTCAACTACTCCATTTCTTTGTGGTGTATAACTACACATAAACTACCTTTTGATCCCATTCTCTTGTAGAAAATATGAAAATTCTTTGGAGAAGTATTCTGCACCACCATGAAACCTTAAGGTTTTGATAGAACTTCTTATTTCTTTTTCAACTTCAACTTTGAATATTTTGAATATAGAAAACACCTCTGATTTTTGCTTCATACAAAAATACCATACCTTTTTTGAGTGATCATCAATGAAGGTGAAAAATAATCTATTACCAGCCATTGATGTCTCTTGGGTTGGTCCACATACATCTGTATGTATCAAGTCCAAGACATTTGGGGCCGCATAATTGCTCCTCTTAAATGGTTGCCTCGTTTGCTTTCCTAGTTGACAAGCTTCACATAACTTATGTAGTTTAATTCTATTAAATTTTTGAAGGCCTCTTACCACCTCATGTTTGCTCATATCCTTCAGCTTTGGAATGTTGATATGTCCTATTCTTTTGTGCCATAAGTCCAGCTCTGAAATCTTCTTGTTCCCACATTGAATGTACATGACCTTCCATGTGGATGTTGGACGTCCAAAGTGAACATCCTTCCTTCTCTTCTACCTCGAGCAATGATCTTGAAGCCATCCTTTGGATTCGTTATGAATCACCCATTCTCATTGAATATGACATGATAAAACTTCTCTACCATTTGTCCTACTGAAATCAACTTCTTTGAAGTTGTAGGAACATGAAGAACATTAGAGTACCTTTGCTCTACTTGTATCTCCAAGCCTTATATCTCTAATATGTTCAATCATGTGTTGAGTATCATCATCTCTTTCAACACATCCTTTTCCAATTGGTACATGTAGATTAGTGAACAAACTTCCTTGGCATGACATATGGTTACTACAACCTGAATCAATGTACCATTTTTTGTCATCTTCACAAGAACTTCTATACTCATGTCTCATTGCAAGTAGTGTGTCCTTGCTTCCCTCACTTGAGGTGCTTGCATAGTTGCTTTGGCTCCTTTGATTGCCTCCATTTGGTCTTCCATTCTTCAGACAACAATCACTAGCATAGTGTCCTACTTTACCACAATGATAGCATGTTATACCTTTATGAGAATTGTAGGAGCCTCAACCTCTTCCATGTGTATTGGCATTTGATGCATCCTTGTTCTCTTCCAAATTGTTTTGATTGTAGTTGGAGTTGTTGTGACCTCTTCCTTTTCCTCTTGAGCCTTCTCTTGAGTTCCTTCCTTTACCCCGGCCTGCATATATTATTTGGTTGTGGCTATCCTTTCCTTTGGGACCACCAAAGCTGAGCTCTTCTGTGACAAGATGAGGGATTTGTTGTTCAAAACTTGGATATGCATCTTTCAAGTTAATGGAAGTTATAAAAGGCTTCCATCTTTCATATTCTCTCAATCCATTGAGAGTATAACACACAAGATCTTTGTCTTCAACCGTTGTGCCGATAGAAAATAAAACATTACTTAACTTCTTAATCTTCAAAGTATATTCAGCTATGGATTGACTCAAAATTTTCTTGATTTATAACCCACTCCACTTTTATAACCAATGAGCATGTGAAGAAGTTTGTGCATCCTTCTTAACTCAGTAGTTTCATTTGATTGCCCACTACATGCCACTTACTACAAGGCAAATATTGTATCTTTTACTCATAATGAATTTTGACTAGAATTTTTTTTTCTTTTTTTGTTTTATCTTCTTTCCTTTTTCTTTATATTTGGTAAATTCATCCAAGCATAGCTCATGTGAAAATGAGCTTGTACATTTATCTTCAACAGTATAATGGCTATAACCAAGTCGGCATGGCCAAAGAAGTCATTCCTAAAACTGCTTTCATTACGAATCGGGGAGTTTATGCTTGCACTCTCATGTGGTTCCGCCTTCATAATGCTCCCAACACCTTCCAACAATGTATGTAGAACATCTTTTCCCCCTATTTGACTAATTTTATGCAGGTGTTCCTTGATAACTTTTCAATTTTGGGTGCTAAAATGGATGATTTGCAGCATCTCTACCTCTATCTTTTGAGGTGCAAAGAATATCGGCTTTATCCTAAACCTTTCAAATCCATTTTTGATGTGACATCTGGTAAACTGCTTGGCTATATTATTTCTTATCGAGGAATTCAACTTGACCCGGATAAGGTGTAGGCTATACTTCAAGCCCCACCACCAAAGTTACCAAAGGAAATTGTCCACTTCCTAGGATAGATCCATTGGTATGTTTGCCACCTTCGATGACTTGTACATCTAACTATCCCACTCACTCATATGACAATAGTCCCTGCTCATGATTTTCAATGGACTGATGAGTGTCATACTAGTTTCCTCTACCTTAAGCAATTAATTACACAAGCTCCTCTTCCATTTGATTATTGATGCATCTGATATTGCTATTGGGAGTGTTTTAATGCAACTCCATGAAAAAGGCTATCATTGGATATACTATGCTTGCAGACATCTCGCTCCTATAGAATGAAAATATTCACTAATAGAAAAGGAGTAACTTGGCCTTATTTATTCGATTAAAAATCTATGACATTATCTCCTTTGCCATAAATTCATCTTTCATGTGGATCATTCTACCTTGACTTATCTTTTACAAAAGAGAAATTTGGTGATAGAATCGTATGTTGGGTTCTCCTGTTGCAAGAATGTGTTTATGATGTTATTCACGGGCCCGATTCATCTCATTCTATCATGGATTTCCTATTCTGCCTAAATTCGGGTGAAGCTCTCATTGGGGTGGATGATTTGTCTCCTTCCGTCTACACTACCCATCCTAGCACTTATGAAGAGATGGATAGGTATGTGTTGAAGATGAAGAGGTGTTGCAAAATCTTTGATTTACACTAGCCAAATGAACTCCAGGAGTAGATGGTGGGCCCTTTTAGCTTGCCAATGGATGTATTAGACACCCTATGTACCTTGGAAGATCACTCTCAAAAAGATAGATCAAAACAGATAAGTTGGAGTTAGCTCAGAGGTGAAAACTTGCTATTCTTAGTTAATACACCTGTCCAGTGTTTTACATAATTCTCTGAGCACAGCAGCAATTAGATTAATTCCTCTTGGGGAAGGCTAGGTAGCTTAAAGAGCTAACTTTAGAGAGTAATCTCATCAAAAATAACAAACCACACACTGAGAATGACTTTTAACAAGTGATGACATCATCCCGATTTTCACGGGCTGCTACAGAAATAGACCAGTGAGTAGAAAAATTAACATAACTCAAGATTTAAGAATCCAATGATCATGAAAATTTGTATGCTTATACTAGACAGTAAGCTGAATCCAACAAGCTTGAAATAACTGAATTTGGATGAGTAAACACTGAGAAATGACTCTGACAAGATGACTGAAAAAGTCGGGTACCTGACAGAGAAGTGAAGATGAACATACCCTGTTGACTTCAAATGAACATAACTGAAGATTCCAACATCCAAATGACATGAAAATTTGTGAGCATATAGTAGCCTTATAGAGCTAACTTTACCAAGTTAAATCACTGAAAATGATGAACCAAGTGCAGAGAAACAATCTCTGCAAGCTGACTGAGAAAAACTGAAGTAATGGCAGTGAGTAGTACACATCACAAGAACATGGAAAGATGAACTCAAATAATCATGAAAATGAAAGTATATTGCTTGTACAATACAATGACTTACTGATACATATGTGTGCCTTGTAATCACACCTTGATATGGCATAAAGCTCAGCTCTTGGAGGTCTTCACATAGGTCTCTCTAACCACGACTAAAACTGCCATCTATTTATAGTTGAGTTTGGGAGGCTAACTTCCCTCAATCACTCTCCAATCAATCAATGATTGATTTGATTCTCTACCTACCACAAATCACGAATTCGTGGCTCCTCTTTCCATTCTTGATCAAGTGGACTCAACCACTTAAGATTCTCTTACTTTTACATTAAGTAAACTCTTCAAAAGTTACAAGAGGTAGTTCACAAGTGAACTTTACATAGTCTTCATTTTAAGGCTTTTTCTATGACTTTGTGGGACTCAAGCCAATACTTAGGCTTGTCATAGACTTGCTCCAACAGCTCCCCCTCAAGCCAAGTATGCTTGAGGTCTTCAATCTTCCAAGATTACCTGCAAACCAATCATAGCCTTGAATTTGCAAAGCTTTGTACCATCCAATGCTTTGGTTAGAATATCTGCACATTGTTGATGAGTGGACACATATGATATTTGAATCTCTTTGCTTAGAACCTTCTCTCGTACATAGTGATAATGAACTTCAATATGTTTAGTCCTTGCATGAAAAATAGGATTAGCAGCCAAATGAATAGAACTCATATTGTCACCAAAAATAGTTGGAGTTCCAAACTCCAATCCAAGATCTTTGAATAATGTCTTCATCCACATAGCTTCTTGTGTAGCTATAGCAAGACCTCTATATTCAGCTTCAGTAGAAGAGAGAGCAACTGTGGGTTGCTTCTTGGATGACCATGAAATAAGCTTTGAACCTGCAAAGGTAAGATAACCTGAAGTGCTCCTTCTATCTTCCTTGGAGCCAGCCCAATCTGCATCAGAAAATAGCTTCAAACCTAAATCAGATACATAAGGATAGTAAAGTCCTTCATTTATGGTTCCTTTGAGATATTTGAGTATCCTTTTGGCAGCATCCATATGTGGTTTCCTTGGTGTGTGCATAAATTGGCTTAGCACACTCACACTGTAACATATATCTACTCTTGTCAATGTGGCATAGTTGAGACTACCCACTAGACTTTGATATGATGTGATGTCCTCTATGAGTTCACCTTCATGTGAGCTCAATTTGTGATTAACCTCCATTGGAGTACATGCAATCTTACAATCTTGCATCTTGAATTTTGCCAACATGTCCTTAATGTACTTTCTTTGAGTGAGAAACAAACCATGATCTTTGTAGACAACTTCCAAACCTAGGAAGTAGGTAAGTGAACCCAAATCACTTATCTTGAACTCTTCTCTCATCTGATCTTTGATCTTCTTCATACCATCTGCATCATTTCCTGTCAATATAATATCATCTACATATACACATAGGTAGATGACCTCGGAATTACTCTTTTTAATAAAGAGTGAAGGATCTGCTTTGCTTGGTTGAAAGCCTTTGTCCTGCAAGAATGAAACAAGCCTGAAATTCCAAGCTCTTGGAGCTTGCTTGAGACCATACAATGCTTTGTTAAGTTTACACACATAATCAGGATAAACTTGATTCTCAAAACCAGGTGGTTGTGCCATATATACCTCTTCTGTTATCCAACCATTCAAAAATGCATTCTTTACATCTAGTTGAAGTATCTTCCAATTCTTGGAAGAGGCAATACTAAGCAAAAACCTAATAGTAGGCATCTTTGCCACAGGAGAGAAAGTCTCCTCATAATCAATTCCCTGAGTTTGTGCAAAGCCTTTTGCCACAAGCCTTGCCTTATACCTGTTAATTGAACCATCAGAATTTTTCTTGAGTTTATAGACCCATCTTGAGCCTATTACCTTCATGGATGAAGTCTTGGGCACCAAATCCCAAGTGTTGTTTTCCTCAAGTGCTTCAATCTCTTCCTTCATTGCATGCTTCCATTCTGTTTTTGCTTTGGCCTCTTCAAATGATGATGGCTCCTCTTGGTTTATGTCCTGTGCTATGTAGATAGAATGTTTAGTTACTAATGAGGTGTCAAACCCATACCTTTCTGGTTTTTTCTTTTCCCTCATAGATCTTCTTAGGCCATGATGTGATGATTCTGCCTCATGTCCAAGTTCCTGCAATTTTGCTTTACCTTTAGACTTCCATGCTTTGATCTTTTCCATCTGACATTCTTCATCATCCTCTGAGGTGTCTTGTTCTTCAATCTTTGATTGTTCTCTACCAAGCTTTGGAAAATCTTCTTCAAGATCATATGGTAAATTGACCTTCCTGCATGAATCTTCATACCATGAATTGTTCTCATCAAAAACTACATCTCTGCTTACCAAGAATCCTTTGTTGGTAGGGTTGTATAACCTGTAGCCCTTTTGATTGTTGTCATATCCAATAAATACACACCTTTCTGCTTTTGGATCCATCTTGCCTCTAACCTGTGAAGGAACATGAGCAAAAGCAATACATCCAAAAATTTTACAATGATCTAAACTTGGTCTTCTTCCATTCCAAGCCTCATATGGAGTCATCCCATCAAGGGATTTTGAAGGCAACCTGTTAATCAAGTAAGTGGCTGTAGATACAGCCTCAGCCCATAAGTAATTAGGTAAATGCTTTTCATTTAACATAGACCTTGCAGCTTCAACAATTGTCCTATTCCTCCTTTCTGCCACTCCATTTTGCTCAGGAGTGTACCTTGTAGTTACCTCTCTTTTGATTCCTCTTTCTTGAAGAAAAGAATCAAACTCATGGGAGAAGTATTCTCCCCCTCCATCTGACCTTAGCCTTTTTAGTGATTTACCTGTTTGATTCTCCACAAGAGCCAAATATCTTTTGAAACATGAAAAAACTTCATCTTTGTGTTTCATAAAGAATAGGATAGTCCATCTGCTGCAATCATCAATAAAGGAAACATAATACCTTGATCCTGATATTGAAGCTTCCTTGCTTGGTCCCCATACATCTGTATGAACCAACTCCAAGAGATCTCCATGCATATAACCTTTCTTCATGAATGGTAACCTGTGAGACTTTCCAAATTGACATGCACTGCACTTATAAATCATATGTTGTTTTGACAAATTAGGAAGTCCAAGTACACTTTGGTCCCTGCAGATTTGCTTTAATGACCTTTCACCAATATGTGCTAACCTTTTGTGCCATACTTCCAATTCTGTGAGTGTCTGACTACCATAATTAAAGAGAGCAATGTTTCTAGTGTCCTGTAATTCAAATGTGAACAATCTACCTGTCTTTTCACCTTTTGCAATTCTTCTGAATCCTTGACTTGGATCTTCAACAAATGCTCCTGCTTTTGTGAACCTGACTTGCAACCCTTTCTCTACTATCTGCCCAACACTTATCAAATTCTTTGTTATGGTAGGGACATAGAGTACCTTACTGAGTAGGTTGATGTTTCCATCAGGTGCTTTGACATTGCCTATTTTCTCCACAGGATGTTTTGTATCATCTCCTGTTTGTACCTCATGCTTATTCCTTGGATCTTCTAAATCTGATAGGAGTGCCACATTTCCTGCCACATGATTTGAACAACCTGAATCTATGTAGAAAACATGCTCATCAGATTTACCTTGTGGCATAGCCATGTTCATGATCAATAATGAATCCTCTTTGTTTGAGTCTTCTATGTAGTTATTGTAGTCTCTCCTTCCTTTGTAGCCTCCTTGATAGTTTGAATGATTGTAGTTGTTGTAGTTGCCATGGTAGTTGTTGAACCTTCCTCTTGAGTAGCCATAACTTCCTCTATTGTATCCTCTGCCTCTTTGATTCCTGGAATTCCTAAAGCAATTTTCAGTTGTATGATTAGTTAATCCACAAATAGAACATGAGTTGGAGTCTTGGGATCTCCCCCTGCCTTGTCTACCTCCTCTTCCTCTACCTCTGCCATGTCTTCCTCTACCTGCATAGTTAGCTTGATATGTACCTGCTTCATCATCCACTTTCTTTGCCTTTCCTTTGTTATCTTTAGACTTGCTTTTATCCGTGTATAAAGCTGAAGATTGATTACCTTTAGAGCTTTCTCCATTTTTGATAAGCTTTGCCTCTTGAGTAAGTAATTGTCCAATGAGTGTGTTGAAATCAGGTACATGCATGTCCATGTACAAATCCATAGCTGTGGTGAATGCTTCCCACTTGTCATCTGCCTTCAAGCCATTGATGACCTGCCTTACAATTTGCTCTTCATCTATTACCTCTCCAATGCTTCCCAACTGATCTGCTATGTCCTTGAGCTTTGTGACAAAATCAGTCACATTTTGTTTGGGAGCCTTCTTGAGAGTTGTGAAATCCAGCCATAGTTGATGCTTCCTAGCTTTAGTACTTGAAGCAAAGAAAGCTTCAAGTGCATCCCACACTTCCTGAGATGTCTTACAACTTCTAATGTGAGGCAACAAAAAATCTGAGATAGAGTTGAGGAGATAAGACCTTGCAAGTGCATCCTTGGAGCACCATGTGCTCAATCTTTCTTGCTCTTCTTGTGTTGGTTGACTTTTGTTCCTGAAACTTGGCATAACTTCATCTCCAGCCACATAACCATATAAACTTCTACCTTGGAGATAAGCTTCCATTCTTAATGACCAAGCTGAGTAGTTACCTCTGTCCAATTTGTCAATTGATGAAGGAAATCCATCTGCCATGTTGTCCAACCTTGCTCTGATACCACTATGAAGAGATGGATAGGTATGTGTTGAAGATGAAGAGGTGTTGCAAAATCTTTGATTTACACTAGCCAAATGAACTCCAGGAGTAGATGGTGGGCCCTTTTAGCTTGCCAATGGATGTATTAGACACCCTATGTACCTTGGAAGATCACTCTCAAAAAGATAGATCAAAACAGATAAGTTGGAGTTAGCTCAGAGGTGAAAACTTGCTATTCTTAGTTAATACACCTGTCCAGTGTTTTACATAATTCTCTGAGCACAGCAGCAATTAGATTAATTCCTCTTGGGGAAGGCTAGGTAGCTTAAAGAGCTAACTTTAGAGAGTAATCTCATCAAAAATAACAAACCACACACTGAGAATGACTTTTAACAAGTGATGACATCATCCCGATTTTCACGGGCTGCTACAGAAATAGACCAGTGAGTAGAAAAATTAACATAACTCAAGATTTAAGACTCCAATGATCATGAAAATTTGTATGCTTATACTAGACAGTAAGCTGAATCCAACAAGCTTGAAATCACTGAATTTGGATGAGTAAACACTGAGAAATGACTCTGACAAGATGACTGAAAAAGTCGGGTACCTGACAGAGAAGTGAAGATGAACATACCCTGTTGACTTCAAATGAACATAACTGAAGATTCCAACATCCAAATGACATGAAAATTTGTGAGCATATAGTAGCCTTATAGAGCTAACTTTACCAAGTTAAATCACTGAAAATGATGAACCAAGTGCAGAGAAACAATCTCTGCAAGCTGACTGAGAAAAACTGAAGTAATGGCAGTGAGTAGTACACATCACAAGAACATGGAAAGATGAACTCAAATAATCATGAAAATGAAAGTATATTGCTTGTACAATACAATGACTTACTGATACATATGTGTGCCTTGTAATCACACCTTGATATGGCATAAAGCTCAGCTCTTGGAGGTCTTCACATAGGTCTCTCTAACCACGACTAAAACTGCCATCTATTTATAGTTGAGTTTGGGAGGCTAACTTCCCTCAATCACTCTCCAATCAATCAATGATTGATTTGATTCTCTACCTACCACAAATCACGAATTCGTGGCTCCTCTTTCCATTCTTGATCAAGTGGACTCAACCACTTAAGATTCTCTTACTTTTACATTAAGTAAACTCTTCAAAAGTTACAAGAGGTAGTTCACAAGTGAACTTTACATAGTCTTCATTTTAAGGCTTTTTCTATGACTTTGTGGGACTCAAGCCAATACTTAGGCTTGTCATAGACTTGCTCCAACAGCACTTCTCTTCTTACTTAGGATTTATCCAAATTGAATTATGATACTCAGTTGACTTTCTTGCTATTGGTTGACCTCCAAAACCCCTTTCCATTCTTGCTTGGAAGAGGTTGCCACTGCATAGCCATCATTTTTGCATTATTTTTGGCCAATTGTACTACTATGATCCTTACGGAGCTTGGCTCCACTGTATTCCTACTCATGAGGTTCCTTCAATCTTGGCCTTGTCACATTCAGCTCCCACTAGTTGTCATTTTTTCAGTGGATTTAACATATAAGAAGCTCTTTTTGGCATCACTTTCCTCTTCAACCCATCCTCCCTCTCGAACCCTTTTAAAAGTGGATTCGATTTTATTGGTCCCATTAGTCTCCCTATCGTCCTTACCAGCAATCAATACATCCTTACCAATATAGATTATGCAATGCGTTGGGCTAAAGCCTCGGCTGTTAAGTCGGCCACAACTTTGGTGGTTGCAAAATGTTTATTTCAAGATCTCTTCCCATGTTTTAGTCTTCCTTTGAAAATTGTATATCAAAGAGGCACACATTTTGCTAATGAATTGATTCAAGTGCTCACACAATCCTTCCACATCACCCATAAATTCAATCCCCTTTATTATTCGAGAGTTAATGGCTTAACCAAAAGTACTAACAAAACCCTATTGACCTTGCTAAAGGCACTCATTGCTGATTATTCAGATCGTTAAGATCTTAACAGTTATTGCCTGCTATATTATGGGCATATTAGACTACTTGTAAAGTAACTACTAGTTATACACCTTTTAAGCTAGCTTAGGGGATTGAGGCGATTTCTCCTATCAAAATTGTAGTTACTAGCTTATGTCTGGCTATTGAGCAAAAGCTCTTGCTCGAACACTCCTTCTATGCTCGAATTGATGAACTTCGTTCTTTAGATGAATGCCATTTTGAGAGTTCTCTGTTAATGAAAGAGGTGCAACTTTGACAGGCTCAAACTCATTATAAGTTTCAGAGAACACTGTATTTTAGGAAGGCAAACTCCTTCTCTTTCACATTTTAAAAGCAGACCGGGCTACTAGAAAATTCAAAGTCCAGTGGCTCAATCCGTACTAAATTTTGGTGAAGCTGGGTCCGACAACTTTTTGATTACAAACTCTTGTCGGAGTACCAATCAAAAATATGGTCAATGAGTCAAAGCTCTACCCTTTTGGGTCACCCTCCATGTGTGCAATCATTTGTTTACCACCCATGATTGCATGATTTTGCATGTTAGTATATTGCAGCTTTCCTTGCATTGGGTTCATCATTTCCCTCGTCCTCTAACCATAATGCCTGTGTTCCTCCTTCATGTTTAAATTCCCCTCGCTCTACATTCCGCCCTTTATAGTTTTATGCATCCTTGAGCACTAGTGTTGCATTAGTGCTACTCTCAAATCGCTTATCTATGGATATTCTAGCACCCATTGAGCCGATTTTGGTTGTATTTTTCCAATGTGACTTCTTAATTCTTGCACATCTGTAGGATCTCTAGATTCACCCTATTGTAGTGGGATGTTGCTTCGACACACCCTGCCACTGAGAGAATCATCCGGTCCATTTCCATCAAACGTGCTTCCATAGTGCTCTGGACTGTCTCGCTTAATGGCACTAAACTGTGGAGTACACCAATGGAGGTCAGACAGTGATTCCTCCTGCCCATCAAAGGAAACTCATTGGTTGACTCCATTTCTCGAGTTGGCATGGAAAAATTGTTCCCATGCCATAGATGTAAAACATATGCCATCAACTCTCGCCCTCAACCAGAGCGCTCTATCCTTCACTTCATGGTGGTAGCCATGAATTTGCAACACTGACCCAATGGCATATCGTGCTAGTTCTATTCTTTTGTTGCAGCTGTTGACAATGGCCCGATCAATTCATCAATAGTTTTATTCCATAGAACTCATAGGGAATGTCATATGATTGTCCGGCAATTCGACCAAGGCCATCATCCTAAAACTCGCTTTTCATATTTCCTCTCCATACTATATCTTAGTGAATTCTCTAACTTTGTTCGTATCCTCCTCATTTTGTCCTCTCTCACTCCTCTAACATCACCCAACACTGAAGAGGATGAGAACGTGAACCTCATCTTCCAATGTGAAAAACAACCCCATCAAGTCCAAAGTTCATTGTCATCAGACGTTTATCTTTCTGGTCCGAGATCAGTGGCAAAACAGTGGGCCCCTGTCTTGCCAAACCTTTCCTTCAACATCATTAGTTGATTCTTTCCATTCTCTAGATGATTCAGCCCATCCTTCCTCCACTTCCTCCTTACGACGTATTGATCCTATTGCTCCTAGGGATCAAGCAATGCAAGTTGTCTTACCCCCTCCACCTTCGTCACCCCCACCAGAGCCTCTAAATTATATGATCTTCCCATCAATTGTTCCCTTCATGTCAGAGAGAGCCTCTTCCACCTCTTCTCTGAACTATTCCCTACCAAGAACTCCTCCTAGCCCACCTCTTCTCTGAACTATTCCCCACCAAGAACTGCTGCTAGCCCAGGCTGGTCCTCAACCTCTCCAACCCATCATCCTTGGAGTAACCTTGCGCATGAAGAGCATTTTGATGATGATGATGAGCCAGAACTTCCACCTCTTCCGTTGCCATATGAAGAATTCAGGCGATTCAGGGTTAAGGACCAACATGGACTTCGGGAATTTGGACGACTCAGCACCTATTTAGTTCATATGCAAGCGCTCTTGCCCACAACATGTACCGTTGTCATTAGACTTGTGCAATATTGAATAATCACAATATGTGGCTATAGCAGGAGTGTCGCGAAGATGGCAACACTCGGTTGGTGGATCAAGTCATCTACCAAGTCCAATGACGCCCATCAGGTGCTTGGAGCAATTTTAGGTGCAGTGAAGATTGAAAGATGCAAATTAAGCTCGGAAAGATTATTGGTAGCCACTTGCAAAATCATATCCTCTTATCAACACTATAGAAACAATTCATCAAATTCATTCACCCATCATGTTTATCATTGCGGACTAAAACTTGTCACAAAATTTAAGATTTTCCGAGATTTTCTATGATTAAAGACTTCAACATTCATAAGAAATCTTGTTCTCCGCGATTTACGTGTTATCTTTATATATGTTCATTAATAATGCAAGGTATGGATCATTCTTGGAATTTCTTGACGTAAGAGATTGATACTTGAAATCATAGTCAATATTGACAAATAATGAATAACAAAGAATAGCAACAGAAATGTAAACCATGGATATTCTTTAGCATACATATAATGCATCCTTCAAGAAAAGTTCGCAGCATCTTTTTAGTTCATCCAATATTCCGTTGGAGTTTTTATGATGGTCAAATTAACGTGAGCACTGGCATTACAAAAATTAATCTGCCATGAGCATCAACAGAGAATATTATATCATTGAAATGATTAGGGCTATGATTTTTATTATTAAAGCTTCTCAAAAGCATGCGGAGATCACTCGCTAAATTCATCAACATGGAGAAAAGTCGGTCATCAAAAAACTTTCACTAATTTCCCTTAAATTAGAGTAGCTCATGGCGCTACGTTAAAGCATGAGGCATTCCAAGAAAATAGCACTTCCACAAAATTTAGGTGGCATTACAAAGAAGGTTAATCACCCTCTCGTCACCCTCATGCAGGGCCCACTTGGATTTAAGCTTGTTGTTGATCAAAAGGTGCACTTGATGATGCCTGAAGGGAGGGGGGGATTTCTTGCAATTAGCGATTCTTTTGCCGAGGAGGAATAGCAATTTCTCAATCGACCACTCTTTAGGAAAGTCGCCAAATTTGTAAGCACATCTTTCCTACCAGATCTTCCAAAGGACCTCCCCTCTGATGGCATTCTAGAGAGTCACAGAGCATTCGATGGCTCCTCCTAGCAGAGCTTGCTTCCAACTGATATGCTTCTAAAGTCTAATTCTTCTTCTGACAATCTCCCAGAGCCTGTTGGAATTGGGACTTCTTCTCAAAATGCTTATTAAAATTTTTTCATCTTGTCAAAATGATGCTTCAACCTTGAAGGATTATACACTCCAATGAAATCGAACAAATGCCATTGCCTAAATCCTCTAAATTTGACATCATTGAGGAACATTACCCAAATTCACTCTTCGAATGATAGAGACATTTACTCATAAAATCCTTCATTTTATCATCACAACTTTCCCTTTGAGAAATCTTGCCACTCTATTTCCCACATATCATATTTCAAAGCTCCTTCAAAACTTTAAGGGTTTCGAGGAAGATCCATAGATAGTATGCCCTTCAAGTATGTTAATGGACAATATTGGGGAGAGTAAATCTCTCCAACAACGTGTTCAACATCTCCAAGAAAACTTAGCTGCAAAGGACTTTGATAATCACCGAACCTCTCAGACTTTGTACACAACATTAGAACAAGCTATATATTATAAAGGATTCTATGAGAAGGCTATGTGTCATAAAGAGGACTAAAAGATAAAGGCACATACTCTTTAGGAGGAAAATGACCTTTACCTCCTTCGTATTCAAGAACTTGTAAAAGAAACCATGGTGCAACAGGCTGCCAAGAGTGAACTCTAGTTCTGCCTCTAGCAACAAGTATAGGACTATGAACTTCTACAACAAATGGCATTGGCTCTACAAGAATCGAATGAGCAACTATCTGCAAAGTCTACTCAACACAAGAAATTTGCTGCCCATCTCTAGAGTCATCCTCAAACACTGCAAACACATCTCAACCAAGAAACTACTATGAAGATGCAAACCATTCACACTATGTAGACTGAATGACACCACTGAAAACACATCATAAAGCAAGATTTTTACATGGAGGAGAAATTCGGTCTACAGTTGGCATAGGTGTAGAGCACAACAATAATTTCCTTGGCATCCACTTCTAGCACAATTGCTGAAGTGGTAGTCACATTACAACCCAATGAGTAGAAGCTACTGAATATGCTGCTAAAGAAGATTCAATCTACGTTCCATGACACCAAAGATTCTTTTTGGAATGATATACATATGCCCTTAGATGAAGAGCATGAAGATGCAGAGTAATGACTATATATATATATATATATATATATATATATATATATATATATATATATATATATATATATATATATATATATATATATATATATATATATGTGTGTGTGTGTGTGTGTGTGTGTGTGTATATATACATATATGTGTGTGTGTGTGTGTATTCTTGGGTTTAGGTCCTCCGTGTTGTTGGGCATGATGGATGGACACTCCAAGAGATTGAATAGGCACTGCTAAATCCTGCTTTGTACCAGCCCTTTGATTCTTTAGAGTTGATAAGTGGACCTTCTTATCTTTCCAATGACACCATAAAATGACCTATGTACTTTGGAAATGATGTATGAACCAAATGAATCAAAACAGATAACTTTGAACTTCAAGCCTTCAAGAAAACCTTCTATTTTTGTCTTGACCCCTGCTGTATCTTTTGCTCAGTATGACCAGCACAATAGGAATTGGAAAAATTAATTTTAGGGGTATCTAATTAGCTTAGTAAGCTTACTATCCCAAGTGATATCACTCAAAAAGATTAACTATTCTTAGAGAAATCAATTTAGTAAGTAAACCCTTACCCCCTATATTTTAGGACTGATGCAGACTTTGACCAGTGATCAGCTCGACGACCTTTTCTCTGAAATGGCTGAATATAAATCCTTTACATTTCGATAACATGTATACAACTTTGAGTTGATTACCACAAGCTTTAGATCTTTGAATTTGGTGACGAAATGAGTGAGATATGCTCTCCACAAGTTGACAGACTTTTAGAGACTATGACAGAGAACTCAGAAATAAACAATGTAGATATATGTATTTTTGAACACTTGTGTACAATACCATTGGCATGAAGATCATTGCCTAATGGTGTAGATAGGTGTGATCTCGAGTATAGACCTCACACACACTCAGAAATGACAATGAGGAGCTCGGAATGATGAGTCTTCTACCCGTGACTTTTTGAGTTGATCTTTTATAGTGATTGAGTTCAATGTTTGAATTTGAATTCAAACTTTGGCTCTCTTTAATCAAGCTCCTACATCCTAAGAGATATTCCATCTACTTGATTGATGCTTTACACCTAATAAAATGCACGAGATTTCCTTGGTAGGTGTTTACAAAGATTCCAAAGTCAAAAGTGACTTTTACAAAAGATTAAAGTGGTAATTAATCACTAGCCTTTGTTCCTATGCTTCTCCATATGTGTATGTATTACAAGCCAAATGTGTAGGCTTGTGAATTGCACCAACAACTCCCCCTCAAGCCAAACATTTTGGCTTGTTCTTCATCATTCAGTATTCATGTATATCCTGCAATCCAATCATTGATTTGAACCTGCAAAGCTTGGTGCCATCGAATGCTTTAGTTAACAAATTTGCATACTGCATGTTGGTTGATACATATGTTAACTAAATATCTTATCTTAATAACTTCTCTCTCACATAATGGTAATGAACCTCTATATGTTTGGTCCTAGCATGATAGATAGGATTAGCTGCAAGGTGAAGTGAGCTTGTATTATCTCCAAAAATCAATGGTGAGCTAGTATACAAACCCAATTCTGTATACAATAGCTTAATCCATATGGCTTCTTCGGTGGCATTAGCCAATCCTCTATACTCTGCCTCAGTGGAAGATAAAGCAACAATGGGTTGTTTCTTTGAAGACCATGATATTGGTTTATCACCTGCAAATGAAATGTATCGTGAAGTGCTCCTTCTATCATCCTTGCATCCTGCACAATCTGCATCTGAATAGATCTTAGTATCCAAGTCTAAAGTGTACGGGAAATACAGACTATGATTTTGAGTGCCTTTGAGGTACTTTAGAATTCTCTTGGTAGCTTCTAAGTGAGGTACCCTTGGCTTGTGCATAAACTGACTTAGCACACTAACTCCATATGCAATATATATCCTTGTTAAGGTAGCATAGTTCAAGCTTCCAACTATGCTTTGATAACCTGTAATGTCATCAATTTCATTACCTTCATGAGCACTTAATTTTAAGTTTACCTCCATTGGAGTACTTGCAACTTTGGCATCCTGCAAGTGAAACTTCTTAAACATATCCTGTATGCATTTTTTCTGAGTAATATATATTCCAGAGTTAGTATAAACTAACTCAAGTCCAAGAAAATACTTTAGTAGTCCAAGATCATTGATCTTGAACTCCTTCATCATCTGGTTCTTGATTTGCCTGATTCCATTGACATCATTACCTGAAAGTATGATGTCATCAACATAAACATATAGGTATATTACCTCTGAATTACTTTTTTGATGAATAGAGAAGTGTTTGCCTTGCTCATAACAAAACCTTGGTCTTGGAGATAAGTAGTCAACCTGTGATTCCATGCCCTAGCTGCCTGCTTCAATCCATATAAAGCTTTATTCAATTTGCATACATGTGTTACCTTATTAGGATCCTCATAGCCAGGAGGTTGTGACATATATACCTCCTCTGGAATCCATCCATTCAAGAAAGCATTTTTTACGTCCAATTGATACATGTTCCAATTTGTGCAAAACCCTTGGCTACCAATCTAGCTTTGTACCTATTAATTGACCCATCAGAATTTCTTTTGAGTTTATAGATCCATCTCGATCCTATTACCTTCATGGACTCTTTCTTTGGTACTAGTTCCCATGTGTCACTTTCCTTGAGTGCTTCAATCTCCTCATCTATAGCTTCTTTCCATTCTATCTTGGTTATGGCTTCTTCATATGATCCTGGTTCTTCAATTGACAATTCTTTGGCAAGATAAATAGAGTGTTTAGTAACAACAGAGGTATCATACCCATATTTGATAGGTTTTTTGCTCTCCCTTTGTGATCTTCTGATTGACTGATTTGAAGATTCAGGTATGTCTTCAAGATTCTTCATTTTTAATTTGCCTTTGGACTTCCATGCCTTGAACTCTTCAAGGTTGATAATGTCTTCATCATCTGAAGTAGTGTCTTCATTCTGAGTAGCTTCCTCCTTAGAAAGACTTGGAAACTCCTCCTCCAAGTCATAGGGTAGTTTAAACTTCTTGCATTCATTCTCATACCAAGAATCATTTTCATCAAAGAAAACATCTCTACTAACCATGAATCCCTTATTTGAAGGGTTGTAAAACCTGTACCCTTTTTTATTCAGATCATATCCAATAAAGATACACTTAGCAACCTTAGGGTCTAGCTTACCTCTTATCTCAGAAGGAATGTGTACATATGCTACACATCCAAATATCCTGCAATGATCAAGTGAGGGTCCCTTCCCATGCCATGCTTCATAGGGAGTCATCCCATCAAGGGACTTAGATGGTAACCTGTTTATGAGGTAAGTGGCAGTAGACACACTCTCTGCCCATAGATAGTTAGGTAACCTTTGTTTATTCAACATAGACCTAGCTGTTTCAACAATCAACCTATTTCTTCTCTCAGCAACCCCATTCTATTCAGGAGTATACCTTGTGGTGATTTCTCTCTTAATGCCTCTCTCCTGCAAGAATGCTTCAAACTCATTGGAGAAGTACTCACCTCCCCATCTAACCTTAGCCTCTTTAGATTCTTCCATGTCTAATTCTCAACAAGTGCAAGATACGTTTTCAAACAGTTGAACAATTCATCTTTGTGCTTCATAAAGTACAATACAGTCCACCTGCTATAATCATCAATAAAAGATACATAGTACCTTGATCCTGAGATTGAGGGGTCTTTGCTTGGTCCCCATACATCTGTATGGACAAGCTCTAAATAGTCCTCATGTTTGTAGCCTTTCCTTGAGAAGGGTAACCTGTGAGACTTCCCAAACTGACAAGCACCACATTTATATATCATGTGTTGTTTGGAAACATTGGGTATTCCAATTACACATTGATCCCTGCATATCTGCTTCAAGGTTCTTTCTCCTATATGCCCTAATCTTTTATGCCAAATCTCAGGTTCTGAAAGTGTTTGATCTTTATAACTATAGAGTGCAATATTCTTTGTGTCTTCTAGCTCAAAAGTAAAAAGTCTACCTGATTTTTCTCCTTTTGCTATTCTCTTGAACCCTTGCTTAGGATCCTCCACAAATGCTCCAAATTGGTTGAATCTAACCTGCAAACCTTTCTCCACAATCTGTCCAACACTCATCAAGTTTTTGGTAATGGTTGGTACATATGGTACCCTACTCAACAAGTTTTGATTTCCATCACAAGTCTTAACATTTCCAACTTTAACTACTGAGTGCTTGGTGTCATCACCTGTTTGTACTTGATGCTTACCTCTTGGTTCTTCAAGGTCAGAGAGTAGAGCTACATTGCCAGCCACATAATTTGAGCATCCTGAGTCAATGTAGAATAGGTGGTCATCATTTGTACCTGGTTTTCAAGTCATGTTCATGATCACAAGAGTATCATCTTGCTCTTTTGTATAGTTGTTATAGTCCTTTCTAGATTTGAATCCTCCTTGGTAGTTGCCATTGTAGTTGTTGTTGTAGTTGTTATTATAATTGTTGTTGTAGCCTTAGTGATGGTTGAATCTACCTCTTGATTGTGAGTATCCACCTCTTTGATATACTCTTCCTCTCTGATTCTTGTAGTTCTTGAAACACTCATCTGTAGTATCATTTGATAAACCACAAATGTTGCATGGTGAGGAGTTATAAGATCCCCCCCTACCTTGCTTACCTCCTCTTCCCCTTCCTCTTGATGACCTACCTCTCCCTGCATAGTTGGCTTGGGAGGTAGTGCCTTCATCTTCTACCTTCTTGTTCTTGCCTTTATCTTTAGACTTTTTATCAATGTATACGGCAGAAGAGCTATTACCTTTAGATGAGTCTCCATTCTTGTTGAGCTTGGCTTCATGTGTAAACAATTGCCCCATGAGAGTGGTAAGATCTAGAATCTGTATGTGCATGTAAAGGTCCATGGTAGTGTTGAAGCTTTCCCATTTGTCATCGGCTTTATTACCATTGATCACTTGCCTTACTATCTGCTCTTCTTCAATCTCTTCTCGTATGCTTGCTAACTGATCTGCTACATCTTTAGTCTTGGTCACAAACTCTGAAATAGCTTGCTTAGGTTGCTTCTTTAGTGTGGTGAATTCAATACACAACTGATTTTTTCTAGCGCTTGTGTTCGAAGAGAAATAAGATGACAAGGTTTCCCAAGTCTCTTGGGATGTCTTACAGTTTCTAATATGTGGCAAAAGAAAATCAAAGATGGAGTTGAGTAAGTAAGACCTTGGTAATGCATCCTTAGCACACCATGTGTTGAGCTTTTCATGTTCTTCCTTTGTTGGAAGAGTTGATAATAGGGAAAAAATTAAGACCAACCCCCTCACTTAAAAGTATATAAATATGGGCGAAATTCCCTAAATCTATCATATTATAATTATAAATGTTTTGGCGATTTTTTATGATAACTTTTTTTATTCAAGAGAGAAAAACTTTGGCGAAATTTTATGATGACTTCTATTTGAAATATAAAAAATTAGGTGAATTTTTCTTATAAACTCCCTTAAAACTATACAAGTTCATTATTCATCTAAGCGGTTATTACAGAATATACAGATGACTCTAGCAAGTGGCACAAAGAAAGAGCTCCTTTCAGCCTCCCTTTTTGGCCCCCCTTCAAAACTCTAAAGATTATACCCTAGTTCTACTATTTGGCCTTCAACTTCTTCCAGGAATGATTGAAAAATGTTTCTTTCTCTCTTCCTAGACAAAATCATTAGGAGGCATGTTGAGTAGATTGTGAGCTCTCTAGAGTCAAAAAATAGCATGCGCTAAATATTTGATGTTAGAGATTCTCCAAGAATAGTAGAAAACAATCACTCAACAGATACGTAAGAAAAAAGTAATAAACATTCCATACCTTTGTCCACCTCTAATAGGATCCAAACAAGGGTTAACGGCCTTGATAAGGGGGCTTATCAAATGCATGGGATGGTTTGAGAAAAGAAAGACAGAGGACATGAGCTTCTTTTTCAAGTTTTGAGATGCATATATGTAGAATGTATGTAGAGTTTCTTGAGGACCCTTCTTGTACCGATTTTCATGGGAATTGACTTAAATCCCTACACGCCCTTGAATACATAGATGTATAGGTGGTTGAAATGATTGGAGGTAGTGTTGAACCCGTCACCTCAAGTAAATGTTTTACGAGATCTTTTGTGAGTATCTTATATGGATAGCCCTTAATGGATATCTACGTGTCTGAAACCTCAATTGCAATGGGTGATGGAAGCTGGTTTGGATAGATCATATCTACAAAATAAACACATGTATTATTTGATTGTATGTTTTTCTCTTTTCTTTTTTCTTGTGTGCATGTATGCACACATACACATGCATGTTTGTGCATGGGCTTGCAGACTTGCATATGCATGCATGTAGAATATAATATGTGAACATGATTGTGGGAGTGTGTCTCCACAAGTGGGTGTGTAAAATAAACAAAAACGTAGGTATCAAAAAGTACTTTACAATTGATCGTTTCTAATATGGATCTTACACAGTTGTCTCCAAGAAAAATCGTTATATTTCAATTTTTATAAAGTAGAGTGAAAGACCTTCATAAATGCGAATTAATGGTATTTATGGTGTAGATCATGAATACTTGTCTCAAACAAAAGACATAAACCCATGTCTGATAAAAAACGATATCCAGAATCTCCTTCACTTCAAAAGAACGTGCCTCTCTTGCATATCAGCTAACAAGATAAATAAAGTGTCAGCAAATGTAACATGCAAACCAAAGACTCTATGATTAAGAAAAATAATTACTCAGATACTGTGAATAATTTAGGCTGAAGCAGAATGAGGATTAGAATCATCTCCCCCAAAAATAGGAGAATCCTAGATCAGTCGTAGAAAATGCATAAATATTACCAGCATATAATGTCATCGAATGTTTCCACTAAGATTTATAAAGCATGATGTATCAATGAACTTTCATGCAGCACGCATCATGTTATAGTACAAACTATCAAACTCAACTGTTTTGATATTCTATTATAAAACTACACACAAATTTTAAGAGAATTTTGTTAATGGCTAAACAAAAACCTTGCTTTGCTCGGAACAAGGTGAAGCATATATATGAATTCATGAGTTCAGCCCTACAGCAAAACCCAATGGATAGAGGTTTTATGAGATCTTTCATGAGTGTCTTATATGGATAGCCCTTAATGGATATTTTAAGTGTCTGAAACCTCACCTGCAATGGGTGATGGAAGCTGGTTTGGATAGCTCATATCTACAAAATAAAAACATGTGTTACTGTGATTGTATGTTTTCCTCTCTTATTTTTTTTCTTGTGTATGTGTATGCACACATATACATGCAAGTAAGTCCATCAGCATGTAGACTTTCATATGCATGCATGTAAAATATAATCTGTGAACATGAGTGTGGGAGCGTGTCTGTCTCCACAAGTGGGGGTGTAAAATAAACAAAAATGTAGATATCAAAAAGTACTTTACAATTTATTGTTTCTAATATGGATCATACACAGTTGTCTCCAACAAAAGACGTTATATTTCAATTTTCATAAAGTACACTGAAAGAACTTTATAAATGAGAATTTATGGTATAGATCATGCATACTTGTCTCCAACAAAAGACATAAACCCATGTCTAATAATGTATACAAGGACACCAACACACAAGTACCACTGTATTATACCTGGAAATCCCTCGATTTCATAATCAAAATATAGCCAAGTATACATGTAAAACAAGTTAACATCAATTAACATCACCAAAAAAGAGCTTGACTCTTGGATCTTCAAACCCAACAGCAATACGAGGGAAGAACTTCTTTGAAACCTTCATAAATTCCCCAAAAAGAATCAGACCACAAGCTCGTCTGATAAGTCAGAATCTAGTACTAAGGCACATAAATACACACATTTGTACCAGATAATCTATGTGTTATTTTTTGAGCCTAGACAGAGTCTCAAGACTGCTAATCAATGAAGGAGAAGAAAAATAGATTCCCTTGCTCGTTATAAAAGAGTACCAGCCAAACAACAACTATTAAGCCTTATGATGCTTAAGAAAAACACAAAGTTTTGAAGTGGAAACACAAGTAGAGAAGGCAGTAGATGATGGAAAACAAGTAGACTAATATTAAGTTCTTACATCAATAACCATCCAGTCAATTTCACAGATATTCATTTGCTTCATTGACTTGCGGCTTCCAACCTTCCTAATGACACCCCCATCACCACCTCCTATAAGGAGAACCTGCATAAAAAGGAGTTAAAAGATAGGACTCTTAGCTTAGCTAAAAACACGTACTTTGAGTGAATGCCTATGAAAAGAAAGAATGTTACTGAGCAGAGTAAACCTTTTGAGGATTGGCTATTGAACAAAGAGGAAGATGTGCTATCATTTCTTGGTAAGAACATTCATATCTCTCTCTCACTTGAATAACACTATCCGCCAGAAGAACTTTCCCATACGCTGCGACTGCAAATGAAAGGAATCATGACTCATAAAATGTAAAACAAAGAATAGGTACTTAAATGCATTCTTTAGGTATTATCGTACACATGTTATGATAGGCAATCAACCTTAAAGTCAAGGATTTCCTAATAGTCTGACTATTCTTCAGACAGAATCTCATTCACTTCAAAAGAACTCGCCTCTCCTGCATATCAGCTAAGAGGATAAATAAAGTGTTAGCGAATGTAACATGCAAACCAACGGCTCTATAATTAAGAAAAAAATTACTCAGATAGTGTGAATGATTTAGGCTCAAAGAGAATGGGGATTAGAATCATCTCCACCAAAAATAGGAGAAACCTAGATCAATCGCAGAAAATACATGAAAACTACATAAAACTACACACGAATTTCAAGAAAATCTTGTTAATAGCTAAACAAAAAACTTGCTTTGCTGGAACCAGGTGAAGCATACACATGAATTCATAAATTCACCCCTACACCAAGACTCCATGGATAGACGTTTGGAACTTTGCCTGAAAAACGGAATCCCCTACCATCGTTGGACTCTCAGGCTTTGTATAATTCTTCTTAATTGCAAGTTATCTCACGTTATGAACCTAACTGAAGTAATAAATCTTGTCTTCAAGAAGGCACACTCCAATCTAAAGACAACCGTCCTACAAGCCTCATGACTCGCTATCCGTTTGAATCCCAATGTTGAGTTCGTATCCTAAATAAACAAAAAGGCTACTCTCACAAGTTAGCCATCTTTATATAAGATACGGAGCGTACTTTCCACGATGCTTATACCACAACTTATTGAGGAAAAGAAAAGCAACGCATTCAATATGTTACAACGTGAACATTAACATAAATCTCTACATCACAAAAGAAGAAAGTCACATGCGTTTCTATAATCTCTCATTCAAATTCGGTTTCCACCTAAAATAAGTAGAAACCACAAACGCCTACAATTACATGAAAACAAGGCTTCCGTGGGCTTCAACGTCAGTTGAAATCGCATGTACTATACCAGCAAGCGAGACTCTCTATAAGAAAGCGCACACTTATCGTTCACAAGGTACCTCCACTCGAGATGACACCAAAACTTGGGAGTAGTAATACCTTTCTTGTGTGTGATCCTCCTCATCTTTTCCCTGCAAGACCTCCACCGCTCTCGAGTAGGTTTTGAATTTCCACATATTCAAAACCCATCTACAGACATATCCCCATGGTTATCAGCAATACTACTCCAAGGCGAACTACGACATCATACAGCCAAAGAGTTGGAACGTGCGCGGGCGAATACATTCTCCCACCCTCAAAATGATATATCAGAGGAGGGCGAAAATCAGCTCATGTAGCGCCCTAAAATCTCTTAAAAATGGCTATTTTTCATATTTGATCCTTTAAAATAAATAGCCAAAACATTTAAAATCCTTTGAAAATTCGACATTGGGCTAATATTCGCCCTTCTTTTTTTCTCTGGTTGATAAGTGAACCTTCTTAGCTTTCCAATGACACCATAAAATGACCTATGTACTTTGGAAATGATATATGAACCAAATGAATCAAAACAGATAACTTTGAACTTCAAGCCTTCAAGAAAACCTTCTATTTTTATCTTGACACCTGCTATATCTTTTCCTCAGTATGACCAGTATAGTAGGAATTGGAAAAAATTCCTTTTAGGGGTATCTTAGCTTAGTATGCTAACTATTCCTAGTGATATAACTCAAAAAGATAAACTATGCTAAAAAACTCTTTACATCATATCTCTTAAGTTTAGACTTTATTTTCTCATCATAGCTCTTAAGTCTCCACTGGTTTCTAAATTTTTTACATATCCTTGATTTAAATTTGGTTTGATCAAAATATGCCCTCACCCTCCTCTACCTATGTTCAAATGCAAAGGTAGATGAGCTTGAAAATCACAAATCGTATGGTCAATTGTAATGACTAAGTGCAATTTACATGCATCATCATAAGCAAGACAATCATCATACATATGGCCTAATTGATCACACCAAAAGCATCTTATTGGATGTTTTACTCTTCTATTCATAGCCCTATGGGTGGATCTCATATGGTCAAAGATATGGGTTTTATCATGCACTTTTGTAGATAAACTTTGAACTTCTTGTTCATGTTTACATTTGTATATGGATAATTCATTTACATGCTTGGTCACTTCATCAATTTTATTCTTCAAATTTGTAACTTCATTCATAATAAATTCCTTTAAAATACCGCACATCACATGATTTGAGAAAAATCATTAAGCTTATCAATTAATAAAAAAACTTCTTCAAATTTGTCTTGATTTCACAATTTTTACTTTTCTCCTAGGCCTTTGAATTCCAAGTCCAAAATCTTAGTTTCAGTTAACTATTCCATATTTAATTTTTTATCATGTGTGATTACTTGAACTACCTTCTTCTTGACCATTGAAATTTGATAAAAATTAAATGTCAAAAGATAGATCAATTACCTGGAATATGGCTCCAAGAAGAGGCTCCAAGTGAATGTGTGTTTAAAATTTATACAATTTGTTTTGATCAAATTCTAATACATGAAGTATCTAGTGAATTAATGTGTGCAAACATCTTTGCTTCAAATGTCGATGAGAGGTGTGGCGTGAAAGGGATAACCACTTGCTAATTTCCATGGAGGTGCTCAGACCAAATATGATCAGCCCTCAACACCTTAGAAAGTGCAAGGTTTAGGAATCCAAGTGCCACTCACAAGGAAAAGAAGCCCATGACTAGTTGCTAACTACATCAATGCATATGCAAGAAAATATAAGTTATGTGTACCTAAGTTGTAGTGTCATTTCTTCACATCAAGTTCAAGTGTCAGGAAGATGGGAATGCTTGATTGGTGGATCAAGTCAACTTCCAAATCCAACGGCACATGCCAGGTACTTGGAACAATCTCAGGTGCAGTGGAAATTGAAAGAAGAAAATGAAATTGAGAAAGATTATTAGCAGCCACTTGCAAAGTCATATATGGAAACAATTCCTCAGAAACGTTCACCCATCATGATTATCATTTGTAGACTAAAACGTGTCAAAAAGTTTAAGATTTTCCAAAATTTTCTGTGATTAGACTTTAACATTTTTAAGCAATCTTGTTCTCCGTGATTTACTTGTTATCTTTAGATATGTTCGTTAATAATGCAAGATATGGATCATGCTTGGAATTTCTTGACTAAGAGATTGATACGTGAAATCATAGTCAATATGGATCATGCTTGGAATTTCTTGACGTAAGAGATTGGTACTTTGAAATCATAGTCAATATTAACAAACAATGAATAACAAAGCATATTAACAAAAATGTAAACCATGGATATTCTTTAGCATAAATATAATGCGTTCTTTAACATATAAATATAAATGTAAGCGAACATCTTTTTAGTTCATCCAATATTCTGTTCGAGTTTTTATGATGGTCAAATTCACGTGAGCATTTGCATAACAGAGAATAACAACAATTTAGAATCAATTTGCTATAAGCATCAAGCTAGTTTTGTTGTATTCATAACAAGGAATATTGTCCGGTTAAACATACAATTTATGTCATTGAAATGATGAAAGTTTGGTAATGTATTCAATGTTAGAGTAGAACTTGTCATGTGTGGTGCAAAAACGTCCGTCAAACGCTATCAGGATGAAATCCCTCAGGGAAGTGTACATCAAGATTCTTTTTCAAGTTCATTTCATTGATTTTTTGGGTGTGATACGATGTTTTGAGTGGGAAAGAGTTATAATCTATGAATGTTTTTCTTGGTTTAATTATTTATGCGACGAGAAACTATGTTATCTCTATACATTAGGCCTGTATATTTGTACATAGTCCATTAACCTAACTCTAAACCCTAGAAACCCTAGGTTTGATCATTGAAACCCCTTGAAAACTGGTGTCTACCCCATGGAAACCTAACCCAAACCCTAGGAAACCCTAGGATTGTATCCCATAAATGTGAATAAACCCTTAATTGATGTTTGTGACCTTAAGCATAGGCAAAGCCTGACTTTTCCCAATTGAAACCCTAAGTTGGAACCTTAGTTTTGCTTTTACCTTAAGTCTAACCCTTTAGTTTCATTTAAATTGATTACATGTGTGAAACCAAACCTTAGCCCAAGAAAAATAAAAAGAAAAAAAGAAAAGGGAACAAAATAGAAAGAAGGAAAGTTGGGAAAAATAAAAAGGATAAAAACCAAAAATGGAAATAAAACAAGGGTTTTCCAAAAATAGCAGAAGAACATAGAAGAAGAATCTGAAAATAGAAAGTTAGATAAGGAGGTTAGAAGATTCTAGAGAGAAGTCATAGGAAGGGGAACCTATAAATAGGTGTCCAAATTTCATTTGTTTCTCCCTGTGGAGCTTTTCTATGGATCTTGTTTCCAGGTACACTTTCTTACACTTCTCTTATTCATTCTTCTCTTGTTCATGCTTTACCTTTATATGTTCATGTTTTTGTTTTCAAGGAGAAAGAGAGAAATTAGTCTACATGATGCCATGAGAGAGAGAGACAAAATTATGGAGAGAGAGAGAGAGAGAAAGAATGAGAGAGAGAGAGAGGCTTCTATCTCTCCTCCCTCACCTTTCTTCTTCCTTCTTCCACAAGAAACTTGAAAGATCGCTTGCTGATGATGCAAAATAGAAATGGAGATACAATTTTAGATGTAATTTTGAGTTTGATTGCTCCGTTAAGAGAGAGAAATGTTTTACTGTGCTTATGGAATGCTCACGTAAAGACATGTTTTATTACTCTCTGTCATAATGGAAGCCATGTATTTTTGCTTCATGGATCACTCTGTTTTGCACACAATTGAAACTTCTCTCGCCAATATCTTATTCCTTTGAGAGAGACAGTGAGAAAGAGAGATAGGATGACTCAACATAGTGAGAGAGAGAGAGGATAGGTATTAGCTGATGAAATGTCAATTTGCTAGTTTAAATTGATTTCAAATAATATCATTGTTGAGGTGCTCTTGATTCATGATAGTTAATCCTTCTATCTTTGGTTAAAAGAATCACATGAGTACATTCCGTTGTTGATTCATGATAGCTAATCCTTCTCTCTTTGGTTAAAAGAATCACATGAGTACATTCCGCTGTTTACTCTGGTTTTTGACACCTACACATACACGTTTTTTTTCTCTCTATATTTGCACTCATGATTAGTTAAGCGAGTAGTTTGTGTGTCTCGGTGTCCATAGTATGTGCTGTAGGTGAGAAGAACACAAACAAAACAAAGAGTGAGTCGGTTTGATAAGTCGCTAAGTAAATTGTCCATAGATTGTGCAAATTAAGTATTAAGAGAAAATTAAGTATTAAGGGAAAGATTGCTATGGTAGAACATACAGAGAGAGAGGATGGAGAAGGATGGTTGCAACAGAACTTGATGGAGAGAGAGAGAGAGAGAGAGATGGACACATAGAAAACTTGATGATGGAGCAGACTCACGGAGAGCAAACCTGTAGATTGCAGCAAAGTCTGATGGCCCAAACTGCATAGAGAGAGAGAGGCTTAGATGTGGAGAGAGAGAGAGGTTGCGCTACTACACGACCTAGACACTGGGAGAGAGAGAGAGAGAGAGAGAGAGAGAGAGAGAGAGTACTCTAGTAGTAGAGGCACTGAAGAACTTTGAGCACGCAACGAGAGAGAGAGAGAGAGATAGAGATGGAGATAGAAATGAGGGGAAATACATAGGTGAAGCACTAGAGGAAAAGAAAGCAAATGCGAGAGAGAGAGAGAGAGAGAGAGGAGAGAAGCCTTGTGGAGAACGAAAAACTAGAGAACAAAAAACAAATGCCTGAAGAACACCTGCACAGAGATGAAGTCGGTGGAGAACATTACTAGAGAGAGAGATTGAGGCGGTTACAGATGGTGGTGAAAGAGACTGAGAGAGAGAGAGAGAGTTTTGATTGATCGAAGGATTTTGAAAACTCAAACATAGAAATTATTAAGCCCTAGAAATATGCAATATGATGACATATACATTCAATTATAAGTATACATGTATTTGTGTGGCTCTCTATGAAATTCTACATGAGTTTTGGCGATCGAAGTATTTAAATGCACACGATTAATTGTTAGCATCTGTTGATATATATAGGTGGTTATGTGTGTGAACACTCTAGGACCACCGGGCACTTTTTTCCCTTTTTAGGAGGTTTTCTTCCCCCGGCTTGTATATACGCCTATTGCTCTAATGGGCTACTTATCTTTGTACATTCTCTAGTAATACGTTCAGTATTGTGTGTTGTGCTCCAAGCTTCTTCTCCTTTCTTGTGTTGTTCGTGTGCTTCCACAGACGTCTATCTCCAATAATTGGTATCAAAGCAGGTCGTCACTTCATCTAGGGCACCGTCGACACTCCTCCAGTTGCAGTCTCAAAATCGCACGAATTTTGGTGAGCATACTCAGCGTGTTTTCGAGATCAAAACAGCTTCACTATGTGGTGCTGAAATCATGATCTGAGCTTGTTTCGACCTCCGAACGCACTATCACAATGCTTGTGCAGGATATTTTGTCTTTTTGTGCCAAAGGTACATACCAGTTTCTGTTCGCTAGTATAAGCGTTTCGAAGTCTACTATAGGTCTAGCGGAATTCGTCTGGGAGTTCTGTTCAACTCTTTGAGTTACAGTCAATTTTTTGCATCAAGGTATTTTAGTCACCGGCCACCGGCCATGGCTGAAAGCAGTGATGTATTCCGTATGTTGGTTGTTGAGGATAAGTTGGATGGTAACAACTACCCATTATGGGCTTATATGATGCAACATGTATTGGTTGCTAAAGGACTGTGGAACATTGTGCAGGGTGTTGAAAAACGTCCTATCATACCTGCAACTATTACAATTGCAGGTACAGAAGCTGATGTAGAAGGTGTCGAAGATGATGATATTCTACATATTCCTGTTCATGCTATAGTTTCTGTTGCACCTATTGTAGAGCAGATTCGTTGGGATGGCAGAGATGCCCAGGCACATGCATTGATAGCCTTGTCTGTCAAAGGTGCCATTATTTCTCACATTCGCTCTTGCATAACAGCTAAGGATGCTTGGGATACACTTACCACATTGTACCAAGCTAGGAATGAGGCTCATGTTGCTTACCTTGGAAAACAATTGGAGAGTGAGCACATGAATGAACGTGATTCCATGGACAGTTTTTTGACTAAGATCAAAGACTTGAAGAAACAATTGATTTCTGCCGATGAGGTTATACCAGATAGCTCACTTGTGCAGACCGTTCTAGATGGTCTTCCTAATTCATATCAGAGTTTTGCTTCTACTCTTCGGTTGATGATGAAAGGAAATCCAAATGCCTTGTCATTTGAGGAGTTAGTCTCTGTTCTGTTGCAAGAAGATCAGTCTAGCTAGAACAGGTCCATTATGCATGTTGTAGATCAAGCTTTCCTGGCTAGTCAGAAGGGCAAAGGAAAATGGAGCTCTTCAACTAGTAAGCAAAAATCTGCAAATGCTGCACATTTGAAGAAGGAAGATAAAGATGAGAAGAAATCAGAAAAGCAGATATTGTTTTGCAAGTACTGTAAAGGGAATGATCATATCATAAAGAACTGTGCAAGACTGGCTGCTAAAGAGGCAAAGAAGAAAGAGGCTGGAATGGTTGTTGGAGTGGCCTCTACACCAAAAACAGAGTCTACTAATCTTGTGCAGGAAGAAGAATGGGCGTTTACTACTGTCTGCACTTTTGACCCATCTTCTCATGAGCAGTGCATGTCTGCAGTAGACTCAGATGTTTGGTGCTTTGATAGTGGGGCGACCAAACATATTACCTCGCAACGCAGTTTCTTCTCTTCACTCGGGTCTACCCCTACAGTGAATACTGTTACATGTGCCAACAACTCCTCTTATCCTGTTATGGGAGTTGGTAAGATCATTTTGACTACTGTTGATGGTAGTTCTTTCACTTTGTCAGATGCTTGCAGGGATCAAGAAAAATCTGTTATCAGTCTCTGCATTAGCCAAGATTGGCTTGGTTGTATTTTGGGCAAAATGCAGCGTTCGTCCTTTCCAAAAGATGGTTGAGTTCGGGCTACTCAGAAATTGCAACTTGTACATAGTGATATTTGTGGTCCTATGCAGACACCTTCTTTTGGGAATTATCTTTACTTCATGACTTTCATCGATGCTTTTTCCACGCATGCATGGTTATATCCATTGAACGCAAAGTCCGAAGTGTTCATGTGCTTCAAATAGTTTTTGGTTTTGGCTGAAAATCTGTCAGCATGTAAAATGGGCACACTCCATTCTGATCGAGGGGGAGGAATATATTTCTTCTGATTTTAATGCATTTTTTGCTAAACGTGGGATAAACCACCATTCTACAGTGACGTATACACCTCAACAGAATGGAGTTGCTGAACGAAAGAAGAGGTCACTCATGGAGATGGCGAGGTGTATGGTCAAGAGTCAGGCTTTACCACATAGTTTTTGGCTTGAGGTTGTCATGTGTGTAGCATATGTACTTAACAGGTGTCCCACTAAAGCACTCTAATCTATCATTCCATATGAGGCTTGGCATGATCGCAAGCCATCTGTTGCACATCTACGTGTTTTTGGTTGTTTGGCATTTGCATTAGTGCTTGAACAACATCGCAGAAAATTAGATGATAAAGCAGTAAAATGTATTTTTATTGGGTACAATTTTGAAAGTAAAGGCTATCATCTATATCATTCACAGACTAAACACGTTTTGGTTAGCCATGATGTCGTTTTTGTGGAAGATGCTATTCAGCCATTGCTTTCATGTACTAAGGAGACATATGTTAGCTCCAAAGACATGTATGATACTTTGCTCCCTCTTTTTATAGGTGGATAGTCTAGTGCTGGTTCTAATGAGGCAACTTCTCAACCTATATAGGTTTCAAGTGATGATGCAGATCATTCCATTTCTGATGCAGGATGAGAGAGCTGATATTGAGCAGGCAAAAACTATGCCAAAATGGATGGTGCAGACTTTGTGTGACAGCAAAGTACATGCACCTCTATCATATCATACTCGTTCAGGCTCTCATAGTGCCTCGTTTGCATCAGATTTCTATGCTATGGGTGCATCTACTCTCTGTGATGAGAATGAGCCTATTTCCTTTGATGAAGCACAAAATTCAGAAAATGGATGGTTGTTATGCTATCTGAATATGATGCTATAGTGAAGAATGGTAATTGGGCTTTGTGTGACTTGCCTCCTCGCAAGAAGGCCATTGGCACTAAGTGGATTTACAAGCTTAAGCGTAAGCCTCATGGAACAGTTAACAAGAAGAAATCTAGGCTTGTTGCAAAGGGTTATGCACAGGAAAGAGGCATTGATTTTGATGAGACCTTTGCACCTACATGTCGTATGACTATTGTTCGGAGCATCTGTGCAGTTGCAGCCCATCATGGTTGGAATGTACATCAGCTGGACATTAAAAATGCATTTCTGAATGGTGACTTGCATGAAGAAGTGTATGTTTTTCAGCCTCGTGGCTTTGTGCAGAAAGGGCATGAAAACCAAATGTGCAGGTTAAAGAAGGCATTATATGGTTCAAAGCAAGCACCACGTGCTTGGTATGAAAAGATACATGCCTATCTGGTTGCACATGGTTTTGTGAACAGTCCAAGTGAAAGCAAATTATATGTTAAGCGTGCTGATGATCTACTTCTGATCATTGTGGTTTATGTTGATGACATGTTGCTCACTCGTCCTCATGAGAGGCATATTGCTGATTTTAAGGCTGATTTGCATGCCTCATTTGAGATGTCTGATTTGGGACATTTGTATCACTATTTGGGCATTCAATTTATGCAAGTTGATGGTGAAATGGCTTTGTGTGAAACGAAATATATTGACACATTATTGCAGTGTTTTGGCCTTGACAACTGTAAGCCTATTGCCACTCCTATGGAGACAGGTTTACAATTGAGTCTTCATGATGCTGGAGATGCATTTGATGATGTTCTCTATGAGCAGCCTATTGGATGCTTGATTTACTTATGCATTAGTCGGCCAGATATTTAGTTTGTTGTCTCATAGATGAGCAAGTTTATGCATTGCCCAGGAGTCAAGCATTGGCAGGCAGTTAAGCGCATCTTTGCTACTTGAGTGGTACTCGGTTACTTGGGTTGTTTTATCCCAAGGGGGGATCACTACCGCCAGATTTGCATGCTTTTTCTGACTCTGATTGGGTTGGTTGCTATGACACTCGTGCGTCCACTAGTGGCTTTTGCTTCATGCTTGGTAGCTCATGGATATCTTGGTTGAGCAAGAAGCAGCCTACTGTGGCCACTTCAAGTTGTGAGGCTGAGTATAGGGTAGCTTTCACACGGACTGTTGAGTGTGTGTGGCTCAGATGCCTTATGGCAGATTTGGGTGTTGATCAGTCTTCTGCCACCACCATCTTCACTCACAATTAGAGCGCATTGGCAATTGCGAGGAATTGTGTGTTCCATGCTCGCACTAAGCACATTGAGGTGCATTATCATTATGTCAGGGAGAGGTTCTCTACTGGGGAGATCAGCTTGGCATTTGTGCCCACGCAGGAGAACAAGGCTCTGCCTAGGGAGAAGTTTGAAGCTTTTCGCAAAAGCTTTGGGCTTACTTCCTTTTGTGGAGTGATCTCAACATAGCTTGGAACTTCCTTATACATGAGTGCCAACTACTTGTTCACTGCATCACTCCTAGGGGGATTTGTTGATATATTTAGGTAGTGATATGTGTGAACACTCTAAGACCACCGGGGCACTTTTTTCCCTCTTTAGGAGGTTTTTTCCCCTGGCGTGTATATATGCCTATTGCCCTAATGGGCTACTTATCTTTGTACATTCTCTAGTAATACATTTAGTATTGTGTGTTGTGCTCCAAGCTTCTTCTCCCTCCTTGTGCTGTTGGCGTGCTTCTGCAGACGTCTATCTCCTACAGCATCATTATTAAATTCTGACTCACACTTTCTTTATTCAAAATGGAAAAAACTGTTATGATAATTGAAAAAGGAAAATAACTATGAGTCACATGATAATGGAGTTAAGAAATTTTGAGAAGAAGACATGTATTAGAATGTAAGAATGGATGTATGATTTTCATAGGCAAAATGATAATCACTATTTTGTTTTAAGAACTGTGATTAAAGGTTATTACACTAAGGAAATGTGCAGATCTAAGAAAGAAAGTCAAGTGTTGCAATAAGGAAGAGAGAAAGAGGGGCATTGTTTTAAATGAGTGCATTTATTTTTCAAATGAACTAATATGAGATTATTTTTGTATCCTAACCCCCATGGATCTTTTCTGTGGATCTTCTCTCTAGGTCTAAGTGGTTCCTGATGATTTGAAGTTGAAGTTTTTAAAAAGCCGAAGTGAAGCATTACACCCCTGTGGATCTTTTCTGTGCATCTTCTCTCTAGGTTATTGTGTGATTGGAAGTAAAGAGAAGCAAAGATCTTGTCATGAAGACATGAAGTAAAGCTTTCACCGAAGATCAAAGAAAAGAAAAAATTTGACTGCAAAGACCAAAATTGAAGCTTGTGGGCATCTTCTTGCACTATAACAGGAAGTCTATCTTGTATTTGGCCGATCCGCACTGTACTGACATACTGTATCAATGATTGGCACTATAGTGGGAATCATTATATTATTGAGATTTATTAGACGACTTCAATTGTATTTGCATTGTATCATTGATCTTAGTTTGTTTACTTGGCACATCGATCCAGGGATTTCTGTTTCTTAGCATTTTATTTTGATTTATTATCATCCATGATGCTTACGAGCATATGCACATTTGCTTGTCTCTTTCAAGCGTGCGGGCCTATGATGTATGATACAATCATCCTATGAGGGTGAGGCGCTTAGCACGCAGATGAGGCTTGCTGAACAGGGAGATCGACACCCACCAAGGCCTGATCCAACCCCCCACCACTCCTCCCTCCTTACCTCCTTCCCAAAACCTAAACCCGACGTGAAGCGAGGCAATTGCCCGGTGATCCTGGACACGCCACCCACTCCTTAAGAAAAGAAAATAGGAACCTCGGCATCTGACATAAATTTCCTAGTACCAATATTTTAATCTTTGAATTTTTACATTGTTCCATGCACTTAAATAGAAAGATTGATTTTGACTGCCTGACTTTGATCATCCACTTTTTGCATCAGTTTAGATCATATGGGTGTGCACTTTTCTATTATCACTTAGATTAAGAGTTTACGTCATTCATAGCTTAGATCATAAAAAGAAGAAAACTAAGATGAATAAAATGATTGAAGAACAGTTTAGGAAATACAAAGAGCAATTTAAGGAAGTAGAAATTAACGTGAGTGAATCTATAAAATCAAAGTTTGGTATTTTTACGACCTTAATGCAAATGATAAATGCAATATCTCAAACTATTCAGCTAATGGGCATAAGTATTAACGATGTACGCAAGGAAATGGATTATGAGATTTCAGAACTGAAACATAAGGTTGAGTTGTTGAACAAACAAGTTAAGGACCTACAAGTAGTGAAATGTGATAATGAACACGAGGTAAAAGTTCAAAGCATATCCACACATAAACATGTTGGTGCAAATACCAAGCCTACACATTTGGCTAGAGTTTATGTACAATTGAAGCTCCATGGAAACCATTGCTAGGAAGCATTTATCTTTTACCATTTGTAGAAGTCTTTTTTAACTTGAAGAATATTTGTAATCACCACCAAAACTCGTGGGATTTGTTAGTTACAAAAGCCACGACTCTAATTGAGAGAATATCTCCTGAGGATCACTTTTTAGTGAGAGCCAATGAAGATTTTAAGTTCAAATTCAAATGGCTCATCTATAAACGATGCTTGAAAAACTCGTGGGCTAGATCATTTCAATTCCGAGCTATTGCTGATTAGTTTGTAAGAACGTGAGGCTCACTTCATAGCCTACACTAATCATTATCATTTGACATTTATTATCATTTCAATGATCTTGTACAACATTGTGTTCTAATACAATAGATCAATACTTCTCATCTATGGTCTCTCTGTCATAGTCACTAATAACAGTCATTTTGTATTGCTCATATCTCAGTCATTTCTACACCATTTTCAATGTTCTATAGCTTGTTGGAATGAGCTCTAAGGCCTCTATATTGGCACAAAATTTTGAAGATAATCCATTTAGCAAATTTGGAGAAAAGTGCATCAAAGTACCTACTGGGAAAACTCTGTAGAGGTCCTAAAAAATCGGGGGTAATGATTTGATTGCTAAATTGATTGCTATGTGTATAGTACATCATCTTAAGTGAATCCACTTGGAATCATTAGCACATTAAGCTAATTGTATATCTCCAAAAGGAAGTTTTCTAATTCCTATTGTACTGGAAGCATTGAGCATAATAAGAAGCAGGTGTGTGAACAAAAATAGAAGGTTTTCATTGATCCTTCAACTTGAAAGTAGTGTTTTTTGGTTCGATCATTTCTCACATCATTTCCAAAGTACATAGGCACTTATTTAGTGTCATTGGAAAGCTAAGAGTGTCTACAACGCAGCTCTGAAGCAAGAAGGGGCTGGTACAAAGCAGGATTTGGTAGTACCTACTCATTTCTTGGAGTGTCCATCCATCTTTCCCAATGGTGGTATCAGAGGAAAGCTGAGGTAAAATGGGAGATGGTTTTCCTTCTTTAATTGATAAATTAGAGAGGAACAACTATCAAGCATGGTCCTTGAGGATCAAGACATACTTGCAAGGAAGGAGCCTCTATGGATACATCTCAAGAGATGAGGAGATTCCCATATTCAGAAGCAAAGGACAACCTACAAGAGAGGAGCATGAAAGACTCAATACATGGTGTGCCAAGGATGCATTAGCAAGGCCTTACTTACTCAATTCAATCTCTGATTTTCTTTTTCCACATATTAGAAACTGTAAGACATTCCAAGAGACTTGGGAACATTGTCTTCCTATTTCTCCTCCAACACAAGGGCTAGGAAGAACCAATTGGGGATTGAGTTTACCAGTCAAAGAAAGCAACCCAAGCAAGGCATCTCAGAGTATGTGACCAAAGTCAAAGATGTAGCTGATCAATTGGCAATCATAGGAGAAGAAATTGAAGAGGAGCAGATTGTGAGACAAGTAATCAATGGTATTAAAGCAGATGACAAATGGGAGAGCTTCACAACTGCCATGTACTTGTACATGGACATGCAGATTCCAGATCTTACCACGCTCATGGGGCAACTCTTTACCCATAAAGCCAAGCTCAATAAGAATGGAGATTCATCAAGAGGTAATAGCTCTTCTGCCCTATACACTGATAAAAGTAAGTCCAAAGAGAAAGGGAAGAACAAGAAGATTGAGGATGAAGGAACTACCTCCCAAGCCAACTATGCAGGGAGAGGTAGAAACTCAAGAGGAAGGGGAAGAGGAGGTAAGAAAGGTAGGGGGAGACCTTATAACACCTCGCCATGTAATATTTGTGGATTATCAAATCATACTACAGATGAGTCTTACCAGAACTTCAAGAATCAGAGAGGTAGAGTATTTCAAAGAGGTGGATATACACAATTAAGAGAATATTCAATCACCATCAAGGATACAATAACAACTACAATAAAAACTACAATAGCAACTACCAAGAAGGCTACAAATCAAGGAAAGATTTCAAAAAGTATACAGAAGAGCAAGAGGATTCTCTTTTGATTATGAATATGACTTCAAAACCAGGTATAAATGATGACCATTTCTTCTACATTGACTCAAGATGCTCAAACCATGTGGCATGCAATGTAGCTCTTCTCTTTGATCTTGAGGAACCAAAGGGTAAGCATCAGGTACAAACAGGTGATGACACCAATCACTTAGTCATCAATATAGGGAATGTTAAAACTTCTGATGGAAATAGAAATCTATTGAGCAGGGTTCTACATGTACCTACAATTACCAAGAATTTGATGAGTGTTGGATAGATTGTGGAAAAAGGTTTGCAGGTCAAGTTCAACCAATATGGAGCATTTGTGAAGGATCCCCAACATAGATTCTAGAGAATTTCCAAAGGATAAAAGAGAGGTAGATTATTCACTTTTGAACTTGAAGATACAAGGAATATTGCACTTTATAGTTACAAAGACCAAACATTATCAAAACTTGAAATTTGGCATAAGAGATTAGGGCATGTTGGTGAAAGAACCTTAAAGCAAAAATGTAGAGATGAATGTGTGCTTAGGATACCTAATGCATCCAAGAAACACATGATCTATAAATGTGGTGCTTGTCAGTTTCGAAAATCTCACAGGTTACCCTTCTCAAGGAAAGGCTACATGCATGAGGAATACATAGAGCTTGTCCATACAGATGTATGGGGACCAAGTAAGGATCCCTCAATTTCTGGATCAAGGTATTATGTATCTTTCATTGAAGATTTCAGTAGGTGGACTATCTTATACTTTATGAAGCACAACGATGAAGTATTCAGTTGTTTTAAAAAGTATCTTGCACTTGTTGAGAACCAAACAAGGAGAACATTAAAAAGACTAAGATCAGATGGAGGAGGTGAGTACTTCTCAAATGAGTTTGATGCATTCTTGCGGGATAGAGGAATCAAGAGAGAAATTATAACAAGGTATATCCCTAAGCAAAATTGGGTGGTAGAGAGGAGAAATAGATCACTAATTGTTGGAACAGCTAGGTCAATTTTAAATGAGAAAAAATTACCTAATTACTTGTGGGCAGAGAGTGTATCTACTGCCAATTATCTTGTAAACAGGTTGCCATCCAAATCCCTTGATGAGATGATCCCATATGAAGCATGGCATGGTAGAAGACCTTCACTTGATCATTGTAGGATATTTGGATGTCACTAGGGAAAAAAGTGAACCCTGTTTGGGCCTTGTAAGGATTCCTAATTTTTAGGGATTAAAAAGCTTAATCTAAGAGATTAAGAATAGAAAACCACCAGTGGTATTGTAGAATATATTAGTATTTCATGAAATATTGTCTTTGAATTCTAGAAATGAAAATGTTGTGGCCTTTGGATCCTTCCATCTAATGGCCATGATTAAAGCGGAGGAAAACATAGAGAGAGACTCTGACATGCACGTGAATCAAGAGATTCTCCATCGATTTTTTCTCATAGGTTCTGTAAGAATCTTGGCCGTAGGATCTTTCCAAACCTTGACCGTCGTCCGCATTTGGGACTGAGCAAAAATGCAAAGGTAATCTCATGCGTTGGATGTAGATTCCATCCAATGGTCCACGTGCAAAGGCGCCATTTCCATTGTGAAGACAATCCTCAGCCATCAGATGATCATCAGATCCAATGGCTAGCAAATGAAGGCGCCTTTCCCAATCAAAATTCAAACAGAGCCGTTGGATCGATCTCTTCATCCAAGGGCACATGATGTTTGGTGCTTTTCGCATCATTGACATGATCTGAGCCATTGTTTTAAATCTAATCCAAGGGTCAAGGATCATAGTTTCCTTGACTTTTGCTCTTTCATCTAAGCCTTTAGATCTTGAGGGCAATCCAAGGGCTGTAAATGAAATTGGGGCTTTTCAAAACTACTCTCAATGGAAAACCCACTAGTTCTACCTGGTTTTTCCATGTTTGACCCAATAAAAACAAGAGAAGCCTATGGTTAGCCTAGGTGATTAAGGGACCAGACTGTGTCCACCACCCTCCTCTCATTGGCCCATTCCTAATCAATCCTTAATCTTAAAGGCCCACGCAAGGTTCATTTTTTCCCTAATGAGCTGCTTATGTGCATATCCCTTCTCAAATAAGAGGTAAGCTAGACCCTAAGGTAGAGAAGTGCATCTTCATAGGATATGACTTAAATCACAAAGGATACATGTTCTACAATCCTTCCAACAAAGGATTCATGGTCAGTAGACATGTTGTCTTTGATGAGAATGATTCTTGCTTTGAAAGTGAATGCAAGAAAGTAAAGCTACCTTATGAATTGGAAGAGGAGTTTCCAAGCCTCACTAAGGAGGAGTCTAATCAGATTGAAGACATCAACTGAGATGATGAGGACATCATCAACTTAGAAGAGTTCAAGGCATGGAAATCCAAAGGCAAAGTCAAAACGAAGAAGGTAGAAGATATACCTAAATCATCCAACCAAGCAATCAGAAGATCACAAAGGGAGAGCAAGAAGCCTATCAAATATGGGTATGACATTTCCTTAGTTACTAAGCACTCTATTTATCTTGCAAAACACTTTTCATTTGAAGAGCCATCATCATATGAAGAGGCAAAGACCAAGGCGGAATCGAAGGAAGCTATGGATGAGGAAATTTAAGCACTCAAGGAGAATGATACTTGGGAGCTAGTACCAAATAAGGAGTTTATGAAGGTAATTGGTTCTAGATGGATCTATAAGATCAAGAGGAATTCATGATGGATCAATAAGCGGGTAAAAAGCTAGACTTTTGGCTACAGGTTTTGCACAAACATTAGGAGTTGATTATGAAGAAACCTTCTCACCTATGGCCAAAATGCCAACCATCAGGGTATTGGTAAGTGTGGCTGCATCAAAGAGTGGAAAATGTATCAATTGGATGTAAAAAATGCATTGCGAAATGGCTGGATTTCAGAGGAGGTGTATATGTCTCAACCTCCTAGCTATGAGGATCCAAGCAAGGTAACATATGTATGTAAATTGAACAAATATCTTTATGGACTGAAGCAGGCACATAGGGCATGGAACCATAGGTTGATGACATATCTTTAGGATTAAGGATTCATCATGAATAAAGCAGATACTTCTCTATTTGTTAAGAGGAGTAATTCAGAGGTAATATACCTATGTGTATATGTTGATGATATCATACTCATAGGTAATGATGCTAATGGTATCAAGCAGATTATGAATCAGATGATGCAAGAATTCAAAATTAGTGACCTTGGATCACTAAAATATTTTTTTGGACTTCAGTTAGTCTATACTAACTCTCGAATTCATATTACTTAGAGAAAGTATATCATGACATGTTAAAGAAGTTTCATTTGTAGGAGGCCAAAGTAGCAAGCACTCCAGTGGAGGTAAATGAGAAGTTAAGTGTTTATGAAGGTGATGTCCTTGAGAATATTGCAAGCTACCAAAGCATAGTGGGAAGTCTGAACTATGCTACATTGACAAGGAATGATATTGCTTATGGAGTAAGTGTTTTAAGTCAATTTATGCACAAACCTAGGGCACCTCATTTGGAAGTTGCCAAGAGCATTTTGAAGTACCTTAAGGGCACTCAAAATCAAGGATTGTATTTTCCTTCTACTTCAAACTTGGACATCAAGATATATTCAGATGCAGATTGGGCAGGTTGCAAAGATGATAGAAGAAGTACCTCAGGATACCTATCTTTTGTAGGTGACAAACCTATATCATGGTCTTCAAAGAAGCAACCCACTATTTCTTTATCTTCTACAGAGGCATAGTATAGAGGATTGGAAAATGCTACTCAAGGGGCCATACGGATCAAATTTTTATATATAGATTTAGGTTTGCATACAACATCTGCAATGATTTTTGGAGATAATACAAGCTCATTGCATCTTGCAGAAAATCTTATTTATCATGCTAGGACCAAGCATATAGAGGTCCACTATCATTATGTGAGAGAGAAGCTATTGAGCAACGAAATTCAATTGGCATATGTATCAACTAATATGCAATGTGCATACTTATTGACTAAAGCATTAGATCGTACAAAACTTTGCAGGTTTAAGTCTACGATTGGATTGCAGGACATTCAAGAAGATTGAAGAAGAAGATGAAGCCAAAATGTTAGGCCTAAGGGGGAGCTATTGGTGAAAATACCAAGCCTACACATTTGGCTAGAGTTTATGTACAATTGAAGCTCCATGGAAACCATTTCTAGGAAGCCTTTATCTTTTACCATTTGTAAAAGTCCTTTTTAACTTGAAAGAATATTTGTAATCACCACCAAAACTCGTGGGATTCGTTAGTTAGAAAAGCCAAGAATCTAATTGAAAGAATATCTCCTATATTAGAGGATCACTTTTTAGTGAGAGCCAATGAAGATTTCAAATTCAAATTCAAATGGCTCATCTATAAAAGATGCTTGAAAAACTCACGGGCTACATCACTTTAATTCCGAGCTATTGCTGATTAGTTTGTAAGAGAGTGAGGCTCACTTCATAGCCTACACTACTCATTATAATTTCACATTGATTATCACTTCAATGATCTTGTACAACATTGTGTTCTAATACCATACATCAATACTTCTCATCTATAGTCTCTCTATCATCGTCACTCATAATAGTCATTTTTTATTGCTCATATCGCAGTCATTTCTACAAGTTTTTCAATGTTCTATAGCTTGTTGGAATCCGCTCTAAGTCCTCTATATGCTCACAAATTTTGAAGACAATCCATTCAGTAAATTTGGAGAAAAGCGCATCAAAGTACCTACTCATCAAACTCTCCATAGGTCCTAAAAAATCGGGGATAATGATTTGATTGCAAAATTGATTGCTCTGTGTATAGTGCATTGTTGAAGCTCAAAGTCAAGGACAAAGCATGGAAGCACATCAAAAGGTGGACACACAAGGAAAGGGAGCAAGTAGGGAGCTCCAAGAAGTGTATGTCAAATTTTCAGAAGAATCCCCTACAAAAATAGTGATTTTCATCACTAAAAACCATTGTAAATACCATTATCTATTTTTAGTAACTCCATTTTGTTCAAGCCGAGGAGTCCTCGAGCTTGAGGAGTATTAGAAGTACCATCGTACCAATTTTCATAATTTTTAGACTTCGTTTGAGCCCTCAAATAAGCCCTGGAACCTAATTTTTAACTAGGCCGGACACTAGGTCTGGACAGGGCCAAAACTAGTCAAAAAACTATAAAAGGAGCTAGAGAGCTCATTTTTGAGGTTAGCTGGAGAGAGAATAGAGCTTTTGTAAGAGAACTCTTTGCAATCTAAGCTTTCCATTGTTCCTCTCTTTGATCTTACTTTGTGCGCGTGTGTGTGTATGTGTGTGTATGATTGTGTACTTTCACTCACGCACTTGTGCCTTCACTTGCTCGTGGTCTTCATACCGGTCCTCACGTCTCCGCGGATTGACAAGTGAAGGAGGTGGTGCTTACGCTTGAGCTACACCAAGTTTTGGCGCCGTTGCCGGGGAGAGAGCTTCGAGGAAGAGCGTTGTGATGGTAAGATCGTAGATTTGCGACGTTGGAAGGTAAAAAAACTGTCATTTCAGTTCATTTTCTCTTTTTTCCTCTTCATCTTCATCATCATCATCATCTCCACCATCTTCCATCTTCTTCTTCATAGAAAATTCTTGTTTTTTAGTGCATTTTCACCATCTTCATACCATTTTTCATGCATTATTGTGTGGGAAGGAGTTAGGAGAAGCAAGGGAGAGCAAGCGCTGTGTTTTTTTCATGATTTTCTACTCATACGGAGCTCGCCATAGCCGGCGCTCAGAAATTTGAATTTCCCGCCAAAAAACACGATTCTGTGATGAAAATCGCGATTCTGTGAAAATTCAAAATTTTTTGAAAAATCACGATTTTCTGTTTTCCCGCCTAAAAGTTGGCTGAAAAAATCACGATTCTGTGATTGTGCTCAAAATCGCGATTCTCACAAATCACGATTTTCAGTCAAAAAACACGAATTTGTGAAAAAAGGCGGTTCTGTGTAATCACGATTTTTTGCTCAAAATCGCGATTTTCTAAAAACCCGATTTTGTGCTCAACATCGCGATTTTCATGCCAAAAACACGATTCTGAGAAAATACGATTTTCAGTGGGCTCAAAATCGCGATTCTCACAAATCACGATTTTCAGCCAAAAACGCGATTTTGTGAAAAAAAGGCGATTCTGTGAAAACACGAATTTTTGCTCAACATCGCGATTTTCAGAAACACGATTTTGTGCTCAACATCGCGATTTTCAGAAACACGATTTTGTGAAACGCGATTTTCTAAAACCACGATTTTGTGCTCAACATCGCGATTTTCATGCCAAAAACACGATTCTGAGAAAATACGATTTTCAGTGGGCTCAAAATCGCGATTCTCACAAATCACGATTTTCAGCCAAAAACACGATTTTGTGAAAAAAGGCGATTCTGTGAAAACACGAATTTTTGCTCAACATCGCGATTTTTGGAAACACGATTTTGTGAAACGCGATTTTCAGAAACACGATTTTGTGAAACGCGATTTTCAGAAACACGATTTTTGCTCAACATCGCGATTTTCAGAAACACGATTTTGTGCTCAACATCGCGATTTTCTGAGAGCTCAACATCGCGATTTTCAACATCGCGATTTTCAGAAACACGATTTTGTGCTCAACATCGCGATTTTCAGAAACACGATTTTGTGCTCAACATCGCGATTTTCAGAAACACGATTTTGTGCTCAACATCGCGATTTTCAGAAACACGATTTTGTGCTCAACATCGCGATTTTCAGAAACACGATTTTGTGCTCAACATCGCGATTTTCTGAGAGTTCAACATCGCGATTTTCAACATCGCGATTTTCAGAAACACTATTTTGTGCTCAACATCGCGATTTTCAGAAACACGATTTTGTGCTCAACATCGCGGATTTTCTGAAACACGATTTTGTGCTCAACATCGCGATTTTCTGAAACACGATTTTGTGCTCAACATCGCGATTTTCTGAAACACGTTTGTGCTCAACATCACGATTTTCAGAAACACGATTTTGTGCTCAACATCGCGATTTTCAGAAACACGACAACATCGCGATTCTCTGGAAGTTCACAAAATCGCGATTTTCTCCAAAGGTCCTGTTTGCCTGTTTTGACCCCCAGGAGCCTGAATTGGCATAACTTTTTCATCCAAAGTCCATTTTTTGAGCTCTATAGCTCGTTGGAAAGCTCGTTTCAAATCCTACACGACATCAACTGTTTTTTTTCAAGAATAACGCGTTAATTTTGAGATAGGATAATTTGAATTTGACCCTCAAGTGGGACTAGGGAACCAAGGGGACTCCAAAGAATTTTGAACCATACCGAGGGGAAATTTTGGACTCTTGACTAAAGCTTATGAACCTGAGATCTGGTAGACACTTAGGCAAAGATAAACAAAGCATTAGATCTTCTGAGGCTAGTGTCAACCATACATCCAAGTCTTGGGCACAACAACTAAGTGGTCATCTTTTACTAAGTTCAGACACAAGTGATTCAGAAATGTCTTTTAGTATGGGAAAACCTGCAGGTGGCTCGGGGACTGCCCATCTACAAACACCAGAAGGTCCCTATAAGACACAGTTGGAATATATTCGGACCAACCAATTAGGTGCTCGCATCTATGAGGATGGTCTGAGGCGATCAGTGGTCCAACTCAAAAATCCAGATCAATCCTTTGGACTTGAACACCCGGTGGTCAAGTTCGAAGAGGGTTCATACATTGATAAGGAAGGAACCATGTATGTGGTCACCAACCTACCAGATAGGACGGATGAGTTTGGAAATGTCATTCCTGAGAATGAAATAGGAGACCTAGAACAAGGAAATGTAGGACAAGGACCCCAGACTCCTAGAGGTAAGTCAGTTTTGACCCGAGTGATCACTCCGGACTGGATCCCTCAAGACAACAAAAGCATAGAACTATTTTTTAATAGAGAAACAGAGGAAGCCTTTTGGAGATTCAAGCCAGATCAACCTAGCCAATTGGGCATAGTTATCATCTATGAATTCAAAGATCCTGAGATACCAGGCAAAGTTGTCTACCTGGATAACACATCAGAGAAGGTATTCTTGGTAACAGAACATGATAGACATGCATATACTTGGAAGAATGAATTGATTTTCCCCCCACCAAGATCCAATGTTTCCCATGGCCTCCAAGGTGTAGGATCTTCCCACGCTCATGAAGCCCAGAGAGAAAGAACTAGAGAGAGACCTGAGGTAAGTTTTGCACACACCGTGGGCAGGAATAGATCAGGATTTGAAAATGAAAGACCTGAAAGAGAGAGACATCAAGCACATGGGCAAAAAAGAGATGAACATGATTTTCCATTGCCTAGACCCCGAGAGCACCCAAGAACCCTTAGACCCACTCAAGTGATCAAGGCAATGAAGAATTATTTTGACGGGTCAGGAGATCCTTATGATCATGTGGCCGAGTTCAAACAAGTGTTAAGAGCTGAACAGGTTGAGGATTTATTCACCCAATACGAAGCATTTGGTTTGACTCTTAAGGGCACTGCCTTGGCTTGGTTTCAACCATTGAGTAGTCGCAACTATCGCGATATAGGTCAACTGCTAGACGAATTCATTGTAGAATTTTCCAAGAGTGGTATCAGGCATAACACATCATCCTTGATCCACAGTTTCAAGCAGACACCCCAAGAAACAGTGCGACTAGCAGGTAGAAGGTTCAGACAGTACCTAGAAAGATGCCCTGCTCCCGAGTTACCCACACCAGCCAAACAAGTGGCTTTGTTCTTAGATGGCTTACTGAGCACAAAGTTAAGATCATATGTATATTTGAAAGAGCCTAGATCCATAGAAGAGTGCGTGCGGACATGCATTGACATAGAAGATAACTTGGGTGAGGAGTTAGGATTATCCAAACTCTATAAGGATTCAGATAGTTCTACTAGTCATACTTCAAAAATCTCCACGGAAATAGAGGAGATAGCTGAGCAAGTTGCCAAGAAGCTGGGAGTCCAAAATAAACAAACATAGAGAGTCACTCCAGTGAATCGGTGTTATACTTGTGGGGGCGACCACATGGCTAATGTATGCCCAATGCAAAACCAAAACATTAGAGAAAGGAATGCTCCATATTGCACTATTGAGAGAAAATACACAAACCACACGGCTCAAGATTGTCCCTACAATAGGCAGGCTGTTAGACAGAATTATCAACAACCTTACCCACAAGGTAGGTATCAGAACCAATACCAACAGCCATATTATAGACCACAACAGCAATATCAGGTACCATATAGGCCACAACCTATCTTGGGAAACCAACCACCAGCTCCAGCCAACGTGATTCCAGTCAAATATGCTGTGGGAGAGGAAAATCCAAACAGAGCATTGGTGCCCCTAACCCCATTGATACCAGATAATGATTCTCATGCTCATAGTTCAGACTACTCCCATGAAGGTAGTCCACATGCGTATTACACAGAGTCACCTGAACATAGTGAGATTTACTCGTATCAATATGAGGCACCACCTATGGAGCAAAATTGGGAGCCAGAATACTTCAATGTCATGTACACAAATCCTAACCCTAGGCCCCAATTGAGACAAATGAGACCACAAGCCCCTAGACGATCTTGTTTTAGATGTCAAGGTGATCATTTCATTCGTGACTGTCCCCACCCATCATCTCTGAGTCAAGGACAGGCTATCACAATACAGGCTTTTTGCCCTGATTGTGGCAAAGACCATCTCCCTAGAGATTGTCCAAGAAACCCCTCCAGCGCACCCAAGATTACACCCATTAATGTGGTAGGCTTAGTGGCGGATTCAAGTTCAAGTAGCAGTAATGTGGCACCTATACAGGCAGTTACTAGGGCACAAGCATTAAAACAGGATAAACCAGTAGAACAATCAGAGTCGAGTGAATCAGGAGAGCCTAGTAAGAGGAAAACAAGAACATGGAAGGATACCAGAGAGAAGGCCAATCGCAAGTGGAATAAAAAGTTATCGGAACTAGAAGAAAGCTTAAAAGAAGCGAAAACAAAAATAGAAGACATTGCATCTCAAAGCCCCTCGCATGCCGAAACTCCATCCACTCCACCTCATCCCACCCCACCACCCATTGTAAATAGACCACAACCAGGGTCTGTTCTCGCAGATCCAACCCCAGAAGGCTTGGACATGATGTTCAAGGCCTACCAGGCTCGACTTCAAGAAGGGCCTACAGCTGCAAACCTAGACAAGAGTTACCCTAGAGCGGACTTAGAGATTGAACGGATGAAAATGTGCATGAAAATGGTAGAACAAGCTCAAGCTATACTTGAGACTAGTCAAAAGTTCAATCAGACAAACTCTGTCAAAGGGGATTTGCATTTCCAGGGCTTACTAGAACGATTAGAGCAGTTGGTAAACAAACCACAAGTTTCTTTACCTCCACAGGCTCAACCAGTTATTGAAAGAGGAAGCTCACCACCAATGGGAGCTTATGTTCCTAATTCCACGGATCCAGGAATACCTCCTTCAATTCAACAGTACTCTCAAGAATTCTTGCGGGAAATACAAGAAGAGAAAGGGGCCAAGGAGAAGGGTAATTCCCCTCCTATTCCTGAGATTGATGATCTTCATGATCAATTTCCCCAAGACATTCCATCTATTTACAGAGATGAAGCAGAACAACAGGAAGACGAAAGGTTAGATTTTGAATCTAATACCTTAGAAGAACTGCCTCAATTTCCAGGCCCATGGGAATCTGAATCTCTCCAGATTAGAGCTCCCACAATACTAGTAAGAAATGAAGACTTAGTGGTTCCAAGGAACACGGATGTCGTGAAGAACACTAAGGTTCAGTGTCATCTCACTGTAGAAGAGCTGCTCAAAGCAAAACCTGAGCTGTGGAATCATGTGAAGGATCAGGTTCCAGAACTTGATTCCAACATGCCAAAAGCAGGCTCCAAGCAAAGGGTACCAGAGATACCTCTAGACAAAATAGGGGACATGTGTGAGGGTGAAGAAGGTAATACTTATCTTCCAATCACCTACCAAGGTTACACAACCAAAGCAATCATAGATTCAGGTGCTGGTGTTGCTATTGCGACCACCTCCTTGTGGAAGCAATGGGGCAAGCCCACATTAAGACCAAGTAGAATGAAGCTTCAAATGGCTGATGGTCATTTTGAAAGACCTCTAGGATTGCTAGAAGGGATCACTCTAACCACTTGTGGTGTAGAGTTTGAGCACACATTTGCTATATGTGACTTTGAGAAAAATAATGTCTATGAGATGATCCTAGGAAGACCCTTCCTACGATAATTGCAAACAGTACAGGATTGGGGAACTAACTCCTTGTACTTACAGCACTTAGGGGTCACCACCAAGGTCAATTTGAAGGATTACACCTTCAGAGATGTACCACCCCTACAGTGGAATTCTATCCACAAAGCAAAAGAAGATTCCATCTTTGTGCATTCTGAAAGTTCACCTGATCCATCATGGCTGCATGAAGATACTCATTTGTGGATGTGCAAGGTCGCAAAGGAAGAGGAAAAACGTTTAAAGGCAAGAGAAGAAGGAACTTCGCTAGGAGATAGACCAGTTAGAGACCCAGCCTACACACCGATGATCTTTCCAGATGAGGAGTTTGAGCCTCATGGCTGGCCAGAAATCTTAGCCACCATGGACATTGCTGTCAATGAGGAACAGTGGACACCTCATTGTGATGAGGAAGGTTATGATATCTCAGTGTTCATGTGTCAACCCTTGCTAGAAGAATGTGACCCTAGTGATGTCATAGAAGAAGAAGAGAACGACGATGATCTGGAGTCTATTGTGATGGATAGTTGCTTTAACTCAGAGCAGCACTATCTAGAAGATATAGGAGTGTTCACCCAGAAAGAAGAAGAACCTCTCACAAGTATTAAAACAGTAAACTCAAAGGACGGAAGTGAGAGTAGTCAAAAGAAAAAGAAAAGAAAAGTAGTGAAACAAGAAGAGGAGGAATCATTGTTTGAAGTACCAGAAAACTTCAAGAAATATGAAGTTGACGACCGCAAAATTTTGGTACGAATGCCTAAGAGAGAGGCCATCATAGGAGAATCATATGATAATAAAGAAAAGACCAAGAAGATTGTAGTGACCATTGAAGAGAACGAAGAGAGATGCACATATATAGGAGATGACCTAAGTGCAAGAGAAGAAATGGAGCTCATAGCCCTATTAAGGGAATATAGGGATGTGTTTGCATGGCACTATAGAGACTTGAAAGGGGTAGATCCAAGAATTTGCTCTCATACTATCCCCATGACTGCTGATGCTAAGCCTACCAAACAGAAGCCCTACACATATAATGATACCTATGCAGCCAAAATAAAAGAAGAAATTGATAGGTTGATTGAAGCTGGATTCATCTATGAGATTGAGCATACCGAATGGGTGTCCCCCATTGTTGTGGTATCCAAGAAGAACGGGAAGTTGCGAGTGTGTATTAACCTGAAAAAAGTTAATGCCGCTACGATTAGAGATAGTTATCCACTTCCAATCACAGAACACCTATTGGAGCGTCTAGCAGACAAGGAAGTTTATAGCTTCCTTGATGGATTTTCAGGTTACAATCAAGTAGCCATTGCCCCAGAAGATCAACACAAAACAGCTTTTGCTACAGAGTGGGGAATCTTTGCATTTCGTGTGATGCCATTTGGGCTCACCAATGCACCTGCAACATTCCAAAGGCTCATGTGTCATGTCTTCAAAGAGTTCTTGCGAAAGAGCTTAGAAGTGTATGTGGATGATTTATGTGCTCATTCCCAAGAAAGAAGGTTTCACATCCCTGAGCTCAGAAAAATCTTCAACAAGTGTAGAGAATATCGAGTGTGTCTGAACCCAGAAAAGTGTGTGTTTATGGTGCGTCAAGGTAAAATCTTAGGTCATATTGTTTCTAAGAATGGAATCTCAACAGATGAAGATAAGGTACGAGCCATAGCGGAGCTACCAAGGCCAAGGAATATTAAAGAGGTACAAGCCTTTATGGGCCATTGTGGATACTACCGTAGGTTTATCCACATGTACGCGATCATAGCTAGACCCCTTTATGCCTTGTTGTCTAATTTTGAGTGGAACGACGAATGCGAGAATTCTTTCAACGAACTGAAGAAATGTTTGTGCACGGCACCAATACTCACCACTCCTGATTGGAATAAACCCTTCCATGTCCATGTGGATGCATCCAATCATGCCATAGGATGTGTGCTAGCACAACCCACAAGTGAAGGAAACTTAGATTTGCCCATAGCATATGCTAGTAGACAGCTCACTGTAGCTGAACGGAACTATACCACAACTGAGCGAGAGGGCTTAGGCATGGTATATGCTGTGAAGAAGTTTAGACACTATTTATTGGCCAACAAGTTTAAGTTTTTTACTGATCATCAAGCTTTGTTATATTTGGTTAATAAACCTTGCAATACTGGACGCTTAGTAAGATGGTTCCTCTTACTAATGGAATATGACTTTGAAGTTGTTGTCAGGAAAGGTAGAACCCACCTTTGGGCAGATCACCTTTCTCGCATCACTTCAGGAGAGTCACCGCAAGGAGTGTCTGACGAATCACCCGATGCTTATCTGTTCAATTTAGAAGTTGTTCCTAAATGGGCAAATAAGTTGGTACCAGTCCTAACCTTTGGCCCTGCAAATAAGAATGTGAAAACATCACAAGAAGAAATTGTAAAATCACAAAAATATCACATATTAGCAGAAAGCATGTACAAACAAGATACTGAGGGTGTATTAGCTTGTTGTGTGGAGGATGATGAACATAGTAGTTGGTTGCAACAAGCCCATGAAGGAATGCTAGGAAATCACTATTCTAAACAACGAACATTGCAGAATCTAAAGCGTTTAGGAGTGTTTTGCCCTAGCATGGACAAAGAAATACATGAGTGGATTAAGAATTGTCCAAGGTGCAGAGAGAGACCCCCAGTGGAGCATGCGACCCTTTATCAAGTGTCATTAATTCCGGATTGGAGTGCTCCATTGGTAGAGTTTATGAGATCGGGAAGATTACCCAAAGAGGCTAGTCTAGCAAGAAGACGAAGCATGGAGCAAGAGGCTCAAGACTATGCCTTAGTAGGGGACAACCTATACCGAAGAGGCAAAGATGGTTACTTAAGACTATGCGTTCATGAATCAGACTATTTAAAGGTCTTAGATACCGCACACAGCGGTGTTGCAGGTGGACATTTTGGTCCTGACCGAGTGATCAAGACCATTCTATTCTCAGGACTTTGGTGGCCCACTCTTCATATGGACGCACACACCTATGTGAAGAAATGTGACACATGCCAACGGGCACAATATCCAGTGAGAAAAGACGAGATGCCCTTGAGGCCAATGATGGGAGGACGTGCATTTTCAAAGTGGGGCATAGACTTCATAGGTCCTATTAACCCCCCAGCTAGAAACTCCCATGCAGAGTACATCATTGTAGCCACAGATTACCTTACAAAGTGGGTAGAAGTCAAAGCCACAACAAAGAATGATGCTCAGACTACGGCTAAGTTCTTATTCGAGAATGTGTTGACGAGATATGGACTACCAATAGAGTTGGTGAGCGATAGAGGCACACACTTCTTGAATGAAGTCATTGAAAATCTTCTCCAAGAATTCTTGGTGATACATAAGAAATCTGCCCCCTATCACCCACAAGCCAACGGACAAGCCGAGAGTACCAATAAGATCCTCTGTAACGTATTGACAAAACTGGTAAATAATAAACGCTCTGATTGGGACAAACAACTTCATCATGCAGTTTGGGCTTATCGAGTTGCCTACAAAACGGTACTCCACGCCACCCCATTTCAGATGGTCTTCGGACAGAACGCTGTGCTACCATTAGATTTCTTAATCCCTGCCTTAAAAGTAGCACAAGAGTATGAATGGAATGGGCATGAATTGTCCTCTAGGATCTTTGATCTCGAACGCTTGGGTGAGACGAGGCTACGAGCGGCAGCAGGCATCTACGCTGCAAAGAAGAGGCAAAAGGCATACTTTGATGCACACATCAAGGATAAGGGATTGAAAGAGGGAGATCTAGTGTTGGTATACACACTAAAACAACATGCCCGTAAGTTGGAAAAAAGAGGATACGGACCCATGATCATTAATAGAATTTCCACTAGTGGTGCAGTTGAGTTGGCCACTCTAGAAGGAGATATCTTGCCAAACTATATTAGTGGTTGTAGAGTCAAGCTATATCAAGAACCTCTTACTGAGGATATGCTGATGAGACTCAACACTGCTAAGAAGCGAAAAGATGAAGAGTTAAGAGTGAGAGAAGAAGCACAGGTAGAGGCCAGAGAGCGTATTAGGCGAAATAAGTTAAGGCGATTAGGCCTAGAAGTCAACTCAAAAGCCCCAAAATATCACATGGATATGTGTCAAAAGTCAGGCATAGCGACTTCTCAGGTCATTGACCGAAGACCCTTTGTGACCATAGAGATAGGACAAGGGAAGGGTGCAAGGACGGTGAAAGCATCGATTGACTCAGGTGCAGCAAGTAGTGCAGTTAGACTTTCCTACTGCCAAGACTTGGGGTTGAACATCAATCCCATAGAAGCTTATCTCATAGGATTGGGAGGTGTGGAAACCCCTTGTTTGGGCGAGGTGGAACTTCCCATCTACCTTCAAGATGTTCCAATGAAAGTCAAAGCGCTAGTATGTCAAGATGAGAACCTTACAGAACCACTTGTCTTGGGTCAAGATTGGATCTATGACCATGCAGTTAACTTAAACCTAAGAAGTCAAATTCTTCAAGTTTGGGTACATGAACAATGCATTACATTAGAATTAGAGAACTGCATGCTCCTAAATCATGGCACCACACACTCTCTTAGTTCTTCCAAGACTAATCATATGAAAGAAGATGTTGTATGTGTCAAAAGCTCTATGATGCAGAAGGAGTCAATCGTGGAAGACCAGGTTCGAAGGCGGGTGGATCTTTCTTCTTCTCCAAAGAATCAAGTAGCCACAGTAGTGAGTCCACCACACAAGCAAACACAACCGTTCACGACAACTGCTACATCAAATAGAAAGACACCATTCGATAAAAAAGTAGTTCTGAGCATGAAGCAGATATGGGTACGCAAAGGAGAGCAACCACCAACCTTGCCCCCACAAATTCCATCCATGCAAACCAACCAGGCCAGAAGACGAAGGAAGCAGCTCAGACAAGCTCAATCACAAGGTATCCAACAAGTTTGGGTGCCTAAGAAGTTAGCTGCAGCTCAACAAGGGCAATTACAGATGTGGGTACCTAAGAAGCTACTACATCCACAACAACCTTTGTTCTCCCACATGCAAAAGGTTTCAACAAAGAAGCCAAAAAGAGAAAAGGGTAAGAACCACGTACAGAGACCAAAGGAAGATCAAATCAGCTCTTCAACATTAGTAGGAAGACATGCAAAAAGGATATGGGTTTGGAAGCCAAAAGTGCAAGTAGCCTCCACCGAACAAAAGCGTCAACCACACTGGATACCAGAGTTCAGAAAGCATCCAAAGAGAAAGACGCCTGAAGTGACCTCTACAGTGTCAAATGATGTTCTAAAATGGACTCCAATAAGGAGGATTACATCAGTTCGAGACTCAATGGACACCTCCACCAAGGTCGGCATCAACCTCCGCAAATAACATCGAAAGCCTCGAACGAGCAACAACCATGTGCTCCTTGCACAACCTTGTCTTTTGCACCATTCAGTTCATGCATTTCCAAAGTATGCATTAATATAGGGCCACATTACACGGCCGTGCATAGACACACTTGAGAATCCCATGCACAAGAGCACAGTGACATATGTCAAACACTTCTATTGATACTAACTTTTGTGTTCTTGTTTTGTGATATCCTGTTTCTCAAAAAAAAAAAAAAAAAAGGGAGAAAGAAAAGTGGGTGAGAGCTTGTTCTCAGGTTTGGCTTATGAAACATGAATGAGTCATGCTTAGTTGAAGGTGGAACTGTTGATTACTAGGCATTTATCAATTTGGATAGAAGTGTGTCTCGACCAGCAGTGAGATTATTGCTGCCTTATCTGGTAGATGACAAGCATTTGGCATGAACATGGCATCTACAACTATGATTTTCTCTTACCATGGTAGGAATGAAGAGCTTGAAGGTCCGCAACTTGAGTGATGCTTAACTACTTCATGTACCAGAGCATCCAAGGAGATACCTGCAAAAGGTAGTTCTGGAGGAGAAGACTCCTGCATATGGTGAGCTAAAGAGAATATGTGAAACTCAGCTTGGTGTAGTTACTCAGCTTGCCAAGGAATATAAAGCAATTCAATTCTTAGTATTTGACAAATGTTGCTTTGAAAAGAGGAGAGAGGATCCACCACTCAAAAGATCTCATCAGTGGACAATCAACATGGACATTCATCAACAATGTTCCATCCCAAAGGCCGAGTGTACAACACGAAGAGACAAACATCCATCAACCTTCTCCATGGTAAGTATCTTTACTCTGGAAACACCATAACCATGATAGTTTAGGAAACCTCTTCGTCAGCATACCCTTGAGCACTTAGCTCAAGACCCGCAATTTTTGCACCATACTTCTTCCAATGCATTTTCCAAGTAAGCATGCGTAGGGCTACATTACAAGGCCGTGCACAAGGCACATACTTTTTTCAACCCAAGCACGAACACACTTACCCATCATTCATTATGGGTTATGAGTAGTTGGCATGACTGCTCTCAACATCATCTTTGGAAGAGCTAGCGGACGTCATGGGAACAACATCCATATCTCGGAAGCAAATTGAAGCCAGTAGTTGCTCCAAATCACTCTTGATAACCTCTTTTGAGCAACTTGCAGTTTTGAAAGCTCACAACGACACATTCTTGCTGGAATCCAAGGAACCAGCTCATACAACGGATGGACACAACCTCTCAAAGCACTACATAGAACAGCCCTTCCAACAAGGGTCTGTCAGGGACGACAGACTTGAGAGGGGGGGAGTGTTGAAGCTCAAAGTCAAGGACAAAGCATGGAAGCACATCAAAAGGTGGACACACAAGGAAAGGGAGCAAGTAGGGAGCTCCAAGAAGTGTATGTCAAATTTTCAGAAGAATCCCCTACAAAAATAGTGATTTTCATCACTAAAAACCATTGTAAATACCATTATCTATTTTTAGTAACTCCATTTTGTTCAAGCCGAGGAGTCCTCGAGCTTGAGGAGTATTAGAAGTACCATCGTACCAATTTTCATAATTTTTAGACTTCGTTTGAGCCCTCAAATAAGCCCTGGAACCTAATTTTTAACTAGGCCGGACACTAGGTCTGGACAGGGCCAAAACTAGTCAAAAAACTATAAAAGGAGCTAGAGAGCTCATTTTTGAGGTTAGCTGGAGAGAGAATAGAGCTTTTGTAAGAGAACTCTTTGCAATCTAAGCTTTCCATTGTTCCTCTCTTTGATCTTACTTTGTGCGCGTGTGTGTGTATGTGTGTGTATGATTGTGTACTTTCACTCACGCACTTGTGCCTTCACTTGCTCGTGGTCTTCATACCGGTCCTCACGTCTCCGCGGATTGACAAGTGAAGGAGGTGGTGCTTATGCTTGAGCTACATGCATCATTAGCTCCAAAAGGAAGGTTTCTAATTCCTACTATAATGGAAGCACTGAGCATAACAAGCTGCAGGTGTGTGAACAAAAATAGAAGGTTTTCATTGATCCTTCAACTTGGAAGTAGTGTGTTTTGGTTCAATCATTTCTCACATCATTTCCAAAGTATATAGGCAGTTATTTAGTGTGATTGGAAAGCTAGGAGTGCCTACAATGCAACTATGAGGCAAGAAGGGGCTAGTACAAAGTAGGATTTGGCAGTACCTACTCATTTCTTGGAGTGCCCATCCATATTTCCCAACATAACAATCATTAGGTCTTAGAAGATCCATGCCTACTAAGTGAATACCAAGATAGATCACTTACAAGTAAGTGAACATGAAAAAAAATTATAAATACCAAGATAGATCACCCTTGCCTTTGAACATAGGAAAAGGTGGGATGAAGGAATATTTTGAAGAGCCCAAAACTAGATCAAAGTCATTTCAAAAGATATGGAAACCAAAAACTCATGACGATAATAGATCTCATGAACAAACGACTATGCTATCTATTGAGAGTCAAGAGAAACCTATTGAAGAAACATAAAGTAGACAAACAAAGGTTTTAAAAAAATATTGAGCAAATATTAAGAGAACAAATGGAAATTGGTAAAAGTGAATCTGATAGAGAAATTTGAGAGAAATCAAAGAAAGACCAAGATGTATATGTTTCATTTGATCAAAAAAATTTTAACTAATGAGAATCTATTTGATTAAGTGAAAGTTACAAAATTACAGTCTCAATTAAACTTTGATAAACAGATTGAACTAGAAAAGAGGAAAGAAGAAACTCAAGAGATATAAAATATGATCAACAAGTTAATGAAGCAGACAAAGAGTTGCTTGGTGATATTATCAAACAAATCAAGGGAAATTGAAGGACAACTGCAAAGCCTTCTAAGACATTGAAAAAGAACAAGAGAAGTAAAAATCTAACTTTTCAAAATATATTTGCAAATATTGAAGGATGATTGCACAATAGTCATAATGAAAATGTATGAGAATGATCAAGAGTTATTAAATGATGAGGATGAATTATGATTATTGATGAGTGATGATGATGATTGATAATGATGATTATGATGATGATGATGATGGAGGATGTTGATGACACTGAGACTAATGCTGATGAAGAACAATAAATCATGAAATTGAAGAAAAGTTGGGTCGAACAACATTGAAGATGAACCAAGTTAATCAAGTAAAATGTTTCCAATTTCAAACTCTATTTTCTTTTTGGAACAACATATGCATCGCATTCTTGTGTGTGTTAAAAATGTGTACAAGTTTAAGAAAATTATGTAGAATGAAGATAGAAAATATCTATTATGGTTTTGCATGAAGGACTTTAAATAATATGAATAGAATCGGTTAGCGGACTAGAGACTTTTCGGAGTGAAAGCTTGTGAATGTGATAGCTTGCTTAAACTGAGTGCACGTATATGCTGATAGATTTGAACACTTAGTGAGTGAGATTCTTTGGATCATATTATTTGTTTCTTACAAGACCTTATGTCCATATGGATCATGATTCAGAGAAAACCTTCATACTTAAGCTAGCAGTATATGTGTGTGCACGTTGTTAGTGCACTAGGATGGGGTAGTAGGCATGTGGAGGAACCTTGGTCGGGTGATCAAGGCCACGAGCTGATGCTAGTCTCATCGTAGGCCTAACCTATCTATTTTCATGTGCCTCCATGGGTCGATAGGCAGGTGGAGTCACTCTAGCCGGGTGGCCAGAGCCACGAGCTGACATCAATTTTATGTAGGGATGGCATTGTGTGTGTTGTGCACTATGTCGGGTCGGGAGACAGGTGGAATAAACTTGGCCGGGTGGAAAAGTCCATGAGTCGCACCCGATATTGGCATAGGCCGACTTGTGGAAAAAATGATGAGCTGAGATGAAGTGAAAAATAAAACAAATGAAACAGAAAGAGAAAAAGAAAAATAAAAAGGTAAAAGGGAAGAAAAAGATATGAGGGAGAGCTATACAATAGGAGATAAATAGGGGAATTAGGGCATATTTCTACAAACCAAGTTACTAGAGCTTACTATATGCTAGAACTTAGGATAGGTTGCTAGATGTGAACGAGTTGAACAAACAAAAGATATACGAAGCCTACGGTTTATTCATATGATTACTTGTTTGATTGTAGAAGTGAAAACATAGTATGACGTTTGTGATGCTTGCATCTGCTAATTTTCAACATTTGTACTAATCTTCATAAATTTTAATGGAATATATGAGATCATATTTTAATTTTTGAAAAGAAAAACATAAAAATTAAAATGATTTTTCAAAAGAATCTTGATACGCTTTGATTGGATTTTGTAGGTTGGCCTATTGGCATGATGTGTAGGTTTAGTGGGGATGGATGTCGGGATGAAATCCCTCACGGAAGTGTACATCAAGATTTTTTTCCAAGTTCATTTCATTGATTTTCTGGGTGTGATATGATGTTTCGACTGGGATAGAGTTATAATTTGTGCAAGTTTTGATTGATTTAATTTTTTATGCGATAAGAAACTATGTCATGTCTGTACATTAGGCTTGTATATTTGTACATAGCTCATTAACCTAACTCTAAACCGTAGAAACCCTAGGTTTGATCCTTGAAATCCCTTGAAAACCTGAGTCTATCCCATGGAAACCTAACCCAAACCCTAGGAAACCCTAGGATTCTAGTCCATAAATGTGAATAAACCCTTTTGTTGATGTGTGTGACCTTAAACATAGGCAAACCTTGACTTTTCGTGATTGAAACCCTAACTTGGAACCTTAGTTCTACTTTTATCCTAAGTCTGACCCTTTAATTTCATTTAAATTGATTACAAGTGTGAAACCAAACCTTAGTCCAAGAAAAATAAAAAGAGAAAAAGAAAAGGGAACAAAAATAGAAAGAAGAAAAAATGGAAAAAATAAAAAGGAGAAAAACCAAAAATAGAAATAATACAAGGATTTTCCAAAAATAGCAAAAGAACATGGAAGAAGGTTCTAGAAATAGAAAGTTTAAATAAGGAGGTTAGAAGATTCTAGAGAGAAGTCTTAGGGGGGAACCTATAAATAGGTATCCAAATCTCATTTGTTTTGCCGTGTATAACTTTTCAGTGGATCTCCTCTCCAGGTGTACTTTCTTACCCTTCTCTTATTCATTCTTCTCTTGGTCATGCTTTACCTTTATATGTTCATGTTTTTGTCTGAGGGAGAAAGAGAGAGATTAGTCTGCATGATGTCTTGAGAGAGAGAGAGAAAGAATGGTGGAGAGAGAGAGAGAAAGAGAGTGAAAGAGAGAGGATTCTATCTCTCTTCCCTCACCTTTCTTCTTCCATAAGGAACTTGAAGGATTGCTTGATAATGATGCAAAATAAAAAGAGAGACACGATTTTGGTTGTAATTTTGAGTTTTATTGCTCCGTTGAGAGAGAGAAACGTTTTACTGCGCTTATGGAATCCTCACGATTACTCTGTGTCATAATGGAAAACATGAGATTTTGTTATTTTTGCTTTATGGATCACTCTGTTGTTCGCACAATTGAAACTTCTCTCTCCAATATCTTATTCCTTTGAGAGAAACAGAGTGAGAGAGAGTTATAGGACAAGTCAACATAGTGAGAGAGAGAAGATAGGTATTAGGATGACTTGGCAGATTTGGGGGGGGGGGGGGCTCTCCCTCTATTGCAGAAGGGATAAATTCAAAGGTTCTAATTTTCTTGCTTTGAAATCGATTCAAACGTAAGCTGTTGCGGGAGGCGTTGCACAAATGACTATAGTCTAGAGTAAAGGAAAAATAGAGTACCTGAAAAATCACATGAGCTTGTGAATACGACTCCCTTCTTTATATAGATGAGAGTAGCCCACCATAGCCCACATTTTCGCTAAGATAACTGATCCATGCAGCCTACATTTACTCCTCTTCAACTCAACATGTCTCAACAAGAATTTAGGCGTGGGATTTTTTCTCCATTTGATTTTCCAGAAATACACAACCTTTATAAAAATAAATATACTCTTGACCATCCATTTAGAATTTAATAGATACAACCCTTCAGACTAAATTAAATTAAACCCATCAATAATTTTAAATGTATCCATAACCTTAGTGATAATAATGACAATTAATAATTAACATATTTAATTAATAATTTTTATTTGAAATATTTTACTAAGGTTCCATTTATTATACTCACCCTATTTATTAATTCATTTAGAGACTAAAACTTACTTAATTAAGCTTTTTAACCATAGGTTTACCCTTAAACTAACTTCAAACCATGTTTTTAACCCTCAACTCACCCATAGTCTAATCTTCTACCCTTCCATAACCCTCTAGATTAAATAATTAACCCTTAATTAACCCTGAAATTAAGCTTGAACCCTATAAAACATGTTCAAAACCTACATTTAACCCTTAAATACCCTTGAATTATCTTTCAAAATTTAGATAAACCCTTGCTTTTTCATCTATATCCATAATTATTTTAGAAAACACCTAGATAAATACTTCCCATCTTGATATTAATCATCAAACTTCTTGTCCTTCAAAACTTAAAATCAAACATTAGTCAATATTTTCATAAATCATTCAAACTTATTCCAATCATTTAATCTTTTAATTTTAGTAATTTTTTAAGAGTAACAAATTCTTTCCGACAATGCATAATGGACCTATTTTTCCTAGACTGATCTTCCTGCAAAAAAACAGAGACTAACCCCTCAAATGTTAAGGCATTTGGATTTCCTTCATCATCAAATGAAGAATAGAAGCAAAACTCTGATATGAATAAGGAAGACCATTTAGAACAGTCTACACAAGTGAACTGTCAGGCAAGACTTCATCAGTAGAAATTAATTGTTCCTTCAAATCTTTGATCTTTGTTAGAAAATTGTCCATAGAATCACCTTCATTCATATGCTCACTCTCCAACTGTTTTGGGAGGTAAGGAACATGAGCCTCAATCCTAGCCTAGTACAATGTGCTAAGTGTATCCCAAGCATCCTCAGCTATTCTGCAAGAGCGAATGTGAGGAATAATGGCATGTTTGACAGACAAGGCTATTAATGCATGTGTCTAAGCATCTCTGCCATCCCAATGAACTTGCTCTGTAGTAGCTGCAATAAGAACTATAGCACGAATAGGAGTTTGTAGAATATCACCATCTTCGATGCCATCTGCATCAGCTTCAGTACCTGTAATTGCACATGTAATAGGATGTTTTTCAACACTCTGCACAATATTCCACAATCCTTTTGTGACCAATATAGGATGCATCATATAAGCCCACAATGGATAACTTGTACTGTCCAACTTATCCTCAATAGCCAACATATGGAATACATCACCACTTTCAACCATGGCCACTGATTAAAATACCCTAATGCAGAAAACTGACTGTATCTTAAAAAACGATACAAAAATACCCTATCAAGTTCTACTAAACCCGTAGCATACTTCAAGACTTTTATACTGGCGAACCAAAACCTATATATATCTTTGGAACAAAAAGATGAAATAGCCCATATAAGTGCTCTGATAGTGTGTTTTGAGGCCGAAATGAGCACAAATTGCAATTTTGGCACCACAGAGTGAAGCAATTTTGATCTCCTAATCAACTTGAGTATGGTCACGGAATTTCGTGCAATTCTGAGACTATGACTAGAGGGGTGTCAATGATGCCCTAGATGAAGCTACGACCTACTCTGATACCAATTGTTGGCGTTTGAGGTCTATGGAAGCACACGAATAGCACAAGGAAGATGAAAAAGCTTGGAGCACAACACACAATACTGAATGTATTACCACTAGAATGTACAAAGATAAGTAACCGATTAGGGCAATAGGCGTATATACAAGATGGGGGGAAAAAACCTCCTAAAGAGGGAAAAAGTGCCCCGATGGTCCTAGTGTGTTCACACACATCACTACCTAAATATATCAACAAGTTAATCATCAAATAACTTTCGTTAATTTCCTTTAAATTAGAGTAGTTGATGGCGCTACATTTAAACGTGAGGCATTCCAAGAAATTAGCACTTCCATGAGCCAAGCTTTCATATTGATTATTTTATGCTAAGTGCTTATTATAATTTTATCATCTTTTGAAAATGATTCCTCAACTTGGAAGGATTATAGAATCCAATGAAATCAAGCAAATGCCTTTGCCTAAATCATCTAAATTTGACATCATTGAGGAACCTAACCCATAGATGACTCTCTGAATGATAGAAGCATTTACTCAAAAAATCTTTCATTTCATCATCACAGTTTTCCCTTTGAGAGATCCTACAATGCAATTTCCCACGTATCATGTTTTAAAGCTCCTTCAAAGTTTTAAGGGTGCCCGAGAGTGATCCATAGATAGCAAAAAACTTCAAGTATGTTAATGGACAATACTCAGGAGAGTAAATCTCTCCGACAACATGTTCAACACCTCCAAAAAGAACTTAGCTGCAAAAGAGTTTGATAAGCACCAAATCTTAGAGACTTTGTACACAAAATCAGAACAAGTTTTATATTATGAAGGATTCTATGAAGAGGCTATGCATGATAAAGAGGAGTAAAAGAAAAAGGCCCATAATCTTTAGGATGCAAACAGCTGTTACCTCCTTCGTATTCAAGAACTTGTAAAAGAAACCATGGTACAGTAGCGGCCATCAATAAAGTCCAGTTCCACCTCCAGCAACAAGTACAAGACTATGAACTTCTACATCAAAAAATAGTGGCTCTCCAAGAATCAAATGAGCAACTATCTGCAAAGTCTACTCAAAACGAGGAATCTACTGCCCAAATCCAAATCATCTTCAAACACTACAGACACAGCTCAATCAGGAAACTACTGTGAAGATGCATGCCATTCACACTATGTAGACGGAATGATGCCATCAGAAACACATCATGAAGCAAGATTATTACATGCAGGAGAAATTTGGTTTCTAGCTAGCAGAGGTGTATAACAAAGCAATAGTTTCCTCGGCATCCAATTCTAGCACAATTGTTGAAGGGTTAATCACCTTACAATCCAATGAGCACAAGCTACTTAACACGTTATTAAAAAAGATTCAATCTATGGTCCATGATGCCAAAGATTTTTTTCGAATTGATATACATATGCCCTTAAATGAAGAGCAAGAAGATGTAGAGTAATGACTATATATATATTTATATTTTTGGGTTTAAGTCCTTCTTGTGTGCTAGTGTTAGTCTATCGAGAAGGCATTTTTGTAGAACCATATTTTGAGTGAAGCATCTTGACAAAATTGACCTACGGCTTGACTTGTAATCCTTCGTAGAATTAATAGAATTGAATTCCTTCTTGGTTAATGTAGAGAGACAGGCATCAAACATCTTGGGGTGTTGAACTGTGGCATTGTAGGGACTTTTAAGCATATGCTGAGTCTCTATGGAATGTGTATTTTGTCGATTTTGTCTATTTGTTGATGATTGTGATTGTAGAAGTATCTAGGAGTGTATTCAGACTCTACGCCGAATTGTGTGAAGTTCGTATTTGAGAAGCCTAAGTATTCGGTGTCTATGCAGTAAGTAATTTTTTGGCAAGTAGTGTAGTAGGAAAAATAAGTGGATTCGGTATATAGAAGACAATTTCTGATTCTGTGAGTATTGGATTATTTGAAGTAACTAAGGAGTTGGAGAAACATAGGGATCTAGTCTATACTAGATTCTACCACCCAAGAACCACCCGAACCTATTCCTTTCCTTAACTAGATTGGACAAAGGGTAACAAATAGGAGAGATTGAAGTGATCAAGGTATCAAGGAAGCTTGAAGAGAAGATTGTCATGAGTCACAACACTCCCCCTACATAGTCTTTAGTTTTCGGTCTACTCAAAACACTGAAAACTTCTTTCATGTTGTCCAATGAAACTCTATTGTTTGGTAGTGCTTCGATGTCTAGTGAAATTCCGATCAATCTATAGATTTTGGTTGGGAATGAGAAGATATAGAATACTCCAATTGAATCTCCATGAGAAGTTGTAGTAGATATCACCAAAATTTTAGAAGAACCATTTTGGAAAACAATCAATACCAAAGAAGGGTTGAGAATGCCTATAGAACGCAGAATTGCAACTGCCTTTCCAAGATTTTGGAATAGCAAAAAAGCACCTCATATAGAGGAACTAGAATCCATCCAACAACTAAACTTGGAAATTTTAGGAAGGCTAGAACCACCCACTAGTCAAGCATCACCCACTAGTTCCGATTCTGAAGACATCATGGACACACTTGAATATTTTAGCCCCATTCTGATGGCAAGGTGGACAAAGAAGGCAGTATCTAGCCAGAGTATCTTATGTCAAATTCAGTGGATTTTTGGGTGAGGACCTAGGTGCTCACGTCCTCACTATTGAAATCAAATATAATGTATTAGATAAACTTTAGGATGATGAATATAAGGCCTAAGTATTCCAATAAATATTGGTGAATGAACCTCTATGGTGGCTAAGGAATTGAATTTAGACCATTTCCAACAGTATAACATAGTCAAGGAAGCCTTCCTGCAAAGATTTTGCTTGAAGAAAAATCTCGCACAAATTTTTTATTTGTAACATAATAATGGAAAAAGCCAAATCAAGGTGTGCAAGATTATGGAACAATTTTTCACACTCAAATCAGACAACTTCCTCCAACCAATGCCAAGTTACTGATAGATGTCATCACCCAATGATTCAATAATGGACTCAACCCACAATTGTGTCAAATTATGATTATCCGGTGTATTCATGGCATGAGTTTGGATGTTGTTATTGAAATGGCTTTGCAACTTGAACATAAAATTGGTGGTTTTGTAGAAGATTTAGAGTGGATGAAGATCAAGACAAATAAGTCAAAGGACATTTTGAAACAAGTTTTTTGCATAAAATGCAAAAATCAAGGCCATGTTGCGGCTAACTATGCATTGAATTAAGTATACTTTGCAATCTGTGAAAATGGAAGTCATTCCACTGAAACATGTCCTTACAATGCCAAAATTTAGAATCACCTAGTAGTGAATGCCATCATACAAGAACTCAGAGGACCCATAGCTAATTATATTCAAGCTCGCCTTCACAATACAACTTACTCTCCATATACAAACTTTCAGACACAATGACCAAGGAGTTTTAATTAGTCATGATGGATTCAAGGTATTGGCAATACCCTTAATAGAGCATTTCAGCTGTGTTGTCATTTTTGTGGGGAGATGGGCCATATCCACTAGCACTGCAAAGATGCTCAAAAGAGTTATAAATGGAAGAAGGACAACAGAACCCTATGAAAAAAATGGTCATCATCCCACATGCAGAAGCAGAGGTTGCTATAGCCCAAACATGATTTGGGAAAATTATGCAACCAACAGTAGAAGTGTTTGAACTTGGCTTTAAAGAACAACACATAAATGCTAGGTTTCTTAGATACGGTGGCTGATTTGATATATCTCACCATATCCAATGTAGATGGCTTTCCCTTATATAATTATGGATATTCAAAGCATGGTAAATTATCATCAATGTAGTGCTAATGTTCAAGACATTTATGATGCCCCATTGTTTCTTAGCTTCAAATAACCTTTCCTGCATATAAGGAGTCAAGTTGATCTGATTGCCTATTTGCTTGACTGCATGGGATAGTAGTTGAAATACTATCTTTTAAGGTGTTGTGTATTTGTGCATGTTTGGGAAGCAAAAATTTTGAGCACTAGACACACTTCCTCCTCGATATCCGTTCAACTAATGTCCAAAAACTTTCTCTTTTTCGCTTCATGACTCTAGTCTTTGAGATCAATAATACCATATTTGATCCATCCAATGCTTCTTTAATGAGTTCATGGGTGACGCAATGTATTCATGACTTGAACATTGTGGTCATGATTCAAGCATCTACACATCGGTGGGAAGAATAAGAAGCTATAAGGCCTCTTACACCAGGCTTCTTGAAGAAAGGGTAGAGTGTCTAAGATATGGAGAGCCAATTTACGAGCTGATGCCTTCCAAAGTTGTTAGCAGCGGACAAGGGACTGAAGGACTAACGAGGCATGGCAGTCAGAGAAGAGAGTCAGAAGGGAGAGAAGGCACAAGCAGACAAGGGAGTCAACGAAGATCTGGCAAATAGGCCAATAAATTTTTTCAGGAAGAAGTACGTATGAGCATTCACGCAGATTTAGCACTAAGGCAACCTTAATTTTTCAAAACCTCTACACCAATTAAAAGTGATTCTCATCACTAAACACCATTGTAAATACCATTTCATCTTTTTGTAGCTCCATTTTGTGCAAGCCAAGGAGTCCTTGAGCTTGAGGAGCTTTAGAAGTATCTACCTGCCAATTTTCGTATTTTTTAGATCTCGTTTGAGCCCTCAAATAAGCCCTGGAACCTAATTTTTAACTAGGCCGGACACTAGGTCTGAACAGGGCCAAAGCTAGTCACAAACTATAAAAGGAGCTAGAGAGCTCATTTTTGGGGTAGATTGTAATTGAAACAAACTTGTAAGAGCTTTTTGAAAGTAATCTAAGAACTCCATTGATTCTCCCTCTTTGTCTTGCCGTGTGTGCGCGTGTGTGTGTATGTGTGTGCATGTTCGTGTGCTTCTCACTCACGCACTTGTGCCGCCACTTGCTCGAGGTCTCCATACCATCCTCACGTCTTCCCGGATTGACATTAAAGGAGGTGCTACTCATCACTGAGCTACACCAAATTTTGGCGCCGTTGCCGGGGATCGAGCTTTGAGGACGAGCGTGTGATGGTAAGACGTAGAGTTGACGTGTTGGAGTTGTAGGTATTTTCTTCACTCTCATCGATTTTCTTTTACTTTCTTCACCATCTTCATCACCATCATCATTATCACCATCTCCCACCTCCATCTCCATCATCGCGAAAAATTCTGTTTATTGACCATATCACCATCTCCACCTCATTTCCCTCATTTCACTTGTGAGAGAGAGCAAGAGAGCGATATTGTGTGTGTGTTTTCTTGCATGTTTCTTGAGCTTTTTGCAGGACCTTGCTGAATCACCATCCCCAGCTTCCTGCGCAGGTACAAAACTTGTCGAAACTATCTCGCGGTCGCAGGCTTCTGTCGATCGCGACTGACAGAAATTTTTGGTTTTTCACAAAATTGAGTGCACCACTAGAACAAGCACAAGGAGCACATCCTAAAACACTAAAAACAGTAGAAAAATTCCGAGGTTTTCTGTCAATCGCGACCGACAGCCTCTGTCAATCGCGACCGACAGACCCTGTCAATCGCGACCGACAGACCCTGTCAATCGCGATCGACAGACCTCACGACCAACAGACTGCCACGTAGGACCCTGTCAATCGCGATTGATACCATCAATCGCGATCGACAGCCACGACCGACACCTCTGTCAGTCGCGATTGACACCGTTGATCGCGATTGACTGAAATTCAACGATTGATTGACTTTTGCGCGTAGCCACGTGTCCATCGCGACTGATAGGCCCCCGATTGATTGAAATTTCGGCGAAAAATCCGGAAAACGTGTCAATCGCGATTGATACCGTCGATCGCGATTGACAGCCACGATCGACTCTGTCGATCGCGATTGACACCGTCGATCACAATTGACACTGTCCATCGCGACTGACAGGCCCGACGGACACCTCTATCAATCGCGATTGACAGACCTGTCGATCGCGATTGACAGGCTTTTCGGCCAAAAATTAGGGTTTGGTTTTTGTTCAAATTTGGGATAATTTTGGGGCAAAATAGTCAATCCATTAGCACTTTGGAGGTTCCTACACTTGTGATTGGGAGAAAATCCTAGGATCTGTCAGCCAGATCGAATCCTGTTTTAACCCCCTAAACCCTGAACAGTCATAACTTTTTCATACGAAATCCATTTTTTGAGCTCTAGGGCTTGTTGGAAAGCTCGTGGCATATACTACACGCCCTCAACTGTTTTTTATAAAGATAATGTGTTGATTATCAGATGGGTATTTTGAAGTTGACCATACCCAGGGGGATCAAAGTCAGGGGTCTTTAGAATTGTTTTCTTAAAAAATCACTATGCAAGTTTGTGTTTGTGCTACAGGAATGAAAATACTTGGTTCTGGCTTTGGAATTTAAATTTTTAAGCTAACTTTGGAACTTTTACAGATCCTTTGAGAGCATCGCAAGGCGTTCTAAGCAATTGTAAGTGTAAGCTTGGGAACACACTTCCTGGGCACTCAAGGGAAACCAAGTAGGAAACAAAAGGTTGGAAACTTTTAACCCCCTTTGTCAATTCATAGTTTAGGCTAAGAACGAAGAGAGGTAGGAGTAAGTCAGGGCGACGATAGGCAGGTATCAAGTTGAAGACTACCTAAAAACTCAAGTCCAAGCTAAAAACCTAACCTCTGTACTATCGATAACATAAAGGAAAAGAACCTAACGTGGAACGATCAACCTGAAAGCACGAAGAACATTCAAGTATTCCTGACGACGTAAAATCAGACAAGACCGTAAACACGAGAAATAAATAAAAAGAATCAAGTGACTAATATAAAGTAACCAGCAACGAGGTTGTACTCTGGGCAAAGAATTGGGCTACTTAGATAGGCATATGAACCTTAGATCAGGACGACATCTTGTAAGGGAGAGACAAAGCCTTAGGTCTTCAGAGGCTAGTGTTAACCACACTGCTAGGTCTTGGGCCCAGCAGTTGAGCCACCACTCATACTACCCTAGCTCTGAGACCAGTGCGTCAGAGATGTCTCAAGGCATGGACAGACCTACGGGAAGTTCAGGAGTGCCTTACTTGTACAGGGTAGAAGGCCCTTACAAAACACAGCTGGAATACCTTAGGACCAACCGATTAGGTGCTACATCTATGAGGACGGCTTAGGAAGATCTGTGGTACAGATTAAGAATCCTGATCAATCCATTGGACTAGAGCACCCAGCAGTCAAATTTGAAAACGGTGCATACTTGGACAAGGAAGGAACCATATACGTAGTCACCAGTCACCCAGATAGGACAGATGAATTTGGAAATGTAATCTCTGAAGCGGACTTAGGTGACTTGGAACAAGGAAACATGGGTGCGGAACCTAGAACCCCTCGAGGCAAATCTGTTCTCACTAGGATTATCACACCTGAGTGGGTTCCCCAAGACAACAAGAGCATAGAGTTGCTCCTCAATCGAGAAACTGACGAAGCCTTTTGGAGATATAAATCTAATCAGCCAACTGATATAGGAACTATCATGATTTATGAGTTTAAGGATCCGGATAGCCCAGGTAGAGTGACCTACTTAGATCACACTTCGGAAAGGATCTTTGTGGTGACAGGAAATGATAGGCATGCTTACACTTGGAAGGGTGAATTCATTTTCCCCCAACCAAGATCGAATGTATCCTATGGTCACCCTGGAGCTGGAACATCCCAAGCTCATGGAACTCAAAGAGACAGAGGTAGAGATAGACTAGAAGTAAGCTTTGCCAACCCCGTGGGCAGAGAAAGAACGAGGACGGAGACAAATAGAGTAGAACCAGAGATACTTAGGGCTCACCGGAATCAGAGAAATGTGGATGGATTCCCTCTGCCGAGACCTAGAGAGCACACAAGAACTCTGAGACCAACCCAGCTAGTTAAGTCCATGAAGAATTACTTTGATGGCACAGGAGATCCCTATGATCATGTGGCGGAGTTCAAGCAAGTCTTGAGAGCTGAACAAGTGGAGGATCTATTCACGCAGTACAATGCCTTCGGTCTAACCCTTAGGAACACAGCACTTACATGGTTTCAACCATTGGATGAGCGACAGTTCAGGAGCATAGACCAACTCCTAGAGGCTTTCATCGTAGAGTTCTCTAAGAGTGGCATAAGACACAATACCTCCTCACTGATTCACAGCTTCAAGCAAACCCCTCAAGAGACCGTGAGACTTGCAGGAAGAAGATTTAGGCAATATCTTGAAAGATGCCCTGTTTCGGAGCTACCTACACCAGCTAAACAAGTAGCCTTATTCTTGGATGGATTGCTGAGTACGAAATTGAGATCCTATGTGTATCTGAAGGACCCTAGGACTATAGAAGAGTGTGTACGCATGTGCATTGACATTGAAGATAACCTAGGGGAAGAACTAGAGTTTTCCAAAATCTACAAAGATTTAGATAGTGCATCTAGTCACTCTTCCACGCAATCCACATCAATTGAGGAACTGGCAGAGAAAGTGGCTCAGAAATTAGGTGTCTCTAGCAAACAAACTCCGAGATTTGCCCCTGTGAAGAGATGCTACACTTGTGGTGGCGACCACATGGCGAATGTATGTCCCATTATGGCTCAACCCCAAGTAAACCCTAGTAGCCAGTACTGCACTATCGAACGAAGATACACAAATCACACCGCACAAGACTGCCCATACAACAAGCAAGCAGTTAGGCAAGCCTACCCTCAGCCATACCCTCAACAAGGCAGATACCAAAACCAATACCCACCACAACAGTATGCTAGACCTCAACAAACCTACCAACCACAATACCAAGCCCAGCAAAGACCTCAGCCTGTGTTAGCCCAACAACCTCCAGCTCCATCCAACTTGATCCCTGTAAAGTATGCAGCAGCAGAAGAAAACCTAAACCGAGCTATAGTCCCCATAACACCTTTGCTTTCAAAAAGTGATCCCAGTGACCATAGCTTTGATTCTACGCATGTTGAGAGTCCCCAGGCTTACTTCATGCAGTCTCCTGAACATGGTGAGTCTTACTATAGTAGAGAGCCAAATGAATCTAGTTGGGAATCGGATTACGCAAATGTCATGTACGCAAACCCCAACCCTAGACCCCAACCTAGGCAGGTAAGACCCCCATTCCCTAGAGGACCATGTTACAGATGTCAAGGAGATCACCTCATTCGTGATTGTCCCTTACCTCCACCTACACAACCCCAGTCAGTGACGATCCAAGGCTATTGCCAAGAGTGTGGGAAGGAGCATCTCTTACGAGATTGCCCAAAGAACCCCAATAATATGCCAAAAATCACACCTATCAACGTTATTGGATTAGTGGTAAACTCCACAGGAAGTGTCACTTCCACTGCTCCGGTACAGGTAGTCACTAGAGCTCAAGCATTGCAGCAAAACCAAGGGGTAGACCAGGAAAAGAGCCCAACAGCTAGTGAAACTGAGAACATAACCAAGAAAAGGACTAGAGCGTGGAAAGATAGTCGAGAAAGAATGAAAAGACAATGGGCTAAAAAGATGAGTGAACTTGAGGAAAGCATAAGAGAAACCAAAGCCAGGATAACTGAACTCACATCTCAAACTCCCTCTCACACTACCCCACCACCACCTTTCCCATCGCCAGCTGACCCGCCACCTTCCAACCCACCTCATACAAACCCACCACCCCCTAGAGTAGGATCAGTCCTAGCAGATCCCACTCCCGAAGACCTTAATATGATGCTTCAAGCATATCAGGCCAGAATCCAAGAAGGGCCAACCATAACCGATCATGAAAAATGCTACCCTAGAGCCAAGCTAGAGCTTGAACGAACTAAAATTTGTGCCAAAATGGTGGAATTGGCTCAGACCATGTTTGAAGCTAGTCGCCTCTTTAACATCTCTAGCTCAACTAAGACGCTCTTGCATTTTGATGGACTGCTAGAAAGAATAGAGAGGCTAATTGCACAATCAGAAAAGGAACCTGCCCCTCAAAGAAAGGAAAGGGCAAGAGAACGGATAAGCCAGCCTCTTCAAGAAGCCCATGTGCCCCCTCAAGAAGCTTATCTTTCCCCCCAAAAGGAAGATGAGCCTCCCTCGAAAGCTCACGTACCTCCACAGGTTGCCTACATTCCTTCTCAGGAAGCATATGAGCCTGTTCGGAAAAGTAATAGAATAAGTAATCCTCTCCAGGAAGCTTGTGCTCCAAACATCTATGAGAGCGAGGAAAGATCCAACGATAGAATAAGCCCTCCTTCCCAGGTTGCTTATGTGCCTAATTCTACGGAGCCAGACACTTCTTCTTCTATGAATCGGTTTGCACCAGACTTCCTACGAGAAATTCAAGAAGATAAATGGGATAATGAAAGTGAAGTTGCCCCTCCCTTTGAACTTGTGGATGATGCACACGACCAATTCCCACAAGACATCCCATCCATTTACGGGGAACATGAGAGTACTCAGTCTCACGAGAGATTGGACTTTGAATCCAATTCCATACAAGAGCTACCCCATTTCACAGGCCCATGGGAAGCAAAGTCCACGTGTATGAGAGCACCCACAGTCATGGTAACAAACGAAGATTCAGTCATACCTAGGAACACAGAGGTAGTGAAGAACACTAACGTGCAGTGCAATCTCAAGCTAGAAGAGCTACTCAAGGTTAGACCTGAATCGTGGAAACATGTAACCAAACAAGTACCTGAGATAGCAAAATCTCGTTCCCAGGTAGGATCACATAGGACAGTGCCAGAGATACCCTTGGATAAGATAGGAGATATGTGTGAAGGTGAAGAAGGGAACACCTATCTTCCCATTACTTATCAGGAGTACACCACTAAGGCAATTTTGGACTCAGGTGCAGGATTTGCAATTGCCACCACCTCCCTATGGAAGCGTTGGGGCAAGCCGGCACTCAGGCCAACGAGAATGAAATTATAGATGGCCGATGGTCACATAGAGAGACCCCTAGGATTGCTAGAAGGAATAACTCTCACCACTTGTGGTGTCGAGTTTGAACATACCTTTGCTATATGTGACTTTAGCAAAAATCATGCCTATGAGATGATTTTGGGACGACCATTCATGCGACAGTTGCAAGTGGTACAGGATTGGGGAACTAATTCCTTGTACCTGCAACACTTAGGTGTTACGACCAAAGTCAATCTCAAGGATTACTCTCATAGAGATGTCCCTCCTATCCAATGGAATCCCATCCATAGAGCCAAAGATGACACGGAATTTGTGCATTCCATAGGGTCTGGATCCTCATGGATGCATGAAGACACTCATTTATGGATGTGCAAGGTTGCAGTAGAAGAAGAGAAGAGAGAGAAAGCCAGAGAGGTAGGTGCAAAAGAAACACATAGATCAATTCAAGACCCAGCCTATGCACCTGTAGTTTTTCCTGATGAGGAATTTGAACCCCATGGCTGGGCAGAAATCCTAGCAACAATGGACGTAGCCATCAATGAAGAACAATGGACACCTCACTGTGATGAGGATGGCTATGATATTTCAGTCTTCTCCATAGAGCCAATCATGGGAGAGGCAGTTCTAGAAGAATGCGAACCTAGCCCTGATGCCTTTGAGGATGCAAGTGACTCCGACCTAGAGTCAATCATCATGGACCCACCATTTGCATCAGATGAAGAATACTTCCATGAAGTAGAATTTCAACCCCAGAGGCATGGAGAGCTTACAAATGATGTAAGATTAGCCACACATGTGACCCCAAAGGAAGAAGGAAAGAAACGGAAGAAGAGAGAAGTCTCACCAGAAGAGGAAGAATCTTTGTTTGAGGTCCCAGAAAATTCTAAGAAATATGAGATAGATGACAGGAGAGTCATGATAAGAATGCCTAAACGAGAGGCACAAGTAGGAGAGGCCTATGATAACAAAGAAACCACCAAGAAAATAGTAGTAGCCCTAGAAGAAGGAGAGGAGAGATGCACATACATAGGCCATGACCTAACAGAGGAAGAAGAGCATGCGTTAATTGCCTTGCTAAGAGAATACAGAGATGTGTTCGCTTGGAGTTACAAGGATTTGAAAGGTGTTGACCCTGACATATGCTCACACACCATCCCCATGACCTCAGATGCTAAACCCTCTAAGCAAAAGCCCTACACATATAACGATAATTACGCTGCTAAGATCAAAGAAGAGATAGATAGACTGGTTGAAGCTAGATTTATCTATGAAATTGAGCACACCAGCAACCTTCCAGAGGCTGATGTGCCATGTATTTAAGGAGTTCCTGAGGAAGAACTTAGAAGTCTAGGTTGATGATCTTTGTGCTCATTCGAACATTAGGCAAACCCATATCCCTGAACTCAGGCAAATCTTCGACAAATGTAGAGAATATCAAGTCTGCCTGAACCCAGAAAAATGTGTTTTCATGGTCAGGCAAGGCAAGATTCTAGGACACATAGTGTCAAAGAATGGCATATCCACTGATGAGGAGAAAGTGAGAGCTATAGCAGAGCTACCTAGGCCAAAAAATGTCAAGGAAGTACAAGCTTTCATGGGGCATTGTGGTTATTATCGATGATTTATACACATGTATGTTGTCATTGCAAAGCCCATGTACGGACTTCTGACTAACTTTGAGTGGACTGATGAATGTGAGAATTCCTTCCAGGAGCTTAAACGACGATTATGTTCAGCACCAATCTTAACCACACCAGATTGGAACAAGCCATTCCATGTTCATGTGGATGCGTCCAATTATGCTATTGGATGTGTACTTGCACAACCTACGGGTGAAGGTAATATGGATCTTCCAATTGCCTATGCCAGTAGACAATTGAATGCAGCTGAACGAAATTATACCACTATAGAGAGAGAAGGCTTAGGCATGGTATATGCAGTCAAGAAATTTAGACACTATTTGCTTGCAAATAAGTTTAAATTTTTTACTGATCATCAGGCATTGCTATACCTCGTAAACAAGCCATGCAATACAGGAAGATTAGTGAGGTGGTTTCTCTTGCTCATGGAATATGACTTTGAGGTTGTGGTAAGGAAAGGTAGGACTCATTTAAGAGCAGATCATCTCTCTAGGCTCACGTCGGGAGAAGCCCCACAAGGAGTAGCAGATGATCTCCCTGATGCTTACTTGTTTAACTTGGAAGTCGTACCGCAGTGGGCTAAGTCGTTGGTACCAGTATTGACGTACGGGCCTAATCATCCAGTGGTGAACACACGGAATAGGGAGGTTGTGAGAGCCCAAAAGTACCACATCATGGCAGGAAGCATGTACAAGCACACAGATCAAGGGATCTTGGCTTGTTGCGTAGAAGAGGATGAGTACGCTAAATGGTTGCAATTAGCACATGTAGGTGCGTTAGAGCAACACTACTCAAAGCAACGAACTTTACAGACTCTAAAGAGACTCGGAGTGCATTGGCCAACTATGGAAGCTGATGTCCAAAAGTTGTGCAAGGAATGCCCAATTTGTTGCACTAAACCACCTGTGGAACACGCTACTCTTTATCAAGTATCCATTGTGCCAGATTGGAGCGAACCTCTAGTATCCTTCCTGAGGACAAACACATTCCCTCCAGACATGACTCTGGCTAGGAAAAGGAGTTTAGAACAAGAAGCCCTGGATTACTCACTCATTGGTGATAATCTATACAAACGCGGTAAAGATGGTTACCTGAGACTATGTATCCATGAGAGTGAATATCTTAAGATCTTGGAAACTGCTCACCAAGGTGTAGCAGGAGGACACTTTGGACCAGATCGGGTGATCAAGGCAGTATTATTTGCAGGCTTCTGGTGGCCTACCCTTCACATGGATGCACATACCTATGTGAAACGGTGTGATGTCTGTCATCCTATACGAAAAGATGAGATGCCATTGAAACCTATGATGGGTGGACGTGCGTTCTCTAAGTGGGGAATAGACTTCGTAGGTCCTATTAATCCCCCAGCTAAGGGTTCTCATGCAGAATACATCATTGTTGCGACAGATTATCTAACCAAGTGGGTAGAGGTAAAGGCTACGACAAAGAACGATGCTCAAACAACTGCTAAATTCTTGTTTGAGAATGTGTTCACAAGATATGGGCTACCTATAGAGCTTGTAAGTGATAGAGGCACTCATTTCTTGAACGAGGTGATTGAGAATCTACTCCAAGAATTCCTGGTAATACACAAGAAGTCTGCCCCCTATCACTCTCAAGCTAATGGACAAGCTGAGAGCACTAATAAGATCTTATGCAATGTACTGACGAAATTAGTGAGCAATAAACGCTCTGATTGGGACAAACAGCTTCACCATGTTGTTTGGGCATACCGAGTTGCCTACAAAACGGTACTCCAAGCCACCCCCTTTCAGATGGTATTCGGCCAAAACGCTGTGCTACCCTTGGACTTCTTAATACCTATGTTGAAAATAGCACGAGAGCACGAATGGACAGGTCATGAGCTCTCCTCTAGGATTTTTGACCTTGAACGATTAGGAGAAACAAGACTGAGAGTAGCTGCAGGGATATATGCAGCAAAGAAACGACAGAAGGCATACTTTGATGCCCATGTGAAGGATAAAGGCTTGAAAGCAGGAGATCTAGTTTTAGTCTACACACTGAAACAACACGCAAGGAAACTAGAAAAGAGAGGCTATGGACCTATGATCATCAATAGGATCTCGACAAGTGGTGTTGTGCAACTAGCCACATTAGAAGGCGATGTTCTCCCAAACTATATTAGCGGATGCAGAGTTAAGTTGTATCAGGAACCTCTCACAGAGGAAATGCTAAGTCGACTCAACATTGCTAAGAAACGCAAAGAGGAAGAAAAGCGAATTCGAGAAGAAGCTCAAGCAGAAGCCTTAGAGCGCATACGGAAAATGAAATTGCGAAGGCAAGGTAGAGATCAGCTTAGAACAAATGACTATGCAGATCAAGGATATCATATGGCAAGGTGTGCAATAGCAGGAACAAGCTCACATAGGATAACTGATCGACGTCCTTTCGTAACCTTAGATATAGGACAAGGAAAGAGTGCAAGGACCGTAAGAGCCTTGATTGACTCAGGTGCAGCCACTAGTGCTGTTAGAATGTCTTACTGTCAAGAGTTGCAGTTAACTGTCAATCCTGTGGAAGCATATCTCATAGGATTGGGAGGCGTGGAAACCCCTTGCATGGGCGAGGTGGAACTTCCCCTCTACATTCATGATGAGGCTATGACAGTTAAAGTACTAGTGTGTCAAGACGAGGATCTCACTGAACCTCTTGTCTTGGGTCAAGACTGGATCTATGACCAAGCAGTCAACTTAAACCTAAGAAGTGGGTTTCTTCAGGTTTGGGTCAATCATAGTCGAATTACAGTAGAGTTGGATAATGGAGCACCCAAGGAACTAGGAAAGGCACAGACTCCTGGTCCTTCCAGGAATACACATGAAGATGACCATGTTGTTCTTGTCCAAAACTATGTGTTGCAGAGGAATGATATTCGCAAAAAAGGATTCAGGGATGCAAAGGAACTCCCTTCTTTTCCAAAGGCCAGAAGGAGGCAGCAACCAAAGGTGGATCAAAGGCAGAAGAAGCAGAGTACTACCTATGTCCGAGATCAAAAGTACCTGCGCAGCAAAATGTCCGAGCAAGTGAAACAAGTGTGGGTACGGAAAGGAGAATACCCGGTTGCACTCCCGCCAATTACATGGGCTAAGTCTCTTATTAGTAACCAACAACACGACATTAATAAGAAGTCTTGCAAAAATTCTCCTGCTAACGTGAAAGCTATTTGGGTGCCCAAGAAGTCGATGAAGGCTAGCCCACAATCAAGACAAATTTGGGTGCCTAAGGCTTGCTTGCGGGCGCAAATGGCTACGCCGAGGCCACAACCTACACAGTGTAACCCATTCACTCGCACAGCCAACATTCACTCGTTTTCAACACTCAAGAACACACCAAGGCCCATGCGCACGCACATAATCACTTGTAAATGGGTCCCTAAAAGGCCTCATTTTCAAACCGAGACACCGATAAAGCTCTCTAGAGTCTCTACGAAACCAAAAGCAAAACCCATCCACCGCATTTGGCAGCCTCAGACTTGTAACGAACCCCCAGACCCCATTTGTAAATCCATGATAACTTACTAACCACATCACTATCACTTTACATCATTCCACTTAACTCTTAGGTCTTCCGAACGACTAACCACACACACACTTGCACCGAGCACTTACTAACCCATTATTCGCTCCCGACCCTCATGTTAATATTGTAATGGGAACAACAACAATCCTCCCTTGTCCTGTACAATATTAACACGTGTTGGTATATTCTCACAGAGACAGGTGGCAAGAAGTAACATGGCAGATACGGTTGGAACTAGCTCCCAGGCAGGCACCAGCCCCCAAGTGGTGGACATCGAAAGCCTTCCGGTAGAGGAGGAATTAAAGGAAATACCAGTAGGATTACGGGCATTACATGCCATACCAATTCAGAATCCTCCACGGGGTCATACAATGCCGGTGGGCAAAGCTTCACACTGGTTCAGTGACGTTGTTGGACCTCTGGGTGAAGGCACATATATGTGGGAGTCCGAGGTAGAATTCAATGGACGTTGGGGCAGATACCATTTCTTTACCAGGGAGTTTGAAAAGCTACAGAACGATGAAGGACTGAAGTCGATATGGAAGAAGGCGGGGCTGTATGATTACTTCAAGTTCCAACTACCAAAGCCAGATTTTCTAAGGTGCTCATACTTAATTAGTACCCTCACTCCCAGCAAAGACAAGAAAGGATACAGCTCCTTTGTGCTCCCATCACTCACAAGGGGCAATGAGCTGAAGCGTTTCCGCTTGACTATCAACTTGGTAAGAGAAGCACTCGACATGAAAGGTATGCACATCCCAACAGAGAAAGAGACTATGGTTCCAGACAATATGAAGAACAGGAATCTGACGAAGTTGAAGGACATGGTTGCGATGACACCTACAATTGCCATTCACTTACGCATGATCATGCAACATTTCGCATTCCCCGCGCAGGAGAGATTCATAATGCCCCCCAAAAAGATCTGGTTTAGCCTCTACCTGGCGGATGCTTTTGAATTGTCCATCAATATGCCTCACTGGATTATCGACCAGATCCATATGGCTCATCAGAGATGGTATAAGAAGCAAAAGTCTGTGTTGTATGGTTGCTGTGCACTTACAAGAATTATATACAGATGTCTCGCATATGATGTACCGGTGCAGAGGGCCCTCATTTGGTCCAGAGCACAGGAGTTTCAACGCAGATTGTCAGCTGTGGGGCCTCCCTCAAAGAAGATGAGAGGCGTTGTCCAGATGCCTTGTACACAAGCTTGCGGTGCAACCCTAATGCCTGAAACAACCCCAAGACTTCCCCGGCGAGTGCAACCATTTACTATCAGGTTACCCAGGCACAGCACAGATGGCCCTAACCTTGTGTTTCCACCAGTACCGACTGATCTGGAATTCCCGCATGGATTCACTCTGGAGGATCTAACGGACGAAGAAGTTGCTAGAATCATCGACGCTGTAAATGCGGAAGTTGAAGCAGAGCAAGCTGGTGGACAACAAACTGCCCCAGACCAAGCCCAGCCCAGCCAACCGGACGTAGTCAATGTGGACGATGAAGAAGAAGCACATGAGGAGACACAGGGTGGACAATCAGAAGCAGAAGAACAAGAGTATGATCAGGAAGCCCTACAAGTACTGGAAGGTGCCCCCGCCTATACTAACGCATTAAAGAAGCTCTACGATACGATGAACCGAGTCCAAGAGCAACAGAGGCTATCATTAGCTGCAAGTAAAGCCCGCATGAACCAGATTCTGGAGGAGGAAGGCGTGGATGAGCAATACCGTGCCACCCTGGAAATGATATCAGATGCTTTGGGAGTACCTGAAACGGTGCATACTGCACTAGCGCAATCACGAAGGACAGAGAAAAGATATGGAAGACGCCCCCCACGAACGGGAAAACGAATGAATGTATTAGGATCAGGACCACAAGGCACCCCCACAACCACTGGCACAACACACACTGTTCACGACACCGAGGAAGCCCACACATCGAGTGCACCTCCATCACCTCCCTTGCCACCCTCTCCCCCACATCAGCCCCCTTCACCTCCCCCTGCCACTGTAACCTCTATTGTCACCACCTCCGAACCCACTACACACACTGACACACAAACCATCAGTCAACCCACATACTCTATTTCCACGGGAAACATAAGTCTAACCACAACCACGGTAAGCCCCACTCCTCCGATCACACTTCCTGGGAGTTCACAATTACACACCCCTCTATACACGTTCACAACTCTCACCGCAACCACAATCCCCATGTTCACAGTCACTCCCATCACGGCCTCCATTTTTGAATCCATGGAGGTGTCACCCACCTCTGCACCTCTCCCACCCCCCATTTACCCACAATCCCCCATTCCCCCACCTCCCCCCTCACCCTTCTCTAGTACTGCATCCACACTTCCCTTTCCCTTCCCCTTCCCCTCTGCATTCAACACCATTTCTCCCACCATTCCTCTTAATAATGTATTTAATAATATGTATCAATGCATGTCCCACCTTCAGCAACATTACCAACACCTTGACAACCAACATACAAGGCTTTTCCGAAGCCACGAAGATCTCCAAGCACGATGTAGGGATCTTGAAGAGCAGAAGCAGCTACTACAACAGCAGCACGTGACCTTACAGGAACAATATGCACAATTAGTAGCCAACCCACCCCAAGCAGATGATGAAGAGCGACGACACATGGACGAGTTGCTACATTCTCAGATCACGGACAACCTGAAGCTTCGACGGAACTTGGGCCTCCTATGCAAGCATATGTCTACAGCGCTAGAGGAGAATAAACGATTATAGAAACAGAATGAAGAAAATCTGGAGGCGGCCATGGAGGGTTCCCCACAGGAGATTGACCCAGAACGATTCAAGGCAATTCCATCTAAGAACATGAAAGTGGTGTTAGAAACTCATGCAGATCTAATGGAGGCGCATGCCGCCTTAGAAAAAGAGAGAGATGATTTGCTAAGGCAGTTGGCCACCCGACAGACATCACCCAGCAAAAGCACAACCGCAGAAGATACATCAGAAGAGATCACTAAACTCCGGGCCGAACTTGAGGAATTACGTAGCAAGGTCATGGAATATGAGCGTCAGCCCTCCCCTCTGGTAGAGCCCGAGCCTGACGATCTTGTGCCAATTGAAGTAGAAGAAACATTTGAGGATCCCTATGTTCCGATGCCAACACCCGGGGGTAAGCGAACAGAACAGGGCATGGACACAATTGAAATCGAGGCACCTGAATGGATGCAAAAATTAGAGAAAGTAGCCACGACGCATGATGACAGGGTGGCAGTCCAAATCGCATTGATGTCAAAATTAGAAGAGGTTGTAATAAAATCCGATTATTTTCAGAATCTCTCACACCATAGGTGGATCGGCCCATTGGATGACCTGTATGTTCCTTTTTGCGTGCTAATGGCGGATTATAATGCAGAGATCAAGCACCACACCTCAAGGGAACCCACCTCTGCCACCCAATTTGCACCTGACGACATTCCAGAAAGTGCCAAGCAGGGACATATTCGCCAACCGATGTGGAGAATTCGGCTGCTTGAAACATACCCGAAAATGGTAAGAACATGGAACAACATGCCCTTGTACATCAAATATAACCCATGTTATTGCCCTGTATTTCGAAGGAGATCATGGCCGGAGTACACACAAACAGTGCTGATGATTAAAGGATGTGAGAAGTGGCTCAATTATGTGTACTTCGCACCCCCGAAGGGCCACCTACGATTGGATATATGATTTCGACGATTCGACATTGGGAGGTCCGGTTCAAGAATGTACCTGATGTCATGACTCAGATGTGCCTGAAGATTTTCGAACTTATGTTGGTCATCTTCAGGACCTTCAAAAATGTCAAGGAACCGCATCTCTCAGCATTAGGATTTAATGAAGGTAATCAGGACCTTGTATACGACATGAGCACAACCCCATCGATTAATGTTGTGTATGCATGGCACGCTCGCATCAAATATCTACCGGCCTGCTTCAAACAAACGTTTGAAGAGATGTTCGTCACAGGATTCTGGGAATATCACTCCGAGATATTCATTCCCAGACCATCCCATCTCTTGCAGTTGTTTGCAGTGGAACAAGCTCTCCATTCCGAAAAGCTACGTATACCACATCCAGAGGTTCCCGGGCCGGTAGATTGGGATGCGCTACTCACAGATTTGGCCAAAGGATTGAGGATTGCCGAACATCACTTTGCGCAGGATGTCGTCGAGTACTACATCCAAAAAACCACACAACAAGGGTCTGTCAGGGACGACAGACGCGAGAGAGGGGGGGGTGTTAGCAGCGGACAAGGGACTGAAGGACTAATGAGGCATGGCAGTCAGAGAAGAGAGTTAGAAGGGAGAGAAGGCACAAGCAGACAAGGGAGTCAACGAAGATCTGGCAAATAGGCCAATAAATTTCTTCAGGAAGAAGTACGTATGAGCATTCACGCAGATTTAGCACTAAGGCAACCTTAATTTTTCAAAACCTCTACACCAATTAAAAGTGATTCTCATCACTAAACACCATTGTAAATACCATTTCATCTTTTTGTAGCTCCATTTTGTGCAAGCCAAGGAGTCCTTGAGCTTGAGGAGCTTTAGAAGTATCTACCTGCCAATTTTCGTATTTTTTAGATCTCGTTTGAGCCCTCAAATAAGCCCTGGAACCTAATTTTTAACTAGGCCGGACACTAGGTCTGAACAGGGCCAAAGCTAGTCACAAACTATAAAAGGAGCTAGAGAGCTCATTTTTGGGGTAGATTGTAATTGAAACAAACTTGTAAGAGCTTTTTGAAAGTAATCTAAGAACTCCATTGATTCTCCCTCTTTGTCTTGCCGTGTGTGCGCGTGTGTGTGTATGTGTGTGCATGTTCGTGTGCTTCTCACTCACGCACTTGTGCCGCCACTTGCTCGAGGTCTCCATACCATCCTCACGTCTTCCCGGATTGACATTAAAGGAGGTGCTACTCATCACTGAGCTACAAAAGTGCCTCTTGGAAGCGTGATCAATGAGGTGGTAGAAGCAGGGAAAAAATATTCAGCATGGAATGCTATACAACAACTAAGGGCCAGGGTAGTAGCAAAGGTGTACATTGATGACTTTGATGAAAAGTACATATGATTAGTTCATCTCTTTGAGCAAGCTACACAGTCAATTGTTTGCATCCAGGATGTGGAGCTGTCAAATTCAAGTTCATCTAGTATGAAACCTTCAAATGATGATGGCACAATTGATTAAGGAACAAGGTCAGGTTTTTTTGGGACAGATATGGTCATATTGTAACAAACTATTATGTTACTGCAAAGCTAGCAAAAGACAATTCTAGAAAGCAACAATCACAAGTTTCTATTTTTTATCCTAATGGTGATGTGATGAACAAGGTGGCACAACTTATTAGTACTGATGCAGCACATGATCTCGTTGTCTTGAAGGTGGAGTGCTTCAGCCACTCACATTGGGTTGTTTCAAGGACTTGAGGTTCGTGGTGTTCTCTTTCGGGTTACAGGAAGGGCAAAAGAAACAGCACCCTTAAAGCTTTCAGACTTACAACATAAAGGATTAGCAGAAATGCTACTTCGATGCTTTGTGCATGTTGAGAGATCATTACCAAATAATAATCAAATAGCATTATATTTCATTCAAAAGGTTTTTGTACAAGTTATTCTTCATCGTCCTGTAGATTGGGATGATCGTCCGAAGAATGCAGGTATCGGTTTCGGACGTCCTCAAAACCGAGCTGAATTTTGTAATCAAGGAAACGAAGGCCCTCTTCCTCGAAAGCATCCCTACATTTTGCTACCTAAAGAACATAATCTTATACATGATTTGTCATCACAAGGGGTAGAATTATACAATGAAGGATTAACAATTTGCATTACGGAGAACAATAGATTATCAACAAAAGAGGATTGATGATCTAGAAAATCAAGTGAAAAATTTACAAATTTATGTGGATGCTTATGAGAGCAAATATGGAAGACTCTCAGAGGCATCATGATCTTTTAATCAATTTACTGTCGATGAGTTATTGAATCAAGAAAACATCGAGTATGAAAGCTTTTTTTGTAATCAAAGACATGACTTGTATTCAATTTTGCAATTGAAGATAATCATAGTATTCATAGTATATCATTTTCTTCATTTTGAATATCATCATCTCCTTCCATGTCTGAACCATCATTATGATCTACATCTAAATCATGATCACTCCATGAATCATTTGTTAAACTTTCATGATGTACCGGGGATCAAGTCTAGGACGAATGTGTGATGGTAAGAGTATAGCAAGAAGTGGCATTGGAAGGGAAAAATTTCAGTTTTTGTTGTTGTTTTTACTTAGTTTTTGGTGTTTTTCACCTCCCCCACACTCCATCTTCATCACCACATCATCATCTTCCACTCCAAAAAAAATCAGAAAATTCACCATATCCACCCATTCTCCTCATTTCCCCTCATTTGTGCGTGCGAGAGAGAGAGAGAGAGCTTTTGTGCTTGCATGTGCTTTTGTGTTTTTGAGTTTTCTCGCAGGTATAGTGCTCCAGAGCATCAGGAAAGCTTCTAAAAGGTAAAAATGTACTTTCTGTCAGATTTCTGCCATGTGTGTCAGACCATCACGATGGTCTGTCAACTTTGACATTTTTGGTAAGCGACCACACCATGAGGTAGGCGACACCAGTGCATACACGGATCCATAAATGCTTTGCAAAAATTCATAGTTTGATGGACCATCGCGATTGGCTCACGCTATCGTGATTGTGTCATACCATCGTGATTGACTCACGCCATCGTGATGGCTTGGCCGGACCATGGCGACGGTCCCACACGATAGTCCTTGACCATCACAACATTCTAGTCAACCCCACACCATCGCAATTGGCTCATGCCATCGCGTCGATGTTGCCACAAGGCAAGCTAGACCATCGGGACGATACCTTCAGACCATCGTGACGCCTCGACATTTGAACCATCACGATTGGCTCACGCGATCGTGCTTTGTGACCATCACGATGGGCTCCCATCATCGCGATTGTCCCGTTGACCGTTGATCGACACCATCGCAATTGCTCGCCGATTAGACCATCGCGACGATTCATTCACGCCATCGTGATTGCTCACGTTTAGACCATCGCGATAGTTTGCGCTTCCCAACCATCGCAATTGTGCCACGCCATCGCGACGGTTTACCTGAACCATCGTGACAGTCCCAGATCATCGCAATTATCCTAGAGCATCGCGATTGTCGACCCCAAACGCAAAAAATAGGGTTTGCTTTTTTGGGCAAATTTGGGGCTATTTTTTGAAAATTTTTGGGTGATTAGACTCACAGGAGATCCCTCAGCTCGTATTTGAAGAAAAACCTATTTGTTAGTTTTTATCCTCGAGGGCCTGAATGCTCATATCTTTTTCATTCGAAGTCCGTTTTTTGAGCTTTATAGCTCGTTAGAAAGCTGTTTCTTAGAGAGGATAATTTGAGGTTGACATAGTTGGGACTAGAAAGCAAGGGGGCATTGAAATTTTGGGCAAGAGGGAAGGGACCTTTAAATGTGTATATATTCAAGTGCCTGATCATCCATTTGAGAATTGGTCTAATAGTGGGATTTTATAGGTTTAGCAAGGACAATCAAGGGCAATCAAGGCAAGGCAGTCAAGAACCCAGGGCTTTGGAAGTGCTACTTCTTGGGCATCAGGGCAACCAACAAAGCTGACTTGAGGTTGGAAGAATACTCAAGCCCCTCAGTCAATTACTTCCTTAGGCTAAACGTTAGCATTGTGGATTAACGACGATAAGAACGCATCAAGTTCAAGAGATTTATTTTTTCAAGTCCAAGACTAAAGTAAAGGTGTGTGATACGAAAACCTAAACAAAAGAACCTAAGTCTGATGGAACGAGAACTCAAAAGTACCACGGAAAGTTGATTCCTGACGCATACATTAAGACAAGAATCAAAGGGATTAGAAAAGAAATAAGTAATAAAGAACAAAGAACCATTGACGATCAAAAGAATCGCGAAGTAAATTCATGAACCTTAGATCGGGCATGCATATAGGTAATTTAGACCTACGAAGCCTAAGATCATCAAAAGCAAGCGTAGGAACTACTACACATTCGTGGGCACAACAATTGAATAATAGTTATCCCTACAAGTTGAGCTCAAATACGAGTGAATCAAAAATGGCTTTTAGCACGGAAAGACCAGGAGGGTCAAGTAGCATATCTATAAAAACCAGAAGGACCCTATAGAACTCAGTTAGAATTTCTCTGAACCAATCGATTGGGTGCTCGCATCCATGAGGATGGTTTCCGAAGACAAGTGGTGCAAATGCACAACCCTGATCAAACCATTGGACTGAAACGTCCAGTGGTGAAATTTGAGAGAGATGCATACATAGACAAAGAAGGAACAATGTACATCTTAAGTACTCAGCCAAATAATACCAATGAGTTTGGCATAATTGAGTTAGAGACGGAAGGGAGAGCCCAAGGAAAAGAACCATTAGAAGAACCTAGGACACCTAGAGGGAAATTTGTGCTGACAAGAGTACTAATCCCAGAGTGGATCCCTCAGGATAACAGAAGCATAGAATTATTCGTAAACAAAGAGACAGACAAAGCATTTTGGAGGTACAGAATGGAACAACCTAGTGAGGTAGGCTCCATCATGATTTACGAGTTCAAGGACCCACATACACCTGGAAAGGTTGTATACCTGGATGAAACTTCAAAACGAGTATTTGTGGTACCAAACCATGCAAGAAATACCTACACATGGAGAGGCGAGCTAGTATTCTCTCCATCACGAGCAAACGTAAACGCGAGCCAACAAGGGGTTGGGACATCCTCAGCCCATGGTAATCAAAGAGAGAAAAACAAAGAGAGACCTGAAGTAAGTTTCAATCATCCTCTACCTAGACCACGTGAGCATCCAAGAATATTAAGACCCACTCAATTAGTAAAGTCAATGAAGAACTACTTCGATGGGACAAGAGATCTCTATGACCATGTTGCAGAATTCAAGCAAGTTCTAAGAGCAGAGCAAGTAGAAGACATGTTCACACAATATAATGCATTTGGACTAACGTTAAAGAATACAGCTTTAATTTGGTTCCAATCATTGCAACAAAGGCAATTTAGAGACATCCATCACTTTTTAGAGTCATTCATCATGGAATTCTCTAAAAGTGGGATCAGGCATGATACATCTTCATTGATTCATAGTTTCAAACAGACCCGTCAAGAAACAGTTAGATTGGTAGGACGTAGGTTTAGACAATATGTTGAGAGATTCCCAATGCAAGAGCTACCTTCACAGACCAAGCAAGTGTCATTGTTTTTAGATAGCTTGTTGAGCTCTAAACTACGCTCCTATGTGTACTTGAAGGAACCAAGAATGCTAGAGCAGTGTGTGAGAGTTTGCATAGACATTGAGGAAAACCTTGGAGACGAGTTGGAACTCTCGAAGGTCTATAAAGATTCAAATTGTTCATCTCTAGCATCCACAAAAATGTCCAGCTCAATAGAAGACCTAGCAGAAAAAGTGGCCCAGAAACTAGGAGTTTCTAGTAAACAGATGCCTAGGTTAACAACAAACAAGCATTGTTACACCTGTGGTGGTGATCATATGTCAAATGTGTCCCAATGCAACACAACCACAAGCCAACCCTAGTGGCCAATATTGTACGATTGAGAGACGATACACAAATCATACGGCTCAAGATTGTCCATACAACAAACATGCAATGAGACAGAACTACCCGCAAGCATACACACAGCCAGGTAGGTATCAAGGTCAGTATAATGCTCAGCCTCATTATTATAGGCCTCCTCAAAACTACCCTTATCAAGCTCAACAGAGACCTCAACATGTCTTAGTTCAGAAGCCACCCCCATCAGCTAATGTCATCTCAGTTAAATATGCTGCTGCAGAAGAGAACCTAAGTAGGGCGTTAGTGCCTTCATCACCCTTGATCACAGAGAGTGACTCGAACTCAAACAGTTTTGACTCTACTCATGTAGATAGTCCACCCGCATATTACACGGAGTCACTAGAACACGTGGAAACATATCAGTATGATAGTCCACCATTGGAACCCAGTTGGGTGCCCAATTATGCTAACATGATGTACACAAACCCGAATCCACGGCCCCAATTAAGATAGCAAAGACCACAGGGCCCTAGACGACCATGCTTTAGGTGCCAAGGAGATCATTTCATAAAGGATTGTCCACATCCTCCTATAGCAGGACAATCACAATACTATAACATACAAGGCTTTTGTGCTGATTGTGGTAAAGAGCATATCATAAAAGACTATCCTAAGAACCCTATGAATGCTTTAAATGTGACACCGATCAATGTGATAGGTATTGTGCACAACGCAGATGGATCTAACCCTACATACGTGCCTATCCAAGCTATAACAAGAACCCAAGTGCTCTTACAGAACCAACAGCTTAATCAAGGGAAAATAATTGAAACTAGTGAAGTTGGAGAATCTAGCAGTAAGAAGACAAAATCTTGGAAAGATTCCAGAGAAAGAATTAAGAGAAAGTGGAGTAAGAGGATAACAAAATTGGAAGGAAGTCTCAAGGAATCAAGAGCCAAAATCCTAGAATTGACTTCACAGGAATCAAACCAGGAGAACCCAGCTCAAAAATCAGGATCAGTTTTAGTAGAACCCAAATCAGAAAACCTAGACATGATGTCTCACGCCTATCAAGCAAGATTAAAAGAAGGACTTCAAATAGTTGAAATGAGTAAGAACTACCCTCGAGTAGACTTAGAAATTGAGAGGACTAAACTTTGCATGAAGATGGTAGAATTAGCACAAGCTATGTTTGAAGCCTCTAGATATCTTAATTGGAATAACATGGCAAAACCGGAATTACACTTTCAAGGACTAATGGAGAGGCTAGAATACTTGATCGATAGCAAAGAGAAAAAGAATCAACATAGGAATCCTATTGTCCGACACAGGAAAGAAACACACCATCCTTGTCTCAAGTACCAGATACAGAGGGTGAAGACAATTTGTCTTTTATACATAGGTATTCACATGAATTTCTCAGAGAAATCCAAGAAGAGAAGTGGAGAAAAGAACAAGGAACTCATCCTCCTATTCAAGAAATAGATGACTTGAAGGAACAATTTCCCCAAGACATTCCCTCTATTTATGATGATGTAGAGGAAGAGAAATCAAGTGAACACACGATTTTTGAATCTAATTCTTTGCGAGAATTACCTCAGTTCACAGGATCTTGGGAAGCTAAGTCTATTATTATGAGAACACCCATGATAACAGTGAGGAATGAAGAATCAATAATCCCTAAAAACACAGAAGTGGTAAGGAACACTAAAGTACAATGTCATCTCACATTAGAGGAGTTGTTAAAGGTTAAACCAGAATTGTGGAAGCATGTAGCAAATCAATTCCCTGAGCTTGCTACTACTCCCTCACAGTTAGGATCACACAAGAAGGTACCAGAGATACCCGTAGAAAGAATCGGAGATGTAAGCGAAGGAGAGGAAAGCAACACTTATCTTCTCATAATCCATCAAGGCTATACCACGAAAGCCATCTTAGATTCAGGAGCCGGAGTAGCCATCGCCACCACCACTTTATGGAAGCGTTGGGGTAAGCCAGCACTAAAACCTACCAGGATGAAGCTACAAATGGCTAATGGACACATAGAGAAACCATTAGGCTTACTAGAAGGCATATCTCTCACCACTTGTGGTGTGGAATTTGAGCACACTTTCACCATTTGTGATTTTGCAAAAAAATCATGCTTATGAGATGATTTTAGGTCAACCATTCATGCGTCAGTTACAAATTGTACAAGATTGGGGAACTAATTCTTTGTACTTGCAACATTTAGGAGTGACTACTAAAGTCAATCTTAAAGACTATTCTCATCAAGACATACCCCCAATACAATGGAATAACATTCATAAGACACAAGAAGAAACAGAATTAGTACACTCATTGGAGTCAGATCCCTCATGGTTGCACGAAGACACTCACTTATGGATGTGTAAAGTATCCAAACAAGAGGAGGAACTGTTAGAAGCCAGGACCTTAGGTTCAGAACAACATCCACGGACCCTTCAAGATTCAGCTTACGCACCTATAGTATTTCCAGATGAGGAATTCGAGCCTCACTGTTGGGCCGAAATCCTAGCAACCATGGATGTAGCCATCAATGAAGAACAATGGACACCCCACTGTGATGAGGATGGCTATGACATCTCAGTTTTCACGATAGAGCCAATCATGTGCGATTCGATTATTGAAGAATATGAACCTAGCATTGATGCATTCAAGGATGCAAGTGACTTTGATCTAGAGTCAATTATTATGGACCCACCCTTGGCCTCAGATGAAGAATATTTTTACGAAGTAGAAACTCACCCGCAGAGACATGAAGAACTTATGAATGATGTGAGGTTAGCCACACAAGTGACCACCAAGAGTGAAGGCAAGAAAAGAAAGAAGATAGAAACCATGTCAGAAGATGAAGAATCCTTGTTTGAGGTTCCCGAGAACTTCAAGAAATATGAAAGAGAAGATAGAAGAATAATGGTACGAAAATGCCTAACAGAAAAGCTGATGATGGAGAAGTATATGATAACCAAGAGAAAACCAAAAAAATCATAGTCGCCATAGAAGGAGAAGAAGAGAAATGTACCTACATAGGGCATGATTTGACGACTGAAGAAGAAGAAGAGTTAGTTGCCCTATTGCGCGAATATAGAGATGTGTTCGCCTGGAGTTACAAGACTTGAAAGGAGTAGATCCAGACATATATTCCCATAGAATCCCTATGACCCCAGATGCTAGACCTACCGTACACGTACAATGATAACTACGCTGCAAAGATTAAAGAAGAAATAGATCGTTTGATAGAAGCAGGATTCATTTATGAAATTGAGCATACCGAATGGGTATCCCCCATTGTGGTTGTGCCCAAGAAGAATGGAAAATTTTGTGTGTGTATTAACCTTAAGAAAGTTAGTGCCGCAACGATTAAAGACAGTTATCCTCTTCCTATCACAGAACATTTATTGGAAAGAGTTGCGGGCAAGGAAGTTTACAGCTTTCTTGATGGATTCTCAGGCTATAATCAAGTAGCCATTGCTCAAGAAGATCAACACAAGACGGCTTTTGCCAAAGAATGGGGCATATTTGCATTTCGTGTGATGCCATTTGGCTTGAAAAATGCACCCGCCACTTGCCAGCGACTCATGTGTCATGTTTTTAAGGAATTCTTACGAAAGAATTTGGAAGTGTCTGTCGATGACATATGTGCTCATTCAAATGTAAGGCAGACTCATATTCCAGAACTAAGGCAAGTATTTGACAAATGTCGAGAATATCAGGTTTGTCTGAACCTAGAAAAGTGCGTTTTCATGGTCAGACAAGGCAAAATTCTAGGACACATTGTGTCAAAGAATGGAATCTCTACGGATGAAGAAAAAGTAAAGGTAATTGCAGATCTACCTAGGCCGAACAACGTAAAAGAGGTACAGGAATTTATGGGCCATTGTGGTTATTATAGACGATTCATACACATGTATGCAATCATAGCCAAGCCTCTGTACTCTCTTTTGACCAAGTTTGAATGGACGGATGAGTGTGAGAATTCATTTAATGAACTCAAACAACGTTTGTGCTCAGCACCTATATTGACCACCCCAGATTGGAGCAAGCTATTCCATGTACATGTGGATGCATCCAACTATGCCATAGGATGTGTGTTGGCACAACCCACGAATGAAGGTAATTTAGATCTCCCCATAGCTTATGCGAGCAGACAGTTGAATGCAGTAGAAAGAAATTACACCACTACGGAACGAGAAGGATTAGGAATGATCTATGCGATAAAGAAATTCAGGCACTATTTGTTGGCAAACAAGTTCAAGTTCTTTACAGATCATCAAGCATTATTGTACTTAGTCAATAAGCCATGTAACATAGGAAGATTAATACGTTGGTTTCTGTTACTCATGGAGTACCACTTTGAAGTAATAGTCAGGAAAGGAAAGACACATCTCAGAGCTGACCACCTTTCAAGATTAACCACAGAAGAAGCTCCTCAAGGAGTAGCGGATGAATTACCCGATGCATACTTGTTTAACCTTGAGATATCACCAGAATGGGCTAAGCCTATATTCCCCATGCTCACATATGGACCGAAGAATCCTAGGATAAGGATCAAAGAAGGATAGATTACCAAGTCTCAAAGATATCAAATAATAGCACGAAGTATATATAAACAAGATAATCAAAAGATTCGTGCTTGTTGTGTAGATGAATCAGAACATGTGAATTGGTTGCAATTAGCACACATAGGTGCATTAAAGCAACATCACTCGAAACATCGTACATTGCAGACTCTGCATAGACTAGGAGTCTATTGGCCTTCTATGGAAGCAGAGGTCTACAAGTTGTGTAAAGAATGCTCTGTTTGTTATGAAAGACCACCAATAGAACATGCTACATTATATCACGTGTCTCTCACACCAGAATAGAGTGATCCTTTAGTGACATACTTGAGGATGAACACATTGCCTCAAGGAATGACCTTAGCATGACAACGAAGTCTAGAGCAAGAAGCTCAAGACTATTCACTTATTGGTGATAATCTATACAAACGAGGACGAGATGGATATTTAAGACAATGTGTTCATGAGAACTATTATTTGAGTGTACTACAGACTGCACACCAAGGTATTGCAGGAGGTCATTTTGGACTAGATAGAATAATAAATGCCATCCTCTTTGTAGGATTATGGTGGCCTACTCTTCACATGGATGCACATACCTATGTCAAGAGATGTGATGTGTGCTAGAGAACTCAATTTCCTACTCGCAGAGATGAAATGCCATTGAAACCCATGATGGGCGGACGTGCATTTTCTAAGTGGGGTATAGATTTTGTAGGACCCATTAATCCCCCTGCAAAAGGTACACATGCTGAATACATTATTGTTGCGATAGATTATCTTACCAAATGGGTAGAGGCCAAGTCCACAAAAAAGAATGATGCACACACGACTGCAAAATTCTTATTTGAAAATGGCTTTACAAGATATGGATTGCCTATAGAGTTAGTGAGCGATTGAGGAACTCACTTTTTAAACCAAGTCATTGAATATTTGTTACAGGATCTTATGGTGATCCACAAGAAATCCGCACATATCATCCTCGGGCCAATGGTCAAGCGGAAAGCACTAACAAGATCCTTTGTAACGTACTGAGGAAACTCGTGAACAACAAACGTTCAGATTGGGACAAATAATTACACCACGCTATTTGGGCATATCAAGTGGCCCACAAGACCGTACTCAATGCAACTCCCTTTCATATGGTTTTTGGTCAGAATGTTGTACTTCCTTTGGACTTCTTGATACTGACCCTTAAGCTTGCACAAGAACATCAGTGGACCGGCCATTAATTATCTGCAAGAATAATGGACTTGGAACGATTAGGAGAAACCAGTCTGAAAGCAGCAGCAGGTATATATGCGGCAAAGAAACGACAGAAAGCATATTTTGATGCACATGTGAAAGATAAAGGCTTAAAAGAAGGAGATTTAGTCCTAGTATATACTCTGAAACAACACGCACAAAAACTAGAAAGCGATGTTATGGACCTATGATCATTAACAGACTCTCAACAAGTGAAGCAATACAGCTAGCCACCTTAGAAGGAGAAATAATGCCTAATTACATTAGTGGCTGTAGAGTTAAGTTATATCAGGAACCTCTTACTGAGGATATGCTTAGACGACTCACGTTGGCAAAGAAGCATAAGGAGGAAGAAAATAGAATACGAGATGAAGCTCAGGTAGAAGCTATAGAACACATTAAGCGCATGAAGCTAAGAAGACAAGGACTAGGGAGAGAACATTATACCCATCTGGAAACAACACCCAGATACCCCATGGCCATGTGTCAAGCAAAGTCAAGTACTCATCCTAGCATAGTGGATCAGAGAACATTCATTACAGTCAGGCTAGAGCACTCCAACCCTTGCCATGAGCTCAAGGCTTTAATTGACTCAGGTGCTGTGACTAGTGCGATTAGATGGTCCCACTATAAGGACTTAGGAATCAAAATGCGGCCAATTGAGGCATACCTCATAGGGCTAGGAGGCATGGAAACCCCTTGCATGGGTGAGGTGGACCTTGCTATCCTCATAAACGATGTGACCATGACAGCGAAGCTACTAGTGTGCCATGATGACGACCCCTAATCCTTGGCCAAGATTGGCTATACGATCACTCAATGGACCTAAATCTTAGACAAGGCTCCTTACAGATTGGAACCTTAGATCAGAAGCGAGTGATACCGCTTGACTTCCCTAACAACCCTCCGCCTGAGGTATATGACCCGTGACCCTATGAAACGCTTGCGACGGAGGACCGAAAGATATTTGGTCAAAGCCCTTGGCTAAGCACACTCCTTGCAAAGTCAACCCATGAGAGCTTGCCGATGGATCGTTGCCAAATGAAAGATTGTCAGGAGATTTTCCCTCAGTCTTCTAGCAATGCACAAATGGGGACAATTGCACATCAGGTGGACTGCATCAGCAGCCACATGGGCAAAACACCCTGCGGTGCCCATCCTTCCACACATACTGTGGCTAAAATAGTACAAAACGGAGCACTTCCTAATGGGCAGGTTTTGCAAGTGTTGGACCTCCCTTCTTTTCCAAAGCAGAATGTCCATCTGACCTCTCAACCTCAACCACAAAGGAGTCAACCCCGACGAAGGAACCTAGACCGACGACAATATCAGATGATACAAGGAGGAAAGCAGTATAAGTATCACAAAGCAAGAGGCAAGAGACAAATATGGGTGCCAAAAGGACAGAAACCACCGATAGATCTCCACAATGCGGACAATGACAGGAAGAAGTTACCGCAGAATCAAAAGCAATATCCAAAGCCTTCTCAACCTTCTTCTATGAGTATGAACATTCGATAGATTTGGATTGCCAAGAAGTACCTTATGAATCGACCCACACCCATGCAGATTTGGGTACCCAAACAGTGTATCATAGCTCAACCCTCAAGCCATGTAATATATACCCCTCACAAATCTCTTCACCCTTCAATACCACCACATCCGATATCACCTTTTGTCCCTCAGTAGAAACATATCACCCGCTCAGAAACTCTTAGGAAATGGATACCAAAACGTATCCAGACACCTTCTCCGACCCACTCATCTAACATTACTCCCATCCCGACTAAACACTACCCCTGTAATAACTCATTCATGATTGAACCTTGTACAAATTCACACACTATAACCCAACATCACTTGTAATAACATCTCATCAAAAAATGTATGCATCATCTAAAGCACGTAGGTGTCTAGAGACCTGCATTAGTTTTGCAGCAATCATTCCATAAGCCACATCACAACACTCGGCTACACGGGTTACACATCGGTTATGGAAAGGGATTGCGGTCTCACTCTAATGGGATCATGATTAATTTCCATACTAATGTGTTAATCTTTTGTAGCATCTCTTCTACGCACTCGCATCATTCATCATGCAGGCAGAAGGACCATTTGAAGCTGGCCCCATCACATAAAGACCATGTACCATTCTTCATAATAGCATCATATTTTGATTGCATAGCAACCATCCAATTTTTTTAATTTTGTGCTTCATCAAATGACACAAGATGATTCTCATCACAAAGACTAGAGGCATCCATGGCATAAAAATCTGATGCAAAAGAAGCACTATGAGAGCCTAAATGAGTACAATATGACAAAGATGCATCTAATTTGCTATCTCATAAAGTCTACACCAACCATTTAGACATAGTCTTTTCCTCCTTGATATCAGACCTCTCATCAACAAGTGCATTAATGCATATGCTAGACAACCAAAGACATGCAGGTGAGCAAAAGATGGCTTACAACCATGCCAAGACTCATATGGAGTGATAACCTGCAATGCTTTAGTGGAACACCTATTAAGTACATATGATGCACACATAATAGCCTCAAGCTTGGAGAATTACTAGCTGAACCACATCCTACGGCTCAACAACCAGAATTTCAGGGATTTCCAGGATCTATGCCAATTGTCGATCCTCCTGGGGGATATACTGAGAAAATTCATCGCAACTCTCATTGGTTCCAAGGTTTAGCAGGCCCATTGGCGGAGGCAGATTTCCTTTTTGAGGCCAATTTCACTTTTGATACCCGTACGTGGCCCAAGTACTAGTTTTTCTCAAGAGAGTTTGAAGCATTACAAAACACAGAAGACTTGAAGCATGTTTGGGCAAGAGCAAGCTTCACAGAATATTTCAGTGATCCTTTGCCTAAACCAGACTTCTACCGATGCTACTATCTATTAACCACTTCGATAGCTTCAGAGAACAAAGATTTGCCTGAAACATTCATTTTTCCCTCATTAGTAAATGATCCACCGTTTAAGAAGTTTTATCTTTCCAAAGATTTGATTAGAGCTGCAATCAAGATACATGGAACACATACTCCTACAGAGTGAGAAAGGCTAATTCCAGAGCCAATGAAACATGGAGACGTCATCAAGTGGGAAGATATTTCAACGATCACACCTAAGCTCTTGAAACCATTGAGGATATGTGTGCAACATTTCGCATTCCCTGCTCAGGATCGATTCACCATGCCCCACAAATGCATTTGGTTTGGACTATATTTATCTTGTATTGGACCCCAGACAGTTGATCTTGCTAGTTGGATCATTGATCAGCTATACTTAGCACATCACCGTTGGGAGAGGAAAAAGGTAATCCATGGATGCTGTGCTCTTACGAGAATTGTATATATGTGTTTGGCCTACGACTTACCGATAGAGCATGCAATGACAAGTGAAGAGTTGAAAGCGTTTAAAGGGAAGGCCAAGAAAGCTAGGAAAGCTAGCAAGGGATGAGCAGGAAAGCGCATGAGAGGAACCATTCCATGCCTACAGGTCCCAGAATCACCGTCACCGCAACCCTCTCCAGAACAGTCTCCGACAGAAGCCCCTGTAACTGTACAACCTATTCGCATATGATTATCATGACCTACCGTTACAGAAGGCACTACTAGTGTGATTACCTCACAACCAACATCAGTTCACGAACCTACCACCACTGCAGCAGAAGTTCCCACCAATATTGGTGCGGAAGCGTTTTCTTTTCCAATACCCAACATGGAAGTAGAACCATTGGATACAACCTTTGATTTTGAAATGCCGGATGCTTTCTCAATTGAATTTCAATTTTTTGAAGGCCATATTTTCTCTCAGGAATATGAACAACCAAGCTACCTGACCACTCCACCTTATCAACAGCAAGGACAAGTAGTGTCCAGCTCAGAAGAAGAAAGAACAGAGACAGATGATGACGAGGGCGATGATGAAGCCAGCCAGGGCACTCATGACTTCCAAGAAAATGTGCAGACTGATGAACAAGGACAGCACACCGACACCCAAGGTGACACCAGCACGCACGAAGACGAAACATTTGAAGCAGTGGCCTACACTTTGGAAATCAAAAAGTTATATCGCACCATGGAAAAAGTTTGGGCACGTAAGAAGTTATTTGAGGAAGAAAGCCATGCACTCATAGAACAAGAAATTGTCTCAGGCGGTTTCGAAGAAGCATACATCAAAGGATTCAGAGAACTAGTTAAGTCCCCACCCACCGTTTTTCGGCTTTCCCCTTTCCACCAAGGATTACTAGAGACCCCCTCTGTAAATTACTCTTCAACTTTTGTAAATCTTGTATTTACACCCATGCACGCACCCACTGTCACCCCACTATTCACGGTCACCGCACTCGATACCACATCAAATGACATGGATATCTCACCTCCCAACCCACCACCACTCACATCTACCACTGCACCACCATATTTAGGCACATCACTTTTTTCCACAATCACCATAGCATCCACTCTCCCACCCCCATTTCCCTTACCCCTTGCATCACCACCCACCGCAACTTCATTTAGCACACCTTTAATATTATCACCTACTATAGACACCGCATTTCGTCAGATGTTCACCTGCATGACACAAGTAAGAGATGAGTTTGCATCTCTTGGCAATAATTACCGGACACTGTAGCAGACAACCAACGATTTACAGTCGCAGCTCAATTCACTATCCATCGAGAATGCATTGCTAAACACCCGCTACCAAGAGCTATGAGAGGCATACCATAAACTTGAACTCGAAAGTGAAGCAAAGACAAAAGTGGCCATCTCTGACATAGACAACTTATTAAGGGCCCAAACCATTCGCAATGCAACACTTACTAGGAACATGGGATTGCTCAGATGCCACTTGGCAGTAGCTAAAGAAGAAAATCAATGTCTACACGAACAGAACAGAGAGAATTTGGAAGTTGCTCTAGATTAGCCAGACCAACCGTTGAGCCCTAGTTGCTTTAAAGTTGTTCCTTCAGAATCTATGAAAAGGTTACTAGATGATCATGTCAGATTGCTAGATGAATACGACAACATGCACGAGGAGTTCCAGAAGCTCAAAGAAGAACACAAGATATTGCAGTAAAGAGCACCTGTACAACAAGGACTACCAGCTCCTGCAGACCCATCTCCTAACATCATCGAGGAACTCAACGCATTATGGGCCCAGGTATCAACTCTTCAATCACAGATAGCAGTATATGAAGCACCTCCCAGGCCAGACTCCCTGCCGGAAATACTAGCAGAGGAAGAAACAATGACTATTCCGGTGGAAGAAAACTTTGAAGAAGCATATGAACCCCAACCCATCCTAGGCGGACGCGTCACGTCCGAAGGCCAGACAACTTTTGAACTTCCAACTCCCTCATGGATGAAGATGATTGAAGAACTAGGAAGAACCCACTTAGCACGGGTAGAGGCATAGTTACATGTAATGGCAATGATTGAAGAATGCATTTTACAGTCCCCATACTTTGCTCATTTGGCCCCGCGCAGATACATATCTGGGCATGAGCTACAATACAAGCCTTATTTTATGTTAATGGCGGAATATCAGCTGGCCATAGAAAAAGAAACAGGCAAAAAACCCTCTCATGCGACCCAATTTGAGCCTGAAGATTTGCCACTAGATGCACAGCGAGGAGAAATCTATCAACCATATTGGCGCAAGGATTTATTACAAGCCTATCCAGAGCTGATGAGTACTTGGGTCAAGGCACCATTACACTTAAAGTACAACCCATGTTGGGGACCCATGCCACATCGCCACTCTTGGAAGGCATAAGTACAGAACAACAAGCAATGCGAGGATTGGCTGAACTACCCGTACTTCACTCCACCCACAAGACCACCAATAGTTGGATATATGATGGCAATGATTCGCCACTGGCTCCCCTACTTTAAACATATGGACGATGTAGCAACGCATATGACTGTCAAGATATTTGACATGATGCAGATGGTATTCAAGGTCTTCCGTCGCGTCAAGGCACCACATGTAAACACCCCGGGTTTCGAGCATGGCAATCTTGATTTAGCTTATGACATGAGTACAACACCATCGCTCCGGGTGTGTTATGCCTAGCATTAATGAATCAAATACTTACCGGCATGCTATAAGCAAACCTTCAAAGAAATGTTCACAACCGCTTTCTAGGAATACCATTCAAAGGTGTTCATCAGTAGGCCCATGCATTTGCTTCAATTATTTGCCTGTGAACAGATGGTATACTCCACACACTACAGCCTCCTGCCATCAGATGAACCGCAACCAATAGATTGGGAGAAACTCGAGGCAGATCTGGCCCGAGCAATTCGCATATCAGAACACACCCTCGCTCAGGACCTTGTACATAATTACATCCCATAGACCTCACAACAAGGTTCTATCGAGGACGACAAAAGCGAGAGGGAGGGAGGTGTTGGCAGTAGCCAGAGGCATAGAAGACGCGGAAGCATGTAAAGACAGAGCATAATGAAGTAGTCGGGAGCTAGTCGGATCATTTTTCAAACAAATATGTTTTATAAATACTGTTCAAAACCTCCAACAGTGATTTTCATCACTTTTGTACCATATGTAACATAGGGAATCCTTTTTGTAATTCATAGCTCCATTTTGTACAAGCCGAGGAGTCATCGAGCTTGAAGAGCTTAGGTAGAACAAGCCTACCAATTTTGGTTATTTTTAGACACCATTTACCCTTTCAAATAGCATCTAGAACGTATTTTTTAACTATGCTGGTCACTAGATGTGAAACCGGTCAAAACTAGTCTAGAATCTATAAAAAGAGCTAGAGAGCTCATTTTTGAGGTTGGCTAGTGTGAGCTTAGAGCTATTTTGAGCTTGTAATTGAGATCTTGAGCAATAGAGTCTACTTTCCTACCTTCCATTGTGTCTTGCTTGTCTCTTCGTTGTGTGTGTGTGCATCTCTATGCTTCTCACCTTCACTCTCACTTCATCTCATATTCACGATCTTCATATCACTCCTATCTGTTCCGCGGATTGACATTAAGGAGGTGGAGCTTCTTAACGTGGTTCTCACCATTGTGCTAGAGCAACAATGGGCACAATCATGTGGCATGCATGGATAGCATTAGCGAAGGAGAGTTTGAAAAAATAGAAATTACAGGCGTAAAGACATCAAAAGAAAGAAGAAAAAGCTTTTTTCCAATCCCTCAAGATAGAAGAATCTCAACAAGAGAAAGATATCTAGTTCAATGATTAACTTATGACTCTTTCATTGCTAAACACTATGCACATACGAGTCAAGTAGTTGCATGTGAAGAGCCTAATTTTTTTGAGGATGCAAGAAAGTATGTACAATGGAACCAAGCCATAAACTTAGAGATAAAAGCACTCGAAGAGAAACATGCTTGGTCATCAGTGCCTAGAACCAAGGACATGAAGGTTATCGACAACAAATGGGTATACAAGGTGGAGAGAAATTCAGATGGTAGCATATCTAGGTATAAAGCAAGACTCATTGCCAAGGTTTTTGAAAAACCTATGGCATTGACTTTGAGGATACTTTCACCTCTAGCAAGGGATGACTACAATAAGAACTCTCATTGCAATTGTAGCCTCAAAGAATTGGAGGATCCACCAACTAGATGTGAAGAATGTGTTTTTAGATGATTACCTAGAGGAGACTGTTTTCATGGAGAAGCCCAAAGGTTTTGAAGATCAAAGGTACCCACATCATGTGTGCAGGTTAAAGAAAGCTCTTTATGTTCTAAAGCAAGCACTAAGAGCATGAAATCAAAGGTTAGTGGAATATTTAGCAAAATGAGGCTACAAGCAAAGTGATGCTAACTCATCATTGTATATGAAGAAGGAAGGTGATAACGTTGTATACATTTTCATATATGTTGATGATCTTATTCTCACAAGGAATAATGAAGCAAGCATTAGAGAGATCAAGAACAAGCTTGGAGAAGAATTCAAGATCTCAAATCTTGAAGATTTGAATTACTTCTTAGGCATAGAAGTAATCTACAAGGACGAAGGTATATATCTCATGCAAAGAAAGTATATTCTTGATGTACTAACAAAGTATGGCATGTGTAATTGCAAGCCAATTGCAAACCCATTGGATCTTTGAACTATACAGCCCTTAATTGGCCAGACATCAAACATGTAGTATGAGTTTTCTCATAGTTTATGCAAACTCCCAAAGTGCAACATTTAATGGAACTGTAGAGAGTTCTTAGATATCTCAAGGGCAGTATAAATGAAGGCTTATTCTATGCTTATGATGAATATTTATTAGTTGAAAGCCTATTATGATGCAGATTGGGTAGGATCAAAGGATGATAGAAGTACAAGTGGTTATGTAGTCATGATTGGAAGCAAGACTATCTCATGGAGCTCCAAGAAGCAGCCAATAGTAGCCCTTTCTTCCATCAAAGCTAAATATAGAGCCCTAGCCCTCCTCACATGTGATTTTATGTGGTTGAAGAAGCTCTTTAAAGACTTGAACTTGCATGTGAAACAGAGTGCAATCATGTGGGACAATATGGACATTGTACACCTAGCTTTGAATCCAGTTTTCCATGTTAGGTCCAAGCACATTGAAGTACACTATCACTTCATTAGAGAGAAGGTGATTGCAAAGGAGGTCCAGGTGGAGCATGTGAATACCAAAGATCAATTTGCAGATATGTTTACAAAAGGATTACAAGGAATGAAGCTACTAAAAATAAAAAGAAGCGTTGGCATGGTATATTTAAGTTCAAGGCTTTAGGGAGGAGTGTTAATAATCAATCCTTGAACATGACCAAAATTTATTTCAATGGTCACCAAAACATATTTCGGTGGTCACCAAAATTTATTTCGCTGCTCATCATAATTTATTTCACTGGTCATCAAAATTTATTCTAGTGTAGGTGTTCTGCATATTTGCCTAAATATAGCTAAAGTCTCATAGGCATGGATGACAAGTGGAACTATTATTTAGAGTCTTCATATCACCAATTTGAGCTGTCAAGGAGCGTCAACCTCTTTCATTAATCATAGCTTATAAAAAATGTTAAAGAGGCTAATTGAGAGATTGTTGCAAACTTGTAGGAGAACTTTTTGATAGTCTATGTGTATGAATCCAAGTCATGAAACACGAACATGACATCTACTCTCTTCCTATAGTTATTATAGAGTATATTGATGCATTATTGTAGTTTTTTGGCAATGAAGACTGCAAACCTATTGCCATTCCTATGGAGATAGGTTTATGGTTGAGTCTTCATGATGTTGGAGATGCATTTGATGATGTTCTCTATTAATAGGTTGTTGGATGCTTGATTTACTTATGCATTACTCAACCAAATATTCAATTTGTTGTCTCACAAAGGAGCAAGTTTATGCATTGCCTACATGCCAAGCATTGGTAGGTGGTTAGGCACGTCTTTTGCTACTTGAGTGGTACCTGACTACTTGGAATCTTTTATCCCAAGGGGAGATCACTATTGCCAGATTTACATTCTTTTTTTAATCTCACTAGGCTGGTTGCTCTGACATTCATGTGTCTACTAGTGGTCTTTGCTTCATGCTTGGTAGCTCATGCGAATCTTGGTTGAGCAAGAAGCAACCTGCATGCTCACTTCTAGTTGTGAGGTTGTGTATAGGGTAGTTTTCAGAGTGACTATTGAGTGTGTGTGGCTTAGATGCCTTATGGTTGATTTGGGCGTTCGATAGTCTTTTGCCACCACCATCTTCACTGATAGTCAAAGCACATTTTCCATTTTGTGGAAACATGTGGTCCATGCTTGCACTAAGCACATTGAGGTGCACTATCATTGTGTTAGGGAGAGATTCTCTGTTGGAGAGATCTTATCTTTGCACATTCAGTTGGTTATACATTCAATATTGTGTGTTGTGCTCCAAGCTTCTTGTTCTTCCTTGTGTTGTTCGCATGCTTCCACAGACCTCAAACTCAAACAACCTCAAATTTAGGAAAAGAGTACACCATGTTAAATCTCTATATGCATAATGACCTAGCAAAATTTAGATAAAAGTTATGTGCATACCAAAGTTTTGCATCTAAAATGGCTTAAGATTTTCAAATTTCACATGTCTGATCATCCACAAAATTATTCATAATTTGTGAGCTTATGGAACCCATGACATATCATACTAGAAGTACTTTTTCACCGCTACAAAAATGATGAGATGTGCATCTATCATCAACAAATTCAACTATCAATTCAACATTGGCCAATGTTTATGTTAATAACAAGTTTTTTTGGCTTCTAAAACATTGAAATCATCTAGTCATATGAAGTTTCAAACATTGAATGCAGTAAGAAATATCTTCCCAACTTCCATCACAAGATAAAATATACTTTTTTTCACATGTGGTAGCAGTCCCACAATTGGTTAGGTTCAAATGAAGTGAAAGAATTTTGAGGTAATACTTCTAGTTGCGCCACTCTCAAATTATTAAATATATGAGTGCATTGGAGGTATAGAATGATCATGAAATTATGGATAATAGCTACAATGGTAATAAGAGACCATTCTTGATTTTGTGCAAGATTTGTAGATGATTCTTCAAAGTAGAGGCATCTACAAGATTTATTCTTACTTCTTTCTTCTTTGCCTCTTTAGCAACTAATGTACCATAACTCTCAATCATATGATCATTCGTCTTATGTACTTGCAAAACTAATTTTCGCTTTTTGTTCCTTTTATGTAGGACCATGAACATTTGAAAAATTTAGCTGCAATACTTTGTGCATCTGACACTGATCCAAATTGCCAAACTAGTGGAAGACCTAGTTGATTGCTATTAGAGAAGGTATTGTCACCTATCCCTAATGCATTAATGCCTAAACTCATGTTCAAAGAGATGAACACTTCCTTAAACCATCAATTCTTACCAAGACAACAACCATGTCCAAAAAAAAAACAAATGCTAATCAAGATAGAACAAGCCACGAGAGACCTACTGCATGAGAACATGAACCAAACATTGCAAATATAGTAATTGATGACTTATTTCCTCCTCCTAAGGAGCTACCCCCCAAAATACCCTTAGCTAGTTGAGAGATAAAGATAATGGAGAAACTTACTAAAAATATCTTTTCCAATGCCACAACACCAAGAGTTTTCACCAATCTTAGACATTCATAGGTCGAAACTGTTCAATCAACTTTACGAACAAAGAATTTCATGTGGACAAAGAATATTATCACTTAGTCATCATGTAAATGATGTTAGATATGCTCAATACTCCACCCTCAAGTGATGAAAAATGATCCATGATGTTCTAAGTTGTAAGGCCCGTATTATGAGGAGAAGCCATTGTGAGAGCCCAGATATTTGTGGAACCCTAACTTCAAAGTTAGATGAGGTCTATATGTAGATGATCTTTGTGAGCCTATCCATTAGGTTAGGTAGGGCATGAACTTTTGGGTCATTGAGTTGCGATTTAAGGCAAAAATAAAGGCCCTATAATGTCGCATGGTTTTCCCATAGAACCTTAATGGGGGGAGTGTAGAGGGGGGCTATACCCCCGGCCCGTAGGGCCGAGATGGTAGGACTTCTAGTCATGGAGATATTGTCTGATTGTATATTTTATTGACTATTGTGCATCTCCCGACTATGTTTATCTATATCGAATCCCCTTGTAAAAGCTATATAAGCATGGCCCAAGTTGAGCTTTACATAGTATTGCGCACTAGTAAGCCCTTCATCTAGAGTCTGTCTAGATCGCCATCTAAGCTTCATACTGGGAGCACACGGGTGGACAACACCATCGTTGTAACTGCATTATGCTCGACAATCTAAGAATTTGAGTTCTCTATCTCTTAGTGTGCGTTGATCTTTGTCTGAATTTTTCTCTCAACTCTATCCACAGGTCTATTCGATTGTGTTATTACTTTCTTAAATGGTATCAGAGCTTAGGAGGCTTTGTGCAAAAGCAAAAATATAGGAGTTGTAGAAATATCAATGACAAAAGAGAGAATATTTCAAGTGGTATGTCATCATCTACAACTAGGAATCAAGGCAGTTCATCAACACGAGTAGGTGGAGCTTAGGTAGGAGCAGTAGTGATGCTAGTCATCACAACGTTGCAGATATGACCACCAGCTTTCACAAAAGGTAAACTTGATGGTATGATATACACCCTGTGGAAGTTTAAAATCACTTCTATCCTTGATTCATATGAGCTTTTGGAGACTATTCTTGGAATTGATCATGAGCCCCAAGAAACACTTGATCCAAATAATCTTGGTCGAATGATTCCTCCTAATGTTGATCTTCTACGTGCTTGGTAACATAGAAATGCAGATGCACTCTATGCTCTAGTTACAAGTACTTCTGATAGTGTTTTGACTTTCATTCAGCATACTACCAAGGGATGTGAAGCATGAAACATATTGAGAAATCAATATGAAACTCATAATCATACATGGATTCAGAACTTGGAGAATCTGCTAGAAGCAAAAAAGGTTTGCTGATGAGGAGACTGCAGAGCTGTTTATCACTCACATAAAAAATCTATGAGACCGAATAGTGGGAGCAGGTGTTCAAAAGTCAAGTGAGAAGCTAGTTGGGCATTGTCTTCAAATCTTTCCACCTAATTTTGATGGTTTGGTAACTTCTCTTATTACTCAAATCAGACCTCAACCACTAAGTTTTGAAGAATTCGGTGCCTAACTCAGAGCTATATACATGAGATTGGTGTACTAAGGTCCATAGGTGTTTCCATAATTATCATGCTTATAGTACTCTTGTTCATAAGAAGGTTCGTATTCAATGAGAGTTTGGTCATAGAAATAGTAATCTCCATAACCCTATTCATAACCTTGATTTATATTTTCTACACTTTTGAGTGGTGACATTGACACTATAACGCTCTCTAGATTTTCTTTATTTTGCGCATATTTGACAAGTAATACATTCTATGGATGTGAGGGTGGTTGTCCTAGCATAGGTTGAGGTTGGTTATATGTATGATAATCATAGGGTCTTTGAACCATGGGAAATCCTTGCTATGGAGCATATCTTAGAGCCTCCTTGCCTTGGTCTCTTGGTGGGTATCCGTACACCTATACTATGGTGGTGGCATTGGCCTAGAGTGTCTATTATATGGGTAGTTTTCAGTTATATGATTAGTGTATCTTTGTTCAATATGAGAGTATAGACTAGGTCCTTGTGCTTGTTGTCTATTAGATGGATACGGATGTGGGGGAACAAGTCCTCCTCTTGCGTAAGCATGAGATGGACGGTCACCTCCATAGTGCATACATCTTCTTAGTAAGTGCATCCTCATGGGAATTTTGATAACTCTTTTGTCCTTGGACACCTAGCTTCTTGGCCACTAAGTTTGCTATTTCCTTCACGAGATTGGTTTGGATAGTTGCATTACTAGATGCATATGTCCATCTTTAAATCATCTGTAAGATTATCCTCCAAATCTATGCCTTCCCCCATACATACACTTAAGATCTGCAATCATTTCACATACATAAGGGTTCCCAAATTCCCATTGATTAGACCATCCATAAATAAAGATATCATTTTTTTTTGGGTAGGTCTCTCGACCATAAGACATCAATCAACATATTAATTAAACCTTTTGGATCCAAGGGTTGGAACCAAGTCAAAGTAGACTCGGTAAGTGCGAGACCAAAAGATTCATACTGAGAAGAGAAGTCATCTACCTAATCAACTCGTAGCATTTGCATAAACTCAACCATGTCATCATATGGGTCCCGAGAACCATCATATGATTCCTTATGCACTTGGCTACATGAATAGGTCTTAGTCTTCTTCCTACCTCAAGAGGTCAAGGGATTACTTGAACGACAAGATGCACACCTAATCCTCTACCCTATGGGGTTCTAAGAGTGTTGAAGCTCAAGGTCAAGGACAAAGCATGGAAGCGCATCAAGGAAGTGGACACACAAGAAGAAGGAGCAAGTAGGGAGCTCCAAGAAGCACCTGTCAAATTTTCAGAAGAAATCCCTACAAAAATAGTGATTTTTATCACTAAAAACCATTGTAAATACCATTTCCCATTTTTGTAACTCCATTTTGTTCAAGCCGAGGAGTCCTCGAGCTTGAGGAGTATTAGAACTACCATCCTACCAATTTTCATAATTTTTAGACTCCGTTTGAGCCCCCAAATAAGCCCTGGAACCTATTTTTTAACTAGGCCGGACACTAGGTCTGGACAGGGCCAAAACCACTCAAAAACTATAAAAAGGGCTGGAGAGCTCATTTTTGAGGTTAGCTTGTTGTAGATTTCAGCTTTGTAAGAGAGCTCTTGTATAATCGAAGATCTTCCATTGTTCCACTCCTTGCTCTTACTTTGTGCGCGTGTGTGTGTATGTGTGCATGCTTGTGTGCTTTCACTCACGCACTTGTGCCATCACTTGCTCGCGGTCTTCATACTGGTCCTCACGTCTCCACGGATTGACATTTATGAGGTGTATCTCCTCACGTTGGTACTCACCATTGTGCTAGAGTGACACCAAATTTGGCGCCGTTGCCGGGGAGAGAGCTTGGAGGACGAGCGTGTGACGGTAAGACGTAGAGTAGCGACGTTGGAAGGTAAAAAAATCATCATTTTCAGTTCAGTTTTGAATTTTTCTTCTTCTTCATCTTCATCATCATCTCCATCTCCACCCGCCTTCATCTTCTCAGTTTTTTCCATTGTTTAGAGTACATTCACCTTGTTTTTACTTGTGGTTGTGAGCAAGAAGCTTAGAGAGGGTGCAGAACAGAGGCGCTGAAGAAGTAGCACCAAAACAACTAAAAATCTGAGTGAATAGCCCCGGACAAGACTAAAACCTGCGCCAAGTATCGTGAGAGCTGCGCCAGAGATCGCGAGTGAGCAATCGGGCAACCGGGGGTTACACAGAGCAAGGGGAAGTGACAAAGAAGTTAGAGAGGCTCCCAAGGTGAGCAAACACCCATTTAATCTGCAAATTCTCAGTAAATTAAGCTTGGAAAGGGAAACAATCTGCGTCAGGTATCGTTTGGTACTGACAGAGGTGAAAAGGAGTGATTTGGGGTGATACAGAGAGTGAGGAGAGGAGAGAGGAAAGAGTAGAGCATGTGTACAACCAAAACCTAGAAAAAATCTTTCCCAAAATTTGTCTAAGGGTCAAGTATCGTTTGGCTCCTGCGGTCGAGTATCGCGATACCTGACAAGTATCGTGAATCTCCTGTGGTTGAGTATCGTGATATTTCCCAGCCATCGTGTATCGTTTCGGCTAGAGATCGTTTTGGCCAGAGATCGCGATACTTGAGAGGTATCGTGTATCGTTCAGGCCAAAGATCGTTTCGGCCAAAGATCGTCTGGATCAAAGATCGTGTATCGTTTGGCTTAAGTATCGTCTATCGCTTCTCAGAGATCGCGATACTTACCAAAGATCGCGTATCGTTTTGTTCAGGTATCGTCGATCGTTTTGAGCCAAGTATCGAGTATCGTTGGTGCCAAAGATCATTCCAATCAAAGATCGCGATATTCACCAGCGATCGTGTATCGTTTGGTTCATAGGTCGTGTATCGTCTGCATTAGAGATCGGTATCGTTTCGGTCGAAGATCGGTATCGTTTATCAGAGATCACGATATTTATCAGAGATCGGGTATCGCCTAAGTCAGAGATCGTGTATCGTTTTCTTCCAAATATCGAGTATCATCTTGAGTTAAGTATCGTTTTGCCTGAGTATCGTGATAGTCAAGTATCGTGTAGCATTATACAGCGATCGCGATACCTATCAAAGATCGTGTATCGTGGAGTTTGCTCGTGATACTTGTTGAAGATCGTGTATCGCCTACTTCAAGTATCGCGATACATACCAAGTATCGTGTATCGAGTTCCTCAAGTATCAAGTATCGTGTCCTACAAATGTCGTGTATCGCCTGATTTGAAGCATTTCTTGAGAGGCCCTGTTTCCCTGTTTTAAACCCTAAAACCCTGAACTGGCATAACTTTCTCATACGAAATCCGTTTGCTGTGATTTTGGTTTTGTTGGAAAGCTCGTGGGGAGTACAACCAAAACATCGACTGGTTATGGTTAAATTAATACCAGGATTATTAGATAGGGTATTTTGAAGTTGACCCTCAAGGAAATTAGAAAACCAAGGTGTTCCAAAGGATTTTGAGCAATAGAAGAGAACTTTGGGACTAGAAGCCAAGGCTTATGAACCTGAGATCTGGCAGACACTTAGGCAAGGATAGACAAAGCATTAGGTCATCTGAGGCTAGTGTCAACCATACAGCCAAGTCTTGGGCTCAACAGCTTAGCGGTTATCCTTACACACGAAGTTCAGAAACCAGTGACTCGGAAATGTCTTTTAACATGGAAAGACCCACACGTAGCTCAGGCACTGCCTGTTTACAGACACCAGAAGGTCCCTATAAGACCCAATTGGAGTATATCAGGACCAACCAATTAGGTGCTCGCATCTATGAGGATGGTCTAAGACGATCAGTGGTTCAACTCAAGAATCCTGACCAACCCTTTGGACTTGAACACCCAGTGGTCAAGTTTGAAGAGGGTGCTTACATTGATAAGGAAGGAACAATGTATGTGGTTACCAACTTACCAAATAGGACAGATGAGTTTGGAAATATCATTCCTGAGAATGAGATAGGAGACCTAGAGAAAGGGGACCTAGGAGGAGAACCCAAGACCCCTAGAGGTAAGTCAGTCTTGACTAGAGTGATCACTCCAGAATGGATTCCTCAAGATAACAAAAGCATAGAACTATTCGTGAATAGAGAAACTGAGGAAGCCTTTTGGAGATTTAGGCCAGATCAACCCAGCCCAGTAGTCACCATCTATGAATTCAAGGACCCAGAGACACCAGGGAAAGTTGTCTATCTAGATCACACATCTCAGAAATTATTCTTAGTATCAGATCATGACAAACATGCTTACACTTGGCAAGGTGAATCAATTTTCCCTCCACCAAGATCTAATGTTTCCCAGGGCCTCCAAGGAGCCGGATCATCCAAGGCTCATGAAACCCAGAGGGAAAGAACTAGAGAGAGACCGGAGGTAAGCTTTGCAGACACTGTAGGCAAAGACAGATCAGGATATGGAACGGAAAGACCTGAAAGGGAGAGACATAGAGTTTATAGGCATCAAAGAGATGATCATGATTTCCCATTGCCTAGACCACGAGAGCACTCAAGAACCCTTAGACCCTCTCAAGTGGTTAAGACAATGAAGAACTACTTTGATGGATTTGGAGATCCTTATGATCATGTGGCGGAGTTCAAACAAGTGCTAAGGGCTGAACAGGTTGAAGACTTATTCACCCAGTTCGAGGCATTTGGTTTGACTCTTAAGGGTACTGCCTTAGCTTGGTTTCAACCTCTAAACAGTCGCAACTATAGAGAGATAGGTCAGCTGCTAGAAGAATTCATTGTGGAATTTTCCAAAAGTGGTATCAGACATAACACATCATCCTTGATCCAGAGCTTCAAGCAGACACCCCAAGAAACAGTGCGACTTGCAGGAAGAAGGTTTAGACAGTACTTGGAAAGATGCCCTGTACCAGAATTACCCTCATCAGCCAAACAGGTGGCACTGTTTTTAGATGGCCTATTGAGCACAAAATTAAGGTCATATGTATACTTGAAGGAGCCTAGATCCATAGAAGAGTGTATACGGATATGCATTGACATAGAAGACAACTTGGGTGAGGAGTTAGGATTATCCAAACTCTATAAGGACTCTGATAGTTCTACAAGTCATACCTCTAGAGCCTCCACTGAGATAGATGAGATAGTTGAGCAAGTGGCCAAAAAGCTAGGAGTTCAAAATAGACAAATGCCAAGGGTCACCTCAGTGAAGCGATGTTATACATGTGGAGGAGATCACATGGCTAATGTTTGTCCGTTGACGACTCAACCCCAAGGAAACCCTAATGCTCTGTATTGCACCATTGAGAGAAAATACACAAATCATACGACTCAAGATTGTCCCTATAACAGGCAGGCTGTTAGACAAAATTATCAGCAACCTTACCAGCAGGGTAGGTATCAGAATCAGCACCAACAACCATATTATAGGCCACAACAATATCAACCTCAATACCAGCAGCAATATCAGGCACCATATAGGCCACAACCAGTCCTAGGAAACCAACCGCCAGCTCCTGCCAATGTGATCCCAATTAAATATACGATGGCGGAGGAGAACCCTAATAGAGCATTGGTGCCACTAACCCCATTGGTCTCAGGAAATGGTTCTCACGCTCATGGTTCAGACTACTTCCATGAAGATAGTCCACATGCTTATTATATAGAGTCACCTGAGCAAAGTGAGACTTCTCAGTGTCAATATGAGACACCACCTATGGAACAAAATTGGGAGCCAGAATACTCCAATGTCAGGTATACGAATCCAAATCCTAGGCCCCAATTGAGACAAGTAATGTTGGAGTTTATTGATCTCCAAAGTACAGCTAGAAGTAGGTGAAACCCAACAGGACCTAGTTGACTTTTTCACAAACTTGTATGCACAGACCAATTTTCTTGCAGAGCAAATTGCTCTTTAATAACTTGGAATTTTCCAAACCTGTTTCACACACATAAACTAGACTCTAAGAGCTTTCCAACAAGATATAGAACACCTCAAATGGATAAATACACAATGAGCTATGACCTCTGCAATATGCAGCTTTAATGGAGACCTTGAAACAGAGATGAACCTGACGACACACATCACTTGCAGAGACTACTGCTCTTAACTCACAACTCCAATGACTTTGAAACTTTCCAGAATACACGTAGACTTAAAGATATTTCTAACAAGCCAAAGAACACATGATTTGGATACATACACAAGGAGATATGACCTCTGCAAGTTTGAGGTTTAATGGAGACCTTCAGCAGGGATAAAAAACAGAGAACACACACTACTTCCAGAGAGTATTTCTCTCAGCTCACACATTCAATGATTATGAAAATTTACAGGAAGAAAGTAGACAGTAAGAGCTTTCCAAGGAGCTATCAAACATGTAATTTGGATATATAATGAGGGACATACAAGCTCTGCAATCTCTGCATACAAAACTACAGCAGTGTAGAGATACACATATGACTCTCTTGGACATCCCACAAGATCACGACTTTTATCCTCTTTTTATAGCATGGGAAACTAATCTAAAACCTTCCTAATACATCTAAATTCGTGGTAGACACTTGGATGGAGGTATTACATGACTCAAGTGCTCAAATAAGCAAAGTATTGATGGACTTTGAGAACTAGCCACATCGACCTTCCACTAGGACACCACTGAAGCTCCCTTGTGACTCACTAATTTGACTCACCATGTTCTAGAACTCACGTGGTATTTTTGCTACATTTTATGAATAATATGAGCCTTCTTGAAGTATTTGAAGACTTCCCAAAGGTATTTACATAATTTGAAACTTGTACCCTACATAAAACAAATGTTCGCAACATTCTCCCCCTCAAGTTTCAAAGGGTATTTCCTTCATGCCAAGAATATAGTTGAATCTTTGAAGCTTTGGTCCATCCAAGGATTTGGTGAAGATATCTGCAACTTGATCCTTTGTTCCAACAAAAGAAACCTGCACTTCATTGTTCATGGCCTTCTCTCGAACATAATGATAGTGAACCTCTATATGCTTTGTTCTAGCATGAAAAATAGAATTTGAGGTCATATGAATGATGCTCAAGTTATCCCCATATATCAGTGGTACATCAACCTGCACATTCAAGTCATGAAACAACTTTTTAAACCACATAACCTCAGTAGTAGCCAATGCTAAACCTCTATACTCAGCCTCTGTAGAAGATAAAGCAACTGTAGGCTGTTTCTTTGAACTCCATGTTAATGTCTTGTTTCCTGCTATTACCACATATCCACTTGTGGATCTTCTGTCATCTTTGCTTCCAGCCCAATCTGCATCACTAAAGACTTTAAGAGTTAGATCAGCATCATGACTATAAAATAATCCTTCGTTCATGGTACCTTTCAAATACCTAAGCACTCTTTTTGCTGCATGCATATGAGGTACTCTAGGTTCATGCATAAACTATGACAATACTCCCACTGCATAACATATATCAGGTCTAGTTTTTGTTGCATAAATCAAAGATCCTACCATGGATCTATATACATTCATATCATGCAACTCATCACCTTCCTTTGCGCTTAGCTTTACATTACATTCCATTGGAGTAGAAACAAATTTACATTCCTGCATACCAAACCTTTTCAGCATATCACATATATACTTTCTTTGTATCAACCACATACCTTCATCGCTATACACAATTTCAATCCCAAGAAAGTATCTGAGCAAACCAAGATCTGAAATTTTAAATTCCTTTCCCAAATTACCTTTTATCTCATCAATTGCTTTTGCATCATTCCCTGTAATCAACAAGTCATCCACATAAATGCATACATAGACACACATGCCATCTACATGTTTTACATAAAGTGAAGGATCAGCATGACTCGCTGTGTATCCTTGCAGCATAAGATACTTTACCAACCTTGCATTCCATGCCCTTGGTGCTTGCTTAAGACCATACAATGCCTTCTTTAACCTGCATACATGATTAGGACATTTTGCATCCACATAACCATCTGGTTGTGACATATACACTTCTTCATTTAACTCACCATTAAGAAAGGCATTCTTTATATCGAGTTGATATATATTCCACCTTTTACTAGCAGCTAAAGCCAACAAAGTTCTCACCGTTGCCATATTTTCTACTGGACTAAATGTTTCCTCATAGTCCACACCTTGAGTTTGATTATATCCTTTTGCTACAAGTCTAGCCTTATATCTAGACACACTACCATCACTATTTCTTTTAATCTTAAAAACCCACTTGCAACCAATTACCTTTTGCTTTGGTGTACTTGGAACTAAATTCCAAGTCTTGTTATCCTGTAGTGCTTCCATTTCTTCTCTCATTGCTTTCTCCCACTTTTCATCTCCTTTGGCCTCATCATAACATGTGGGTTCATTTTCCTGCTCAACTTTTGTCATAAAAGCATAATGAGTATTCATGAAAGATTCATAAGTATACCTTTGAGGTTGCTTACTTACTCTTGAAGTTCTTCTTACCTCCAATGTAGATGCTCTTCCTTTCTTATTAGGAACCTTTGATGATTCTCCATACTCACATACATCACTAATTTCCTCTCCTTCATCATTAACTTCAACAAGTTTGAGTTTACCTTTACTTTTAACACTTGGAGGTGACTCTTGCCTTAATCTTCCATTGAAAGGTGATCCTCTTTCTTCATCTAAACCACTCCTTTCATCATTTAAACTTCCTGATGGCCGAACTATGCATTCATCTCCTTCAACCACACCTTCTTCATTTTCATCCATGACCTGCAAACAATTCTTATCTGCATACCATGAAAGTGATTCATCAAAGTTTACATCTCTTGACACAACAACCTTATTGGTATGAGGATTATAGCATCTACATCCTCTTTGAGTATCTGCATAACCAATAAATATACATTTTTCTGATTTCGCATCAAGTTTAGATCTCACCTCACTAGGTACATGTACATAACATACACAGCCAAATACTTTCAAATGACTTACACTTGGTTTCCTTCCATGCCATACCTCATATGGTGTCAAATGATGAACTCTAGCAGTCGGAACTCTATTCATAATGTAAACACTTGTGCTAACAGCTTCAGCCCAAAAATAATTAGGCAAACACATATCATTAAGCATGCTTCTAGATGCTTCTGCTATGATTTGTTTCTTCTTTCTGCGACTCCATTTTGTTGTGGAGTATACCTGCATGTAACTTCTCTTTTGATACCTTCATCATGCAAAAAATTAGTAAAAGCTTGAGAGAAATACTCTCCTCCTCCATCGGATCTTAGCTTCTTAAGATACCTTCCTGTTTGCTTTTCGACATATGATTTGAACTTCTTGAAACAATCAAAGACCTCACTCTTATGTTTAATAAAATACACAAATGTCATTCTACTATGATCGTCAATGAATGATACATAGTACTTATTACCAACCAAGGATGCCTCTTTAGTAGGTCCCCACACATCTGTGTGTATGAGATCTAGCAAACCATCACTTACATAGCTTGAATGCTTGAAAGGTTGTCTACTCTGCTTACCCATTTGACATGCTTCACAAAGATGCACCATATGTTGCTTAGTAAGATCAGGTAATCCTTCAACAATCCTCTTCTTTGATAGCTCCTTTAACCTGTGTACATTCATGTGTCCAATCCTTTTGTGCCATAGATTAAGCTCTGCTATTCGATGCATACCATAAGAGAAATAGTTTGTATGATTTGGGTTTACCTTGAATGTAAACAATCTACCTTGTTTTTGACCTCTAGCAATTAACCTCCTTTGCTTTGGATCCTCAATGAAGCAACCTGCATGATTAAATCTCACTTGTAGACCTTTTTCTACCATTTGACCAACCGACATCAAATTCTTAGTGATCGTTGGCACATAAAGTACATCCTTCAAGCAATTTGTCTTGCTCTTATCCTGCATAACAACATCTCCAACCTGCATAATCTTATGTGTTGTATCATCTCCTGTTTCAACATGACCTTTGCATGATGGATTATGCATATTAGAAAACCATGAAGCATCATGAGACATGTGATTAGAACAACCACTATCTACATACCATACATCGCTATTGCAATTCATCTTAGTTTCTACATTCATCATAAGAAGAGAATCATAATCATCACTTTTACCTTCAACTGCATAATTTCCTTGTTGTATACCTCTTCTTGAATAGCCTCCTCTTCGATTACCACCTTGATTATTTTCATTTTGATAACAATCTTTGGCATAGTGTCCATACCTTCCACATATATAGCAATTGTTCTTATTATCTTCACTCCTTTGTCTTTGGTTGTAGTTGTAGTAGCCTCTCGTACCTCTAGCGCTCGATCTTCCTCTTCCTCTTGTGTTGAAGAAGCCACTTGAAGTCCTTTGATCATCGCTCCTTCTTCCTCGACCTCTATTTGAACCTCTTCCACCTCTGTTTCCACCTCTTGATGATCCTACATAAAGAGCTTGTCCTTGAGATCCTTTTTGATTTGAAGTAGAACCATTTAGATTCATCTCCTCCGTGACCATAAGGGCAATAAGTTGATCAAAATCTGGTAATTCTCCTCTGACATAAACTGAAGTAATGAAGGGTTTCCATCTCTCATCATCTTTGAGTCCGTTGAGAGTATGTGCAACCAAGTCGTCGTCCTCCACATGAGCTTGAATTGATCCTAGTTGATCTGCAATCTCTTTAACTTTCAATATGTAATCATTGACCGATGTCCTTGTATCTTTCTTTATGTTATTCAACTCATTTTTGAGTTGAATCTTCCTTGCTCTTGTACCTGTAGCATACAACCTTTCCAATGCAAGCCAAACATCTCTACTTGTGTCTAGATCTTGTATGTGTCCTACCATTGAATCTTGAATATTTTGTGATAAAATGAATATAACCCTTTTGTCTCTCTCATTCCAAAGTCTAAACTCCCTCAATTGTTGCTGATTTGGGTCCTCTGGTAATGTGGGTTTGATCTCTGTGCCGTCAATCAAACCATACAAGCCTCTACCTTGCAAGTATGCTGTGATTCTAAACTTCCATGCTTGATAATTGGTCTTATCAAGCTTCTCTATTTGTGCATGTTGGTCTCCCATAATACAAATGCTAAGCTTCCTCCTTTAAGCCTCCTTTCCAATGTGTGTGATGAGAAGAAATATAATATTTACCTTGTAAATGAGGTATGTGCACCTTTCTTTGCTTGGATGTTGCTTCAGATGCCTCCTTGCAATCTTCTTCTACCTTTGTGTAGTGTTGATGATGAACTGCTTCCTTGATAGCTTCAAATTCTTCGTCAAGGTATGATAACCTTCTCCAAGCCTCCAAGTACTTGCTCTGATACCAATGTTGGAGTTTATTGATCTCCAAAGTACAACTAGAAGTAGGTGAAACCCAACAGGACCTAGTTGACTTTTTCACAAACTTGTATGCACATACCAATTTTCTTGCAGAGCAAATTGCTCTTTACTCACTTGGAATTTTCCAAAACTGTTTCACACACATAAACTAGACTCTAAGAGCTTTCCAACAAGATATAGAACACATCAAATGAATAAATACACAATGAGCTATGACCTCTGCAATATGCAGCTTTAATGGAGACCTTGAAACAGAGATGAACCTGAGGATACACATCACTTGCAGAGACTACTGCTCTTAACTCACAACTCCAATGACTTTGAAACTTTTCAGAATACAAGTAGACTTAAAGATCGTTCTAACAAGTCAAAGAACACATGATTTGGATACATACACAAGGAGATATGACCTCTGCAAGTTTGAGGTTTAATGGAGACCTTCAGCAGGGATAAAAAATAGAGAACACACACTACTTGCAGAGAGTATTGCTCTCAGCTCACAAATCCAATGATTATGAAAATTTACAGGAAGAAAGTAGACAGTAAGAGCTTTCCAATGAGCTATCAAACATGTAATTTGGATATATAATGAGGGAGAGACAAGCTCTGCAATCTCTGCATACAAAACTACAGCAGTGTAGAGATACACATATGACTCTCTTGGACATCCCACAAGATCACGACTTTTCTCCTCTTTTTATAGCATGGGAAACTAATCTAAAACCTTCCTAATACATCTAAATTTGTGGTAGACACTTGGATGGAGGTATTACATGACTCAAGTGCTCAAATAAGCAAAGTATTGATGGACTTTGAGAACTAGCCACATCGACCTTCCACTAGGACACCACTGAAGCTCCCTTGTGACTCACTAATTTGACTCACCATGTTCTAGAACTCACGTGGTATTTTTGCTACATTTTATGAATAATATGAGCCTTCTTGAAGTATTTGAAGACTTCCCAAAGGTATTTACATAATTTGAAACTTGTACCCTACATAAAACAAATGTTCGCAACAAGTAAGACCACAAGCCCCTAGAGGACCATGCTTTAGATGCCAGGCCGACCATTTCATTCGTGAATGTCCCCACCAACTAGCTCTGGGACAAGGGCAAAACATCACAATACAAGGCTTTTGTCCTGAGTGTGGCAAGGAACATCTTCCTAGGGAGTGTCCGAAAAACCCCTCTAGTGCACCCAAGGTTACACCCATCAATGTGGTAGGCTTAGTGGCAGATTCAAGTTCAAGTAGCAGTAATGTGGCTCCTGTACAGGCAGTTACTAGGGCACAGGCTGCACAATAAGCAAAGCCATCTGAGCAATCAGAGTCAAGTGAGGCAGGAGAACCCAGTAAGAGGAAACCAAGAACATGGAAGGACACCAGAGAGAAGACTAATCGCAAGTGGAATAAAAAGATATTTTAAATAGAAGAAAGCCTGAAGGATGCCAAAACAAAAATAGAAGACATTGCATTCCAAAGCCCCTCGCATGCTGAAGCTCCATCCACTCCGCTTCCTCCCACCCCACCACCCATTGTAAATAGACTGCAATCAGGGTATGTTCTTGCATATCCAACCCCAGAAGGCTTGGACATGATGTTCAAGGCCTACCAGGCTCGTCTTCAAGAAGGGCCAACAATTGCAAACCTAGACAAGAGTTACCCTAGAGCAGATTTAGAGATTGAACGGATGAAAATGTGCATGAAAATGGTAGAACAAGCTCAAGCTATACTTGAGACGAGTCAAAAGTTCAATCAGACAAACTCTGTCAAACCAGATTTGCATTTCCAAAGCTTACTAGAAAGATTAGAGCAGTTGGTAAACAAACCACAAGTTTCTTTACCTCCACAGGCTCAACCAGTTATTGAAAGAGGAAGCTCACCACCAATGGGAGCTTATGTTCCTAATTCCACGGATGCTGGAATACCTCCTTCAATTCAACAGTACTCTCAAGAGTTCTTGCGGGAAATACAGGAAGAGAAATGGGCCAAGGAGAAGGGTAATTCCCCTCCTATTCCGGAGATTGATGATCATGATCAATTTCCCCAAGACATTCCGTCCATCTATGGAGACCAAGCAGAGCAACAAGAAGATGAAAGAGTAGATTTTGAATCTAATTCTTTACAAGAGTTGCCTCATTTCACAGGCCCCTGGGAATCTGAATCTCTCCAGATCAGAGCTCCCACAATATTGGTAAGAAATGAAGACTCAGTGATTCCAAGAAACACTGATGTTGTTAAGAACACTAAGGTTCAATGTCATCTCACTGTGGAAGAGCTGCTCAAAGCAAAACCTGAGCTCTGGAATCATGTGAAGGATCAGGTTCCAGAACTTGAATCCAATATGCCAAAAGTAGGCTCTAAGCAAAAAGTTCCAGAGATACCTCTCAACAAGATAGGAGACATGAGCAAAGGTGAAGAAGGTAACACTTATCTTCCGATCACCTATCAAGGTTACACAACCAAAACAATTGTAGATTCGGGTGCTGGTGTTGCTATTGCGACCACCTCCTTGTGGAAGCGATGGGGCAAACCCACATTAAGACCAACAAGAATGAAGCTTCAAATGGCAGATGGTCATTTTGAAAGACCTCTAGGATTGCTTGAAGGGATAACTCTAACCACTTGTGGTGTAGAGTTTGAACATACATTTGCTATATGTGACTTTGAGAAAAATAATGTCTACGAGATGATCCTAGGAAGACCCTTCCTACGACAGTTGCAAATAGTACAGGATTGGGGGACCAACTCCTTGTACTTACAACACTTAGGGGTCACCACCAAGGTCAATCTGAAGGATTACACCTTCAGAGATTTACCACCCCTACAGTGGAATCCTATCCACAAAGCGAAAGAAGATTCTATCTCTGTGCATTCTGAGAGTTCACCTGATCCATCCTGGCTGCATGAAGATACTCACTTGTGGATGTGAAAGGTCGCAGAGGAAGAGGAAAAGCGTCTAAAAGCAAGAGAAAATGGAACTCCCCCAGGAGATAGACCAATAAAAGACCCAGCCTATACACCGATGATATTTCCAGATGAGGAATTTGAGCCTCATGGTTGGGCAGAAATCTTAGCTACCATGGACATAGCAGTCAATGAAGAACAATGGACACCTCATTGTGATGAGGAGGGTTATGATATCTCAGTGTTCATGTGTCAGCCCCTGTTGGAAGAGTGTGATCCTAGTAAGCTCATAGAAGAAGAAGAGAATGACGATGATCTAGAATCCATTGTGATGGATACTTAGTTTGACTCAGAGGAACACTATTTAGAAGACATAGGAGTGTTAACCCAAAAAGAAGAAGAACCCCTCACGAGTATTAAAACAATAAATTCAAAGGAAGGAAGTGAAGGAGGTCAAAAGGAAAAGAAAAGAAAAGCGGTGAAACAAGAAGAGGAAGAATCATTGTTTGAAGTACCAGAAAATTTCAAGAAATATGAAGTGGAAGACCGAAAAATTTTGGTACGGATGCCTAAGAGAGAGGCCATTATAGGAGAAGCATATGACAATAAAGAAAAGACCAAAAAAAGTGTAGTGACCATTGAAGGGAACGAAGAACGATGTACGTACATAGGAGATGACCTAAGTGCAAAAGAAGAAGCAGAGCTTGTAGCCCCATTAAGGGAATATAGGGATGTGTTTGCATGGCACTATAGAGACTTGAAGGGAGTAGACCCAAAAATTTGCTCTCATACTATACCCATGACGGCTGATGCCAAGCCCACCAAACAAAAGCCCTACACATATAATGACACTTATGCAGCTAAAATAAAAGAAGAAATTGATAGGCTGATTGAAGCTGGATTCATATATGAGATCGAGCATACTGAATGGGTGTCCCCCATTGTAGTGGTGCCCAAGAAGAATGGAAAATTGCGAGTGTGCATTAATCTTAAAAAAGTTAACGCCGCTACAATCAGAGATAGTTATCCACTTCCAATCACCGAACATCTATTGGAGCGTGTTGCAGGCAAGGAAGTTTATAGCTTCCTTGATGGATTTTCAGGTTACAACCAAGTAGCCATTGCCCCCGAAGATCAACACAAAACGGCCTTTGCCACGGAATGGGGAATCTTTGCATTTCGTGTGATGCCATTTGGGCTCACCAATGCACCTGCAACATTCCAAAGGCTCATGTGTCATGTCTTCAAAGAGTTCTTGCGGAAGAGCTTAGAAGTATATGTGGATGATTTATGTGCGCATTCCCAACAAAGAAGTTACCACATCCCTGAGCTCCGACAAATCTTCAACAAGTGTAGAGATTATCGAGTGTGTCTGAACCCAGAGAAGTGTGTGTTCATGGTACGACAAGGTAAGATCTTAGGTCACATTGTTTCTAAGAATGGAATTTCAACAGATGAAGACAAGGTAAGAGCGATAGCAGAGTTGCCAAGACCAAGGAATGTTAAAGAGGTACAAGCCTTTATGGGCCATTGTGGATATTACCGTAGGTTTATCCACATGTATGCCATCATAGCTAAACCTCTTTATGGGTTGTTAACAAATTTTGAGTGGAACGAAGAATGCGAGAATTCCTTCAACGAACTGAAAAGACGTTTGTGCACAGCACCAATATTGACTACTCCGGATTGGAGCAAACCCTTCCATGTCCATGTAGATGCTTCCAATCATGCAATAGGATGTGTGCTAGCACAACCCACAGGTGAAGGAAACCTAGATTTGCCGATAGCATATGCTAGTAGGCAATTAAATGCAGCTGAACGAAATTACACCACAACGGAGAGAGAAGGCTTAGGCATGGTATATGCTGTGAAAAACTTTAGACACTATCTATTGGCCAATAAGTTCAAGTTTTTCACTGATCATCAAGCTTTACTATATTTGGTCAATAAACCTTGCAATACAGGCCGCTTAGTAAGATGGTTACTCTTACTAATGGAATACGACTTTGAAGTTGTTGTCAGGAAAGGTAGAACCCATCTTAGGGCAGACCATCTTTCTCGCATCACTTCAGGAGAGCCACCGCAAGGAGTGTCTGATGAATTGCCCGATGCTTATTTGTTCAATTTAGAAGTTGTTCCTAAATGGGCAAATAAGTTGGTACCAGTCCTAACCTTTGGGCCTGCAAATAAAAATGTGAAAACAAGCAAAGAAGAAATTGTAAAATCACAAAAGTATCAAATATTGGCCGGAAGTATGTACAAGCAAGATACTGAGGGTGTATTAGCTTGTTGTGTCGAGGACGATGAACATACTAGTTGGTTGCAACAAGCCCATGAGGGACTGCTAGGAAATCACTACCCTAAACAACGAACATTGCAGAATCTAAAACGTTTAGGAGTGTATTGGCCTAGCATGGACAAAGAAATACAGGAGTGGATCCAGAATTGTCCAGTGTGCCAGAAGAGACCCCCAGTGGAGCATGCCACTCTTTATCATGTGTCATTAATCCCAGATTGGAGTGCTCCATTGGTTGAGTTCATGAGATCGGGAACATTACCCAATCAGGCTAGTCTTGCAAGAAAACGGAGCATGGAGCAAGAGGCTCAAGACTATGCCTTAGTAGGCGACAACCTATATCGAAGAGGCAAGGATGGTTACCTAAGACTGTGCGTTCATGAATCAGACTATTTGAAAGTCTTAGAAACTGCACACAGCGGTGCTGCAGGTGGACACTTTGGGCCTGACAGAGTAGTTAAGACCATTCTATTCTCAGGACTTTGGTGGCCCACTCTCCATATGGATGCACATACTTATGTGAAGAAATGTGACACATGCCAACGTGCCCAATATCCGATAAGAAAAGACGAGATGCCTTTAAGGCCAATGATGGGAGGACGTGCATTTTCAAAGTGGGGTATAGACTTTGTAGGCCCCATCAACCCCCCAGCTAGAAACTCCCATGCAGAATACATTATTGTAGCCACAGATTACCTTACAAAGTGGGTGGAAGTAAAAGCCACGACAAAGAATGATGCTCAAACGACGGCTAAGTTCTTATTCGAAAATGTGTTCACTAGATATGGGTTACCAATAGAGTTGGTTAGTGATAGAGGTACGCACTTCTTGAATGAGGTCATTGAAAATCTCCTTCAAGAATTCATGGTGATACATAAGAAGTCTGCCCCCTATCACCCACAAGCTAACGGACAAGCCGAGAGCACGAATAAGATCCTATGTAACGTATTGACAAAACTTGTAAATAATAAACGCTCTGATTGGGACAAACAACTTCATCATGCTGTTTGGGCATACCGAGTTGCCTACAAAACGGTACTTAATGCTACCCCATTTCAGATGGTCTTTGGACAGAATGCCGTGCTACCATTGGACTTCCTAATCCCAGCCTTGAAAGTAGCACAAGAGCATGAGTGGAATGGACATGAGTTGTCTTCCAGGATCTTTGATCTAGAACGCTTAGGTGAGACGAGGCTACGGGCAGCAGCAGGCATTTATGCTGCAAAGAAAAGGCAAAAGGCATACTTTGATGCCCATGTAAAGGATAAAGGATTGAAGGAAGGAGATCTAGTGCTGGTTTATACGCTAAAGCAACATGCCCGCAAATTGGAGAAACGAGGATATGGACCCATGATCATTAATAGACTCTCCACTAGCGGTGCAATTCAATTGGCCACTTTAGAAGGTGATATCCTACCAAACTATATTAGTGGATGCCGAGTCAAGTTATATCAAGAACCTCTTACAGAGGAAATGCTCATGAGACTCAACACTGCTAAGAAGCGAAAAGAAGAGGAGTTAAGGGTTAGAGAAGAAGCACAAGCAGAGGCGAGAGAGCGCATCAGAAGAAATAAGCTACGGCGGCTAGGCCTAGATATCAACACAAAAGCTCCAAAATATCACATGGACATGTGCCAAAAATCGGGCATAACTACTTCTCAAATAATTGATCGACGGCCCTTTGTGACTATAGAGGTAGGACAAGGAAAGAGTGTAAAGACCGTGAGAGCATTAGTTGATTCAGGTGCAGCAACTAGTGCAGTTCGACTTTCATACTGCCAAGACCTGCAATTGGACATCAAGCCCATAGAAGCCTATCTCATAGGATTGGGAGGTGTGGAAACCTCTTGCTTGGGAGAGGTGGAACTTCCCATCTACCTTCAAGATGTTCCAATAAAAGTCAAAATGCTAGTGTGTCATGATGAGGACCTCACAGAGCCACTTGTCTTGGGTCAAGATTGGATTTACGATCATGCTGTCAACTTGAACCTAAGAAGTCAACTTCTTCAAGTTTGGGTATATAATCAATGCATTACATTAGAATTGGAGAATCGCATGCCCACTGACACTGACACCACACACTCTCTTTGTTTCTCTAAGGCTAATCTTCTCGAACGAGATGTTGTAGATGTCAAAAGCTCTATGATCCAGACGGACGCAATCACGGAAGGACAGTCGCAAAGGCAAGATGAACCTTCTTCTTTTTTTTCAAAGAGTAAAGCATCTACAGTAGTTCAACCTCAGAAGCAAGCAAAACAGTGCAAGATAGCCAGTCTATCAAATAGACAAAGAGCTTTCAAGAAGAAAGAAGTTATGGGCATGAAGCAGATCTGGGTAAAGAAAGGAGTGCAACCATCGAGGTTGCCTCAAAGATTCCCACCCAACCAGATCGACCATGAAAAGAGAAGGACCATTCAACTACGACAGGCTCAAGCACGAAGAATCCAACAAATTTGGGTACCGAAGCTATCAAAGAAGGCCGACCACAATCATGAACAAATTTGGGTGCCTAAAAAATTAGCTACAGCTCAACACGGGCGATTACAGATGTGGGTACCCAAGAAGCTCTTACATACACAACGGCTATGCCCCCTACCATGCAAAAGGTTTCAACAAAGAAGCCAAGGAAAGCAAAGGGTAAGAACAAAACACAAAGAACAAACGAAGATAAACTCAACCCTTCTGCAAAAGTAAGCAAGCAATCATCAAGGATATGGGATTGGAAGCCAAAAGCACCAACAACATCCTCGGAACCAAAAGGCCAACCACACGGGATACCAAAGTTTGGAAAGCATCCACAGATGAGGTGGCCTGAGGTGATCTCTACAGTACCAAACCCTATTCCAAAATGGGTTCCAATCCGGAGGAGTACATCATTTCGAGATCCAATAGACACCTCCAATCAAAGAATTCATCAAGTATACAAGTAACATCAAAAGCCTCGACCAGCAGCAACCATGTGCCTTTGGCATAACCCAGTCGTTTGCACCATTCAGGTCATGCATTTCCAAAGTATGCATCAATATAGGGCCACCTTACATGGCCGTGCATAGACACAATTGAGAAATCCCAGGCACATGAGACACAATTTTCACATGCAAAATATGTTATTGATACTAACCTCTTTCTTCTTGTTTGATGCCATCGTGTCCCAAAAAAAAAAAAAAGGGCAAAGAAGAGGACTGTGCTTGAAAATGATTATCAGCGGACTTTCAGCAAGGACATCCATCAACAAAAAGGACAAGACAAGGGTCAAACACCATGCTGGAACTACAACAAGAAGAGATGAAGATCAACGGACCCTTCACCATGGTAAGCTATGTATGCTTCAACAACACTATAACCATGATCGATTAAGAAACCTCTTCGTCAGCATACCCTTGAGCACTTAGCTCAAGACCCAATCTCTTGCACCATACTTCTTGCCATGCATTTTCCAAGTACGCATACGTAGGGCCACATTACAAGGCCATGCACAAGCCACATAATTTGTTCAATCCATGCACTAATGCACTTAACCATCATACATTATGGGTTACAAGTACTTGGCATGAAAACTATGAAAGCCATCGTTGGAAGAATCAGAGGACATCAGGGTGACCACTACAAGAACAAGGAAGCCATCCACGATAGAGCGTTGCTCATAATCAACATTGATCACCTCCTTTGAGCAACTAGTCGTTTTGGACAGCTCACAAATGCACCATCAAGATAGAATACAAGGAAGAGGTAAATACAAAGGAACTACAAACTGCAAGATCTAGTAGTGGCAAAGTAAGGAACTGGACAAACGACCAGGCTACATTGGGAAAATGGATCACCCCTGTTGGACGCAAAGGACGCTACCTCTCAACGTACTACATGGAACGACCAATACAACAAGGGTCTGTCAGGGACGACAGACTCAAGAGGGGGGGAGTGTTGAAGCTCAAGGTCAAGGACAAAGCATGGAAGCGCATCAAGGAAGTGGACACACAAGAAGAAGGAGCAAGTAGGGAGCTCCAAGAAGCACCTGTCAAATTTTCAGAAGAAATCCCTACAAAAATAGTGATTTTTATCACTAAAAACCATTGTAAATACCATTTCCCATTTTTGTAACTCCATTTTGTTCAAGCCGAGGAGTCCTCGAGCTTGAGGAGTATTAGAACTACCATCCTACCAATTTTCATAATTTTTAGACTCCGTTTGGGCCCCCAAATAAGCCCTGGAACCTATTTTTTAACTAGGCCGGACACTAGGTCTGGACAGGGCCAAAACCACTCAAAAACTATAAAAAGGGCTGGAGAGCTCATTTTTGAGGTTAGCTTGTTGTAGATTTCAGCTTTGTAAGAGAGCTCTTGTATAATCGAAGATCTTCCATTGTTCCACTCCTTGCTCTTACTTTGTGCGCGTGTGTGTGTATGTGTGTGCATGCTTGTGTGCTTTCACTCACGCACTTGTGCCATCACTTGCTCGCGGTTTTCATACCGGTCCTAACGTCTCCACGGATTGACATTTATGAGGTGTATCTCCTCACGTTGGTACTCACCATTGTGCTAGAGTGACAAAGAGGAATGGTTGTTCAGTTCATTGTTTTGTTGCAATTATCAAAGCCTAAGTGCTATGCTAATGACTCAAGACTACACATCTATTTATGAGCTCACCTAGAGAACCACATGTGAACTTACGCTCGTCAATATGAGTGTATTTATTTTGGATAGCTGTGAAAGCCAAGAGCATAAGGAATCTCGTGAGGTTAGGAGAGTGAACGCATGACTTAATTGGTAGAGGAATCATATCAATTACCTCGCTAAAGTGTAGGATCACTTTTAGGTGAGGGAAAATTCAAATTCAAACTCAAAACATGTGTATAAATACACATACTTTTAGTCACACAACAAGAGAGCCATTCTGAGAGACATTGACCTACAACCTTGAGCATACCTTGAGCTCACATCATCTACGTGTAGTTCACTTCACTTCCCTTGTATCATATATTCAATAGCATTTACATTTTGATACATTCTATCGAGTAAATTTTTGTCTACTATCTACTGTTGCATCTTCATCATTATGGTGATCTTGTGGAATTGATTTCTCTATGTGTACTTACTCGTTTGCTATACTTTAACTTGATATAGTTAGAGTATATTGTCTAGTGTTCAACTATCAGATTTCATCAAGATTGGTTTAGTAAATCTCAAGATATGAAGCATAGAAGGTAACTGTGTCTGCATACCTTCTAGATCCAAAAAAGTCAAGGTGACCCCCTAACTTGTTAGACTCCTTTCTCTTTGCATGGTGCAACTAAATTCATGAAACAATGTTCTTTAGTTAGCTATGCAATTGTGTTAGATGTGTGCAAAAGCTCTCTAGTTAATTCATACTAGGTTCTGAACTCTAAGCATAATACTGAGACCTTCTATTCCCAAAATAGAAGGTTCTTCATAATTCTTGCATATGCAAGTTATATCTATTTTGATGCAAACATTTGAGAGTGATGCCCCAAAGGACTTAGTAGTTCTAAGTGCATCATTGTGAAGCTAAGGAATTCTATTGAACATCCCTAAAGCTAAATTGGTAGGTGCAGAGCAAGTTTTATGCAGCACTAGCTCATCTCTAGACATAACCACTCCATCTCCTCACAGTGGTATCAAAGCAACTAATCAACATGGGATGGATTTCCTTCATCCATAGACAAATTGGATGGAGGTAACTACTCTGCTTGGTCACTTAGAATGGAAGCTTATCTTCAAGGGAGAAACATCTATGGATATGAGGAGATGAGATGATGCCAATGCTTACAAGCAAGGAACAACCAACTCAGGAAGAACAAGAGAGGTTAAACACATGGTGCTCAAAGGAAGCTCTAGCAAGGTCATATATTCTAAACTCGATCTCTAGTTTTTTTCACTTCTACACATCAAGAATTGCAATAATTCACAAGAGACTTGGAGTGCTCTTGAAGCATTCTTCTCATCAAGCACCAAGGCAAGGAAAAATCAACTATGGACGGAATTCACCACACTCAAGAAGATGGCCAAGCAAAGTGTGACTAATTTTGTCACCAAAATGAAGGACATAGCATAGCAACTTGGAAGCATTGGAGAAACCATTGATGAAGAGTAGATAGTAAGGCAAATGATCAATGGAATAAAGGAATATGCAAAATGGGAAGCTTTCACCATGGCCATGGACATCTACATGGACATGTAGGTTCCTGATTTCAAAACTCATGGGATAACTATTCACATATGAGGCAAAGATTATGAAGAATGGAGATATCTCAAAAGGTAATCAATCCTCTGCTCTCTATACAGAGAACAACAACAACAAAGATAGCAAAGGCAAAGGTAAAAAGTCTAATGATGAAGGTAGCACCTCTCAAGCAAACTCTGTAGGTAGAGGTAGAGGCTCAAGAGGAAGAGGTAGAGGCTCAAGACGAAGAGGTAGAGGCTCAAGAGGAAGAGATAGAGACTCAAGAGGAAGAGGTAGAGGAGGAAGACAAGGCAGAGGGAGAGCTCAAAGCTCATCCCCATGTGTTGTACATGGTTTAACTAGTCGCATTACTTAGAATTGTTTTGGGAATCCTAGAAACCAAAGAGGAAGAGGATACAACAGAGGAGGCTATGGGAGCTCAAGAGGAAGATTCAACAACAACAATGGTAACAATAACAACTCATACAACAACAATAACTACCAAGGAGGATACAGAGGAAGGAGAGAATACAAAAATTATGCAAATGATCAAACCCAAGAGGACTCACTAATTTTGATGAACATGACCATGAAGCAAGGTAAACCAGATGAACATGTATTCTATATAGACTCAGGTTGCTCAAATCATGTAGCAAGGAATGTAGCTCTAGTCTCAAACTTGGAGGATCCGAGAAATGGACATGAAGTCCAAACAAGAGATGACACAAGGCATCTAGTGCAGAAGATAGGCAATGTGAAGACTTTAGATGATAATATGAACATATTGAACAAGGTACTATATGTGCCAACTATCACCAAAAACCTCATAAGTGTAGGTCAGATTGTTGAAAAAGGATTGCATGTCAAATTCACAAGGAATGGAGCATTTTTTGAGGATCCACATAAAGGATTCAAAAGGATAGCAAGAGGAGAAAAATCAAGTAGATTATTTACATTTGAGCTCCAAGATACTAGAAATATTGCATTCTTCAATTATGGCAGCCAAACTCTATCAGAGTTGGAACTTTGGCACAAGAGGTTACCTCACATAGGTGAAAGAGATCTAAAGAAAATCAATTAAGATCAAAGTGTACTTGGTTTACCAAACATATCCAAACAACACATGATCTACAAATGTAGTGCTTGCCAATTTGGTAAGTCACACATGCAACCATTCACAAAGAAGGGATACATTCATGGAGACTTATTGGAGCTAGTCCATACACATATATGGGGACCAAGCAAGGACGCTTCAATTGCTAGGTTCAGGTATTATGTGTCATTCATTGATGATTGTAGCACATGGACAATGCTATATTTTATGAAGCATAAAGATGAAGTGTTTTCATGTTTCAAGAAATACCTAGCACTTGTAGAAAATCAAAGAGTTAAAACTTTTAAGAGACTAAGATCAGATGGAGGGGGAGAATATTTCTCCCATTGTTTTGATACCTATCTCCAAGAGAGAGGGATCAAAAGAGAAATCACAACCATATATACTCGTGAGCAAAATGGAGTGGTAGAGAGAAGAAATAAAAAAGTTGTGGAGGTTCTAGGGTCAATGCTAAATGAGAAGAAATTATCCAACTACTTGTGGGTAGAGTTTATATACACAGCCACATCTATGAACAATAGACGCCCATCAAAAGCATTCAACTAGAGGAAGAATTTCCAACATTATCAAAAATGAATGAGCATACACTTGAAGCATCATGTGATTATGATGATGATTAGAAGACTCCAAGGAGGGAAATCAATTCTTGTAACCCCAAAAGTAAAGCCAAAGTGTAGGAATTGAGAGGTATGACAAAATCTTCTCAAAAAACTATAAGAAGGTCTACAAGAGAGAAAAAGAAGCTAGATAGGCATGGTTATGATACCTCTTTAGTCAGTAAACACTCAACATATATAGCACAAGAATCAAACTCTAAAGAACCTTCCACTTATGAAGGAGACAAGAAGAAACTAGAGTGGAGATGTTCCATGGAAGAATAAGTAAAAGCTCTACAAGAGAATCAGACTTGGGAATTGGTAGCCAAGAAACCATCTATGAAGTTTATCAGCTCAAGGTGGATATACGAGGTAAAAAAGACTTCTGATGGCTCAATTAATAGGTACAAAGCAAAAGGATTGTAGCCAAATGGTTTGCACAAATCCAAAGTATCGATTATGATAAAACATTTTCACCTTTTGCAAAAATGTCTATTATTAGGGTACTCATGAGTGTTGCATCTTCCAAGAATTGATGTTAGAAATGATTTTCTAAATGGATGGATTTAAGATGTGGTATACATGGCTCAACCTCCTTGCTTGGAAGATCAATCATATTGCACGTGTGTGTAGGTTGAGGAAAGCCTTTTATGGCTTGAAGAAAACCACTAGTGCTTGGAACCATAGACTTGTAACTTACTTGCAGGATAAAGGTTTTAATGTAAGCAAGGTAGATCCTTCCCTCTTCATAAAGAGGAATCAGTCAAAGGTCATATAACTATGATATAATCATTAGAGTAAGTGATGCAGAAGGAATCAAAAAAATCCAATCTCAAATGAAGTAAGAATTCAAGAGTAGTGATCTTGGTTTGCTCACATACTTCCTAGGTTTGGAAGTGGTATATACAGAGAAAGGTATGTTCCTCACACAAAGGAAATACATTGGAGATATTCTCTCTCAATTCAAGATGGAAAATACAAATTTTGTAGGTACTCCAATGGAGGTAAATCTAAAATTAAGTGCTCATGAAGTTGACCTAATTGAATATGTAACTAGGTATCAAAGTCTAGTTGGAAGTTCAAATTATGCTACTCTAACTAGAGTGGATACTTGTTATGGTGTAAGTGTGTTGAGTCAATTCATGCACGCCCCAAGGAAGCCTTACATGGAAGTAGTTAAGAGAATTCTAAAGTACTTGAAGTGCACAATCAATCAAGGGTTATACTATCCATATACATTTGGTATAGATGTTTAACTCTTTTTTTATGTAGATTAGGCAGGCTCTAGAGAAGATAGGAAAAGTGGATATGGTTATCTTACTTTTGCAAGTACAAAATCAATCTCATGGTCCTCAAACAAGCAACCCATCATTTCTCTTTCATCAATAGAGGCTGAATACACAGGACTTTTAAGTGCTTCACAAGAAGCTATGTGGATTAGAACCCTATATTCAAATTTAAGGTTGAACACTTCAACTCCACATATATTTGGAGATAATATTAGCTCATTACATCTTGATGTTAACCCTATCTATCATGCCAGGAATAAGCATATAGAAGCTCATCATCATTATTTCAAAGAGAAGATTATGACTAAGGAGATACAACTCTCATATGTATCAACTCATCAACAATGTGAAGATATAATGATAAAGGCATTTGATGGAAGCAAATTCAATAGATTCAAATCAATGATTGGATTATACGAGATTATGAAGGATTGAAGACTCAAGCATCTTAGGCTTGAGGGGGAGAAGTTGGTGCAATTAGCAAGCCTAAGGCTATGCTAATGACCCACAACTACACATCTATTTATCATCTCAAATAGAGAACCACATGTGAACTTATGCTTTTAAATTTTACTGCATTTACTTTGGATAATTCTAAAATCCAAGAGAATAAGGAATCTTGTGAAGTTACAAGGGTGAATCCAAACCTTAATTGTTAGAGAAATCAAATCAATTACATCCTTACAGTGCAGGATCAATTTTAGGTGAGGGAAAATTCAAATTGAAACTCAAAACATGTGTACAAATACACATACTCTTAGTCATGGGACAAATGAGCCATTTTGAAAGACATTGAGCTAAAAACTTGAGCATACCTTTGTTGGAGTTCAAGGTCTGTTCAAGAATGCGAAGAAGACAAGGAAGAAGAAGAAGCTTGGAGCACAACACACAATACTCATTGTATTACCACTAGAATGTACAAAGATAAGATGCACATTAGGGTTCTAGGCGTATATACAAGCCGAGGAAAAAACTCCTAAAGAGGGAAAAAGTTCCCCAACAGCTATAGTGTGTTCACACACATCACTACCTAAATATATCAACAATTCCTCCTTAGGAGTGATGGGGTAAACAAGGAGCTGGCACTCATGTATAAGGAAGTGTCAAGCTATGTGGAATCAACCCACAAATGGAAGTAACCCCAAAGCTTTGTGGAAAGCTTCAAACTTCTCCCTAGACAAAGCCTTTGCAAAATGGTCTAAAGATGCACTTAACCGCTTGCCAATGCTTGACACTTGGGCAATGCATAATCTTGCTCATCTATGACACAACAAACTGAATGTCTAGCCGAGTAATTCATAAGCACATCAAGCATCCAATAGCCTATTGATAGACAACAACATCAAATGCACCTCCAACATCATGAAGACTCAATCCTAAACGTGTCTCCATAGGAGTGGCAATAGGTTTGTAGTCTTCAATGCTGCAATAATGTGTCAATATATTTTGTTTGACACAAAGCTATTCCACCATCAACTTTCATAAACTCAATGCCTAAATAATGATGCAAGTGCCTCAAATCCGACATCTCGAATGATGCATGCAGAATATCCTTAAAATCACCAATATGCCTCTCATGAGGACCAATTAGCAGCATGTCATCAACATACATAACAATGATCATCAGCACACCATTTGCACACTTAACATATAAGGTCTTCTCTATTGGTTGTTCTCAAAACGATGTGTTATAAGGTAGGCATGTATCTTTTCATACCAAACATGTGGTGCTTGCTTCAAACCATATAATGCCATTCTTAACCTACATGCTTGGTTTTCATGCCCTTTTTGCACAAAGGCATGGGGATGAAAAACATACACTTCATGCAAATCACCATTTAGAAATGCAATTTTAATGCCCAACTGATGTATATTCCAAGCATGATGAGATGCAAGTGCACAGATGCCACAAACAATAGTCATTTGACAAGTAGTAGCAAAGGTCTCATCAAAACCAATGCCTCTTTCTTGAGCATAACCCTTTGCAACAAGCCTAGCTTTATACCAATCAGCTGTTCCATCACGCTTACACTTCAGCTTTTATACCCACTTAGTGCCAATGGACTTCTTACTAGGAGGCAAGTCACATAAAGGCTAGGTACCATTTTTCATTATAGCATCATATTTAGATTGCATAGAAGTCATCCAATTTTCTAAATTTTGTGTTTTATAAAATGAAATAGGCTCATTCTTATCAGAGAGACTAGAGGCAGCCATAGCATAGTAATCTGATGAAAAAGAGGCACTATGAGAGCCTAAATACGTATGATATGATAGAGATGCATCTAATTTGCTATCACGCAAAGTCTGCACCAGCCATTTTGGCATAGTTTTTTCCTCCTCAATATCAGCTCTCTCATCAACAAGTGCATCATGTAAATTTGCATGAGAAATGGAATGATCTACATCATCACATGAAACCTATAAAGGTTGAAACGTTACCTCATTTGCACCACCATTAGACTATCCACCTATAAAAAAAGGCAGCAAAGTGTCATACATGTCTTTGGAGCTAATTGATGTCTCCTTAGTACATGAAAGTAATGGCTAAATAACATCTTCCACAAAAACAACATGATGGCTAACCAAAATGCATTTACTCTATGGATGATATAGATGGTAGCCTTTACTTTTAGAACTATACCAAAAAAAAATACATTTCACTACTTTATCATCCAATTTCCTATGTTGTTGTTCCGGCACTAATGCATATGACAAAAAATAAAAAATGTGCAGGTGAGCAACAGATGGCTTGCAAGCATGTCAAGCCTCATATGGAGTGATGAATACAATGCTTTAGTGGGACACCTGTTAAGTACATATGTTGCACAAATAATAGCCTCAAGCCAAAAACTATGTGGTAAAGCCTGACTCTTGACCATACACCTTCCCATCTCCATGAGTGACATGTTCTTCCGTTCAGCAACTCCATTATGTTCTCGTGTATATGGCACTGTACACTAATGTTTTATCCCATGTTCAACCAAAAATGCATTAAAATTAGAAGATATATATTCCCCCCCTCGATCAAAACAGAGGGTGCCTATCTTAGATGTTGATAGATTTTCCACCAAAACCAAAAACTCTTTGAAGCATATAAACACTTCCGACTTTGCTTTCAATGGATATACCCATGCATGCCTAGAAAAATCATCAATGAAATCCATGAATTAAAGATATTTTCCAAAAGAGGGTGTCTGCATAGGACCATAGACATCACTATGAATAAGCTTCAATTTTTTAGTGGCTCGAACTGAGCCATCTTTTGGGAACAAGGAACGCGACATTTTCCCAAAATACAACCTTCATAGACATTTTTATCAGGTCCCTCAAGTTTGGGCAAAGAGGACACCATTTCATATTTTTGTAGGCATAGCAAACTAGCAAAGTTCAGATGACCAAAGTGTGCATGCCAAAGCTTTGCATCTGACATAGCCTGAGAATCATGTATTGCACATGCTAAATGATTCATAGATGTTTCATAGTCTATGAGCTTATACAACCCATGACATAAAAGACTAGAAGCAATAATGACATCGCCATTTGATAGTTCATGAACTGTACATCTGTCATCAAAAAATTTCACAATCAAGCCGATCTTGGCTAATGCAAAAACTGATAGTAGATTCTTCTTGATACCTCATACAAATGAAGCATGAGACAACATAAATGAACTATCCGTAGTAGTCAAAATGAACTTACCAACTCCCATGATACGATAAGAGGAGTTGTTGGCACATGTGATAGTATTCCTTGTAGAGGTGGGTTCGAGTCAGTGAAGAAACTGCACTACAAGATAATATGTCTTGTTGCCCCACTATCAAAGTACCAAACATCTGAGTCTACTACAGGCATACAACATTCATGAGAAGATGGGTCATAACTACAAACAGTAGTAAACGCCCATTCTTAATTCTACACAAGATTAGTAGACTCTGCTTTTCGTGTAGAGGCCTCTGCAACAACCATTCCAGCCTCTTTCTTCCTTGCCTCTTTAGCAGCTAGTTTTGGAAAACTCTTTATGACATGATCATTTCATTTACACTATTTGCAAAAAAAAAAATTGCGTTTCTATTTTCTTCTCGTCTCTATCATCCTTCTTTGATTGTGCAGAATTAGCAGATTTCTGCTCACTAGTAGAAGAGCTCCATTTACCTTTGTCCTTCTGGCTAGCCACGAAAGCTTGATCTACAACATGCATAATGGACCTATTTTGCCTAGACTGATCTTTCTACCATAGAACAAAGAATAACTCCTTAAATGTTAAGGCATTTAGATTGCCTTTCATCATCAACCGAAGAGTAGAAGCAAAACTCTGATATGAATTGAGAAGACCATTGAGAACAATCTGCACAAGTGAACTATCAAGCAAGACTTCATCTACAGAAATCAATTGTTCCTTCAAATCTTTGATCTTTTTCAAAAAATTATCCATGGAATCTCCTTCATTCATGTGCTCACTCTCCAATTGTTTTCGGAGGTAAGCAACACTAGCCTCATTCCTTGCCTGATATAAAGTGGTAAGTGTCTACCAAGCATCCTTAGTTGTCCTACAAGAGCGAATGTGAGGAATAATGGCATGTTTGAGAGACAAGGATATCAATGCATGTGCTTGAGCATCTCGGCCATCCTAATGAATTTTCTTTGTAGTAGGTGCAGCAAGAACCACAACGCAAATAGGAAGATGAAGAATATTGCCATCTTAAACACCATCTGCATCACCTTCAACAACTTTGCTTGCAAGTGTGATAGGATGTTTTTCAGCACCCTACATAATATTCCATAGTCCTTTTGCAACCAATACATGATGCATTGTATAAGCCCATAATGGGTAATTGGTACCATCCAACTTATCCTCAACAGCCAATAGACGAAATACATCACTGCTTTCTGCCATGGCCACTGAATAAAATATCTTGATGTAGAAAAATGACTATATCTAAAAAAGTTGAATAGAACTACCCTAATGAGTTATGCTAAACTTGTGGCAGACTTCAAGATGCTTATAGTGGCGAACTGAAACCTATATATGTCTTTGGCACAAAAAGATGAAATTTCCTACACAAGTGCTACGATAGTGTGTTTAGAGGCCGAGACGAGCTCAAATCACATAGCAAAGTTGTTTTGATCTCCTAATTACCCAGAGTATGCTCACGAATATTTGTGTGATTGTGAGAATGTGACCGGAGGGGTGTGGATGACGCCTAGATAAAAGGATGAGTTGCTCTGATACCAATTGTTGGAGTTCGAGGTCTACGGAAGCATGCAAACAACACAAGGAAGAAGAAGCATCTTGGAGCACAACACACAATACTGAATGTATTACCACTAACACGGATGAGAAAGAGAGCACGGATGGATGGGAATATGTTGATGATATTTCTTGCACATAGCATGAGAACCAGAGAGCCAAAAACTCTTTCATGGACGGCATGGAAGGCGCACAAGTTATGGCTCAACTCAAGTTTGGAATGTATTGAAGGGCGTTTTTCTTCCCTTATTTTTTGAAAACAAATGGAAATAGAGAAACACGCATGTGCCTAGTTCCCTTGTGGAACTGGAAAGACACCACATTTTAATAGTTTCTGGGAAGGACGAGCCCGTGCCATCCCTCCAAAAGTTGAAAGCATAGACCCAAAATTTTTCGTGTCATATGGCATTATATATGACATTAATACATACATGTTGACGTTGTGGCATCACAACTCATACTTGTCAAACCAGGGAGCATCTCATGAGACCCAAATGTTTGCGTAGAAGCACTCAGCAGACGTAATGGCGCTTCGTCAACATATGATTAACAACGTTATCAACAAGAAGATACAGCATAAGCATTGCGAATGATACAACTAATCGTAATCACAAGTATAATAACGACGTAATCATACATCAACGTGTCACAAGCGTTCGACAAGAAGAGAACAAGCATGCATGCACATCATGACGATGAGAGAGCAAGAGTCTATCTACAAACTAGCATAATCTCATTACTTCTCAAAGAGCTCCCCCTAAGAAGAGGTGGAGACCTCTTTATATACAAAATGGCAAGACAGCATGCTATGTGGGATTTCTCAACTGAAAGGAGAATGAATCCCACTTATTCTCTAGTGTGGCACTCACACACACCTATACAAGAGTGCTTTATTAACTAAATGAAAGGTAGAAAAAGGTACAAACGATGATGAAAAAGAAGTGGATCCGAGAAATACATGTTGTATCCTTCAACACTCCCCCCCTCCTTGACTTTGTCGTCCTCGACAAAGCTTTTGCCAGTATGGAGCTTCTGTGGAAGAGCATGTAGGAGTCCCTTTTGATCCTTGCACCATTGGAGTGCTTTGTGTTATTGCTTTTCTTCATCTTGCTTTTTGTTTGGAGTCGAATGCTTTAACTTGGTTCTTTTGCCTCATATGGATGAATATGCTAGAAATATATATATATATATATATATATATATATATATAATCCTTCTTTTTTTTTTTTTTTTTTTTTTTTTTTTTTTTTTTTGTGGTAATGGATGGATGATGCATGAGAATGATACGATAAAAATGTAGATGATATATACAAATAGATGAAATTAATTCATCTCTTCTTAGTCCAAATGCATGAGTGGGGACTAAGGGTGCATGGGCGGAAAACAAAAAAGTGTCTATGCACGGTCTTGTAATGTGACCCTATCTTATGCATACTCTAAAGATGCATACAATAAAAAAATGGTGCAAAAATGGACGGGTCTTGAGCAAAGTGCTCAAGGGTGAGGCGATGATGAGGCTTTCTCCAAATGTCCAACTCCAAGAGCCGCTTCTTTTCTATCAACCATTTGAAATGGATGCCACCTTTATCCACCAACCTGAAAAAAGAAAAATGAAAAGAAAATTTTTCAAATCTATGTACATGTGCCCTCTTTGTGCCTGGGTTAAACTAAGTGTGCCTAATGCTTGGCCTTTGGATGAGGCCCTATTCGTGTGCATACTTGGTGTGCATCTTAAACATATGCTGTGCATTGGGCAAGGTTGGGTCCGACACCCATGGATGCTGCACGAAGAGGTTTTAGGTCGCCAATATGTCTTCGCTTTGTTGGTCTTAGCCTTGAGGTTTCTCCTTGGATCTTTTCTAAGTGTTGGCTTGATTTCTTTGGATCCCTTGGTGAGAAGTGCTCGTTGTTGATGATAAGGCATGGTGAATCTAGACCGTAGATGAGGGGGTTGAGTTTGTATAAGAGCTTTCTTTGGTACCCATATCATAGTGCGATTTGGTTGGGCTCTAAGTAAGTTCTTGGCCACCCAAATTTGCTTTACATTACAAAGGGAAGGTGATTTCTTTTTTTTGGCAATAGGGTCTTTTGGGCCTTCTATGTGAGTCTTTAGGGATAACTCATCTTCACAAGGGAAATTCAACAAAGGTTGAGTTTTTTTACATACATCATGCTCATCCAATGGATCATAGGGTTGTGTGGTTTGAGATTGATCTGGAGATTCAGCGATGCATTTATCTGTATTACACATAGAATCTCTAGATATTACTTTATCTTCCATAGAACTCATACAAAATTCGTGAGAAGATTCCAAACTTAGAGGAAGGGGGGGCCCTTCCATATCCTCCAAGCACTTGGAGTCCTCCACATCATCATTCGTCAAGGTTTCCTGTGACTTACTCAAAGAAAGGTTAGATGAAAAAGCATGAGTGGAAAGACTATTTTGTGAATTAAGAGCACAATCTTTGAATAGATGATTATGTCCACAATCCATACAATGAGGATAATCATTAGGATTTCCAAAAGACTCACTAGTGGGGATGGACATAATAGATGGACAAGGCGCTTCAAACCCTTGATGTTCAAAAAACCTTTGAGTGCCTATGACCAAGTCTTCATCTATACCTTCCATGACAAAAAATGTTTCAAAAAATTCCATACCATTCACCACAATAGGCAACACAACTTGACCCATGCAATCATAATTTTCACCATTCATGAGGATAGGGGAATGCGTGGTTAGTTGGATGTTGTCCAAAATAATAGTCACTAAATCAATATGAATTAAATTCCACTCACAATTAGGGTTAACGTAAGCACACATATTTCTATGGTCATGACCAATGAATACATTTACAAAAGTGTTGCTATGTTCCCTAGTTGCAACTATGGAACCCACCCCTTTAGAAATCCCACCAATTTCCTCTACCCCTCGTAAATTTTCTCTATCTTCACCTTGATCATGTGTGATTACTGCATGCATTTCAATTTTTTCTTCCTTATTTTGTGCAACCTTTTCCCCCTTCCTTCTCTCTTTTGCCTTTTTCTTTCCCATGTTTTGTTGAAACAATTTTTGGTTTTTTGAGTGTTTTTAATATTTGTTTGGTATTTTAAGAGTTTTTTAGAATTTGTTTGAGGTTTTGTGTGTGTTTTTTGAATGTTCTCTAAGATGTGTAAATAAGTTCTAAAGGGGTTCTTCAAGCAAGAATCAAAAGAGACTTTAGCATTAACCTATTTATGATACAAAATTTGAAAAGTCCTTGAATGAAAAATTATTCATGCCTCAAATGTGTAAGTTCCTTCGCATAACTTTAAGCACCTAAGAGAAAGAAATAAATTGATATCAATCGATTGACAAATGCAGGAATTCGTGTCAATACCAACATTTTCCTCGGAGTTCTATCCTAGTGCTTGTATTCTTGTGTTCTCACTCATCCTTTTTAATGCATTAATGCTAGACAGCAGATGGCTTGAATCATTCATAATAAGTGATGCTTTAAAAGAATCAAGATGTAGTGGGCAAAACATCGAAGGGCAGGCATAGCAGGTTCATGAGAACTTGGACGGCCTTAATTTTGATGCCAATTGAGCAATAAATGCATTTTGAGGTAATGATTGCCGCCCATACAGAATGCCAAGGGATGCCCGATTTAAAATGCTAGAAATTCATACACATGTATGCTCATTAACGTTAATGCATGCAAACCTTTCAAATGAATCCAAAATCTACCTAATACATTCATACATCGTGCATTTGGAACCAAATATAGAAATCACGGCAAGGCGTTATTTGCTCGTTCAAAAAGAGCGGCCTGTTGCAAGGCGGACTCAGGACTATCAAGCGCCTTACCCGTCACCAGGATATCGTTCAGGTTCACCAGCAGCGCCAGTCACTTGGCTTTTTGCATATGCCTTCAAGTCTTCCAAATCTTTAAGAGCTGGTTCCCATGATGTGCTGCGCAGATCTTCCAACAGTTCCTCAGCCTTCTCTAGTGTTGCTATTTTCATTGCCAGGCTTACCTCTGCATAATTATTGAAACCAAGAAGCTTTGCTTGTTCATACTCCCTTTACAAGTGGCTATAGATATATATACACTAAGAGGCTTTGGAAGCTAAGGTCATTGGGAAGGTCCTACCATGCTCACGCATAGTGGTGTCTAGTCCCTTTACAAAGCACTACATGAGCCGTGCATGTGGCATATCCTTGAGACAAAATGTGAAAGCATATTTGCAATTCACAAATGTCAAATGAACATCGGATGCAACCCTTTTTTTTTTTAAATAAATGTTTTAGCCACATTTCAGCACCACATCCATTGAATGGATACAGATCAGAACAAACTGCATGACATCATAGCTTACATAAAACTGCACTCTCTTGACCACCCAAATGCGTGAAATTTTGGCCACCCAAGAGGATGAGCTGAACAAGGTCCCCATTCGAAGAATCTATAGTCAAGTCGCACAATTCGTCCATCATTTTGGCGTTCATCAATGTGAATTCAGGAGCAGCTAGGAGTCCCATTTTGAAGTTGTAAGAGGTTGCACTACTGTCCACGTTGGCTCTCTGACGTGCGCATGGTTACCCGCACTCTCAGTCCCGCAGTTGCACTTGTACACCTCCCTTTTTCCTTGGCTTTGACAGTAGCGGCTGATGATTAATCCAGATCCGCATTTATCTCTGTGTTTTTGCAGACATCTCATGCACTGATCCTGGACAAAATTGTCATTGCTCAGCATCGGCCGCTACAATATCAGCATTTCGTGCATAATCAGGTACACCGAATGTAGTGAATGCCGGATGCAATGAAGCCCCAGTATGGACCTTTTGAATGCTTCATGGATTTTTGAAGCGCTACAGTAGGTGACACCCGTCCTCCATAGTCTATCTCTGTTATTCTCCACGCACGTGAAGAGCTTTATTCCATCTATCTTCTCTCGCCTGACAATTGCGCTCCAATCTTTGGCTACTACATTGAACATCACCGCACGGTGCACACATATGTGGGTTCAGCAACAGTATTTTCAGATGTTCACTGCAGCGTTGAGGATTAATCCATTTTCTCTGGCACCGGATGTTTTTTGCCCTCGTACTTGATCCATTCACATCTGTCTTTATCTGTGTGACTAGCATCTTCGTCTTTGTCTGTGCGCACAGTCACAGGTAGCAGGAGAACAACACAGAACGGAATACTTGCCGTGCTTCTTGCGCAGCATTTTCAGAGTAGCACACGGAGCCATCCAATAGCTTCAGCGCTTGAGCCTTCTTAGCTACTTTCTCTGCAGCTGCTGCAGCTGCCTCTGCTTCTGCCATGGCCACAGCAACTGCACGTGCAACCTCCTGTGTCGTTGTGAGTTTGAATCGAGCATGATCGACATCTAGCATGGCTTTCTTCACACTAGGATCTGCGCCTTATAGTGAGATCTGAGACACCATCATCTCGGGAGCGAAGCTCCTGTCCTTCAGATCCACAATAGAGCGAGTAGCTAGCAGGATCTTCCAAACCCATGTTCCTTTACTCCGGCTCTGAGCGCTGCCACTTCAGCCGACGTCCATTTCTGCTTGGGAGCACCCATTTTTTCCTTTCACTTCTGCAGCACAAAACTCCCTCGAATGTTTCCATCTTCTTTGTCGAAGATGATTTATCTGTTGTAGTGCAACCTCATTTTCTATCTTCTTTCCTTCTCCAGTCAGTGAGAGAAATGAATGAAGTTGATTTTTGTGCAATTTTCTGTGTTCTATCGTTCACACTCTTTCCATGATGACTGTATAAGTGAGCAGTTGCGTCTGTTTACAGAGCATGATGGACCGAACGCTTCAGGCTGATGATCAGGCCCAACAAACTCGAACTCAATGAGTGGTGCGTCCATGGTAGTTAGCTACTGAGGAAATTCTTGAGCACCATGCTTGATATCTTCTGCAGTTTCATATGTCGCCTGCTCCATCTGTCCAGCTCTGTCCTGGAAGCCCTTTGCGCTTTCCTGCATACCATGCTTCATTGCGTCCACTCTTTCTTGAGCCCCCTGCTTTACTTCTTTTGCTTTTTCTTGAGTTCCACGCTTGCCCTGTCCGTATGCATCCTGTAGAGTGTCCTTCGCGCTCTCCGTGGCATCATCGACCTTCAAAGCCGTCCTCTGATAGCCTTCATGCAATGTGTCCTTCACCTTCCCAAAGGATATGGAAGAAGGCCCTTCATAGCATTCCCCAGTTTGTTGATGAAGATGATGAGCCAAAACTCCATTGATTTTTGTAGAAGAACCCCACAATAAAGTTATTTACACATGACTAACAAAAAATCGACAAAGTTAAGAGAAGAAATAACTAAAAGATTTCTAAAACTATGCCTATTCTACTCGTGTCTTGAAGAATCGCCACACATGGTGGATTAGTCACCCAAAAAGGGGATCTTCATCACACCAAAAAAGGCTCATCTCAACAAGTTTTTGTAAATCTTGCAAGCCGCAAGTGCTCACAAGAGCGTAATGAAATGAAGAACTAAAAAAAATCCTCATGAAAAGCTTGCATACACGTCTCTTCACGTCATAAACCATCACGTAAGTGACAAGAGAACGCTCCCCGGCAACGGCGCCAATAATTGTTGACGTTGTGGCATCACAACTCATACTTGTCAAACCAGGGAGCATCTCATGAGACCCAAATGTTTGCGTAGAAGCACTCAGCAGACGTAATGGCGCTTCGTCAACATATGATTAACAACGTTATCAACAAGAAGATACAGCATAAGCATTGCGAATGATACAACTAATCGTAATCACAAGTATAATAACGACGTAATCATACATCAACGTGTCACAAGCGTTCGACAAGAAGAGAACAAGCATGCATGCACATCATGACGATGAGAGAGCAAGAGTCTATCTACAAACTAGCATAATCTCATTACTTCTCAAAGAGCTCCCCCTAAGAAGAGGTGGAGACCTCTTTATATACAAAATGGCAAGACAGCATGCTATGTGGGATTTCTCAACTGAAAGGAGAATGAATCCCACTTATTCTCTAGTGTGGCACTCACACACACCTATACAAGAGTGCTTTATTAACTAAATGAAAGGTAGAAAAAGGTACAAACGATGATGAAAAAGAAGTGGATCCGAGAAATACATGTTGTATCCTTCAACAATACATCATACATAAATAAATGCATACATACATATACATACATGCATGCATAACATAGATAGATACATACATACATACATAAATACATACATACATTATTTACATACAAAAAAAATGCATATACATACATGCATGCATAACATAGATAGATAGATAGATACATACATAAATACATACATACATTATTTACATACAAAAAAAATGCATGTATAACATAGATAGATAGATACATACATAAATACATACATACATTATTTACATACAAAAATACATAAACAGCTACATACATCACAAATGTTTTTCTTTTTGTATAAAGAATGTTCTTTTGGAGATAGAATGTATTGTTTGTACGTAGAGTGTATTTTGTAGGTGGAAAGTATTTTGGTAGGTTATGTCTTTGCGAGCCTTCTTTGCTTATGGCCTGCAAGCCTTCTTTGCTTATGGCCTGCAAGCCTTCTTTGCTTATGAACTCAGAGCACTATGGTTATTTTTTACTAAGTTCCATAGTATAGTGGAAATGTCTCTTGCCGTATGGCATTATATACAAGCATACAACATATGTACATACATACTTTGCATACTTTATTAGAACCATACATACATACATACATAAACACATATACATACATAAAAACATGCACACATACATACATACATACATACATACATACATACATACATACTTTACATATATACATACATATATTCATACATACATACATGCATACATACATAGATACAAGCATATATACATGAACAGATATAAAAATAGGTTTTAGGGGTTTATACAAAAATACATAGTTAAAATCATTAAAAAATAGGGTTTATGGGTTTAAACAAGCATATATACTTAAGTACATTTATACTTAAGATTAATTTATGTACAATTTTCAAGTTGTTGGATGAAAATACTTTGTACCTCAACCTAGAGAAGATACAATTATGTTTATCTGAGTTTGATTACTATGACATATAGTTTCCATAGATGGAACTAGAGTGGATCCATGGAAAGTTTCTTTGATCCTCGATTGATCGATTCCTCTGAATGAGTGCTACTCATCATCATTCTTAGGACTATCAGGCTTCTATCGGAAATTCATTGCCAACTATTCACACATAGTTGCACCATTGATAAATTTATTGCAAAATAGTCCTACATTTGTGTGGGTTAGTGCACAACAAATAGCTTTTGATGCATTGAAACAAGCAGTTTCAAATCCCCACATTTTGTTAGTGGTAGATCCACAAAATCCTTTTGAGCCAAAAATTGATGCTAGTAGCATCAGGATTGATGTAATTTTAATTTGGGATGGAAAACGAGTTGCTTTTGAAAGTAAGGAATAAAACTTGGCCTCTATGAATAGGAACTATATGCAATAGTTCATGCTTTGAGGATTTGGACACACTATTTATATCGAGAAACTTTTGAAGTCTTTTAACAAGTCATCACACATTGAAGTATTTTTATTCCCAACTTGATCTTTGGGGGAGACAGGCTAGGTGGGTTGAGTTGATGCAAGAATTTAATATGGAAATTCTATATAGAAAAGGAAAGAGCAATGTAGTAGTAGATTCATTATCTCCTATTTTGCATCATATCAACTTTACAATTTAAGATAGTAAGTTAATTCAAGATATTAAAGATTCACAGATTGATAATGACTACTATCTATTCAAAGTAAACAAGTTGTCAAACAATAATGAGAATAAGACATTCTCTAACATTCAACTTGAGCAAGGTCTGCTCAAAATCAAAGGAAAGATTTCTAGCCTCATTCCCAAGAAGGAAAGTTTAGAAAAGAAGTCACTTTTGAGAACCAGGATGTAATTTATGTGGGACATCCTTGTATTAAGAAAACTTTGTAGCTCATTAGATGCACTTTGTGGTGGCCAACAATGGTCAAAGATGTGAACAAGTATGTAAGTCAGTTTTTAGATGAATTAAGTAGAGCGGATAAGTCCTCCATGTCTGCTACAACCATGAGAAAGACCACAGTACTTCTCGGACAATTTTTCCATGGATTTCATAATGGGATTACCTACAAAACCACAATAGAAGAATGCTATTCTTGTGGTGGTGGATTGCTTAATTAAGTTGGCATATTTATTCCTACTAAAGAATGTGAGGAAGCTGTACAAGATGTGGGACTATTCATTAAAAACATGTATAGACTCCATGGTCTACCTAAGTCCATGGTTTTGGATACTAGATCCTTGCTTTAAAGGAAATTTTTGGAACCATGTGTTTAATGAACTTCAAGTGAAGTCAAGATGAGTAGTGGAAAGCATCCATAGACAGATGAGTAGTCAAAAAAATGAATTGGAATAGTTTCATTCCATTAATTGAGTTTGCTTATAACATTTGGAAACACAAGACTACTAAGTTGGAACCTATTGAGGAGTTTTATGGGTTTATCCCACACAATCTAGCTACCATAGGTTTACCTAGGAAATCTCTCAGTGCTTCATAGTTTCTCACATATCCATGCACTCACATATGCTCATTGGGAATCAAAAGCTCTGATTCACAAACACTTTCCTTCCTTGATCATTGAGGACAAAATATCTAGTAGCATGGACAAGCCATACATTCACATATGCTACTTGCGAATGGAAAGATCTGATTCACAAACATTCCATTCCTTGATCATTGATGACAATGATCTCTTGAAGGGGGAGAGAGTGTTAGATTTATTTAGACCAGCATGGTCTACCATTGGCCTACCTATATTTGGTCAAGGACTCTAGCCGAGTCAAGGACTAGATCTCAGGGGTGCCAAGCCTCTAGCACAAGTCTTTGAGCTTATTCCATACGTTCTATAACAACAATTTGTTGAGGTCTATATGCCACTATGAGTTGATGCTTGAATCCTTTACTCTTGTGGAAATATTCAATCTCTTTTGATGCAAACTCACCACTACCATTTTTCTTGAATTTCTTAATCTTCTTCCTTGTTTCAGTTTCAAGTTGTTGAAGCCATTCTTTAAAAGTTGAGTTTTTGAATGCACCATTAGATGTTCATTTGAATGCAGCCAGGAGAGTGGTTAGATATATCAAGCACATAGTTAACCACATTCTACTCTTATGGAGATGGAATACAAATGTGATTCTCAATCACTTTCTTTACACAACAATGTCTAAAACTCTCTTCCCCGTTGAAATATTGTTGTCCTAAATGATCAACTAGGAAAGTACTTGTGAACTAGAGCTTTTGATTCCCAAGTAGAATCTATAAGCAGGAAGATCTAATTGATAAGCAACATCACTAAGCTTCCTAACTATCTTCCAAGGTCCAAAAAATCAGGGTCAAATATTAGTGCACTTTTGTGTGGATAGTGAAGTGGATCATGTGACTACTTGAGGAAAAACTATATCTCCTTCTTCAAAGACTCTAGGAGATCTCTTCCTTATTAGGGCAAAAAAAAGCCGAATAGGGGCCTTTAACTAATGATTGATGAAGAAAATTGAAAATAGGGTGTTTTTACATGTACACAAATATAACATTCCTATCTCCTTTAATCCTACGAACAAAGGCTTCTTTTTAGTAGATATGCTCCAAAAGTGTCGATAAGGCAACAAAATGTTTTGTATTCAATGTAGTATTTTTTTAATTTTCATACAAGGATGGATATTTTTGCACACCACAAAATGTGAATCTTTAAATTTTCAAGAGAAAAAAGAATTTTGAAGATACACAGTATTTTTGGTTTCTCAAAACTCTAAGATCTTTTTGTCACACTTGATACAACAAATCAAAAGTTTCTACAAAACTCTTTGTCTATGTATACTCAAAAAGTTCGTGAGTCTCGGTTTTTCATTTTGAACATTTGCTATTATTTGTTTGAGTGTTCGAATGGCTTCTATTTCTTGTTTCGTTTCAATCGCATAACCTCATACGCACTTCAAAGCTGGGTGTATGCATATGCACATAACTCTATGCGTTGTCACACACACACATACACATTTACAGCTCATACACAATATATCTCTTTATTGAAATTTCTCAACTCATGCCTCTATCACATTCAATTAATATTTTTTGTTTAATTAGTTACACTTCAGTAGTATTCTTTGTCATTATCTGATATTTTTTTTATTTATGGTAAGCTTGTTCAAAGAACTAATTATCGTTATTGTGCACGACAAAGAAAGAAATCCATGTAGAGATATCTTTGAAGTTTCCTATATGTATACTCTTGGCTCTTTCCCTCATCTCTCATAAAAATCAAGCGCTAAAAGATGCACATTCAATCTCTTATTATTTAACAAATAAATTACTATTAAGCAAATAAACGATTCCTTGCAAGGAACTCTTTTTACAATCGTCCAAAAAGTAGAATGTTCATTGAATTTGACATTTCTTTTTGGTAGAATCCATCCAAGTTTATTGTTGATATATTTAAGTAGTGATGTGTGTGAACACACTAGGACCGTCGGGGCACTTTTTTCCCTCTTTAGGAGGTTTTTTCCCTAGGCTTGTATATATGCCTATTGCCCTAATGGGCTACTTATCTTTGTACATTCTCTAGTAATACATTCAATATTGGGTGTTGTGCTCCAAGCTTCTTCTTCTTCCTTGTGCTGTTCGCGTGCTTCCGCAGACGTCTAACTCCAACAATGGTTCAGAGCAGGTCGTTGCTTCATCTAGGGCGCGGTCAACACTTCTCTATTTGTAGTCTTAGATTCACACGAAATTTGGTGAGCATACTCAAGGTGTTTCAGAGATCAAAACAGCTTCGCTATGTGGTGCCGAAATCGCGATCTGACCTTGTTTCGGCCTCCTGTTACAGGTCTCGAAGTCTGTTACAGGTCTACTGGAATTCATCTGGGCAGTCCTATTCAACTTTCTAAGATACAGTCATTTTTCTTCATCAAGGTATTTTAGTCCCCGGCCATGGCTGAAAGCAGTGATGTATTCCGTACCTTGGCTCTTGAGGATAATTTGGATGGTACCAACTACCCGTTATGGGCTTATATGATGCAACATGTGTTGGTTGCAAAAGAACTATGGAACATTGTGCAGGGTGTCAAAAAATGTCCTATCACACCTGCAACTATTACAACTCCAGGTATTGAAGCTGATGCAGAAGGTGTCGAAGATGATGATATTCTACATATTCCTGTTCATGCTCCGGTTTCTGCTGCACCTACTGCAGAGCAGATTCCTTGGGATGGTAGAGATGCCTAGGCACATGCATTGATAGCTTTGTCTGTCAAACGTGCCATTATTCCTAATATTCGCTCTTGAAGAACAGCTAAGGATGCTTGGGATACACTTACCACATTGTACCGAGCTAGGAATGAGGCTCGTGTTACTTACCTCCAAAAACAGTTGGAGAGTGAGCACATAAATGAAGGTGATTCTATGGATAGTTTCCTAACAAAGATCAAAGACTTGAAGGAACAGTTGATTTCTGTTGATGAGGTTATAACAGATAGCTCACTTGTGTAGACCGTTCTGAATGGTCTTCCTGATTCATATCAGAGTTTTGCTTCTACTCTTCGGTTGATGATGAAAGGCAATCCAAATGCCTTATCATTTGAGGAGTTAGTCTATGTTCTATTGCAAGAAGATCAGTCCAGGCAAAACAGGCCCATTATGCGAGTTGAAGATCAAGCTTTCCTGGCTAGTCAGAAGGGCAAAGGAAAATGGAGCTCTTCAACTAGTAATAGAAATCTGCTAATTCTGCATATTCGAAGAAGGAAGATAAAGATGAGAAGAAATCAGAAAAGCAGAAATTGTTTTGTAAGTACTGTAAAGGGAATGATCATATCATAAAGAACTGTCCAAAACTCGCTGCTAAAGAGGCAAAGAAGAAAGAGGCTGGAATGGTTGTTGGAGAGGCCTCTACACCAAAAACAGAGTCTGATAATCTTGTGCAGGAAGAAGAGTGGGCGTTTACTAATATCTATAGTTTTGACCCATCTTCTCATGAGCAGTGCATGTCTGCAGTAGACTCAGATGTTTGCTATTTTGATAGTGAAGCGACCAAACATATTACCTTGCAGCATAGTTTCTTCTCTTCACTCGAGCTTGCCTCTATAGGGAATACTGTTACATGTTCCAACAACTCCTCTTATCTTGTTATGGGAGTTGGTAAGATCATTTTGACTACTGCTGATGGTAGTTCTTTCACTTTGTTAGATGCCTTATTTGTGCCAGGGATCAAGAAGAACCTGTTATCAATTTCTGCATTATCCAAGATTGGCTTGGTTGTGAAATTTGTTGATGATAGGTGTACAGTTCATGATCTGTCAAATGGCGATGTGATTATTGCTTCTGGCATTTTATGTCGTGGGTTGTATAAGCTCATAGACTATGAAAAATCTATTAATGATTTGGCATGTGTAGTAAATGATTCGCAGGCTATGTCAGATGCAAAGCTTTGGCATGCACGTTTTGGTCATCTAAATTTTGCTAGTTTGCTACGCCTCCAGAAATCTGAAATGGTGTCCTCTCTGCCCAAACTTGAGGCACCTGGAAAACATGTTTGTGAAGACTGTATTCTGGGCAAAATGTAGCATTCGTCCTTTCCAAAAGATGGTTCAGTTCAGGCTACTCAAAAATTGCAGCTTGTACATAGTGATGTCTGTGGTCCTATGCAGAAACCTTCTTTTTGGAATTATCTTTACTTCGTGACTTTCATATATGATTTTTCTATGCATGCATGAGTATATCCATTGAAACCTCTTTTGCATCAGATTGCTATGCTATGGCTACATCTAGTCTCTGTGATGAGAATGAGCCTGTTTCGTTTGATGAAGCACAAAATTCAGAAAATTGGATGGCTGCTATGCAATGTGAATATGATGCTATAATGAAGAATGGTACTTGATCTTTATGTGACTTGCCTCCCGGTAAGAAGGCCATTGGAATTAAGTGGGTATACAAGTTGAAGCGTAAACCACATGGTACAGTTGACATGTATAAGGCTAGGCTTGTTACAAAGGGTTATGCACAGGAAAGAGGCATTGATTTTGATGAGACCTATGCACCTACATGCCATATGACTACTGTTCGGAGCATCTGTGCACTTGCAGCTCATCATGCTTGGAATGTACATCAGTTGGACATTAAAACAGCATTTCTGAATGGTGACTTGCATGAAGAAGTGTATGTTTTTCAGCCCCGTGGCTTTGTGCAGAAAGGGCATGAAAACCAGGTGTGTAGGTTAAAGAAGGCATTATGTGGTTCAAAGCAAGCACCACGTGCTTGGTATGAGAAGATACATGCCTATCTGATTGCACATGGTTTTGAGAACAGTCCAACTAAAAGCACCCTATATGTTAAGCGTGCTAATGATGTGCTTCTGATCATTGTTGTCTATGTTGACGACATGCTGCTCTCTGCTCCTATTAAGAAGCATATTGCTGATTTCAAGGCTGATTTGCATGCCTCATTTGAGATGTCTGATTTGGGGCACTTGCATCACTATTTGGGCATTCAGTTTATGCAAGTTGATGGTGGAATGGCTTTGTGTCAAACAAAATATATTGACACATTATTGCAGCGTTTTGGCCTTGATGACTGTAAGCCTATTGCCACTCCCATGGAGACAGGTTTACGATTGAGTCTTCATGATGCTGGAGATGCATTTGATGTTGTTCTCTATCAGTAGGCTGTTGGGTGCTTGATTTACTTATGCATTACTCCGCCAGATATTCAGTTTGTTGTCTCACAGATGAGGAGGTTTATGCATTGCCCAGGAGTCAAGCATTGGCAGGCAGTTAAGTGCATCTTTCGCTATTTGAGTGGTGCTCGGCTACTTGGGTTGTTTTATCCCAAGGGGGGATCACTACCACCAGATTTGCATGCTTCTTCTGACTCTAATTGGGCTAGTTGCTATGACGCTCGTGTGTCCACTAGTGGCTTTTGCTTCATGCTTGGTAGATCATGTATATCTTGGTTGAGCAAGAAGCAGCCTATTGTGGCCACTTCCAGTTATGAGGTTGAGTATAGGGCAGCTTTCACAGCGACTGTTGAGTGTGTGTGGCTCAGACACCTTATGGGTGATCTGGGTGTTGGTCAGACTTCTGCCACCACCATCTTCACGAACAGTTAGAGCGAATCGGCAGTTGCGAGGAACCCTTGTGTTCCATGCTTGCACTAAGCACATTGAGGTGCATTATCACTATGTCACGGAGAGGTTCTCTGTTGGGGAGATCAGCTTGGCATATGTGCCCGCAGCAGGAGAACATTGCAGACCTTTTCACGAAGGCTCTCCCTAGGGAGAAGTTTGAAGCTTTCGGCAAAGCTTTGGGCTTACTTCCTTTTGTGGGGTGATTTCCACACAGCTTGGCACTTCCTTATACATGAGTGCCAGCTCCTTGTTCACCGCATCACTCCAAGGGGGGATTTGTTGATATATTTAGGTAGTGATGTGTGTGAACACACTAGGACCGCCGGGGCACTTTTTTCGCTCTTTAGGAGGTTTTTTTCCCCGGGCTTGTATATACGCCTATTGCCCTAATGGGCTACTTATCTTTGTACATTCTCTAGTAATACGTTCAATATTGTGTGTTGTGCTCCAAGCTTCTTCTTCTTCGTTGTGTTGTTCGCGTGCTTCCGCAGACGTCTAACTCCAACATTTATTCACACGTGTTTGAATTTTTTTTTTCTCTTTTAAATTGCATTGTACGAGATCATTAGTCTGATAGAAGGAAATATTTTCACGTCCCACATAAAGGAAATTCTAGGAAGATGTTAGTGTAGGGTAGAGGGTTACAAATTAGCATGTGAAGAACATACTTGAAAAGCAATAATCAACATACATTCTTTTTCCTCGTTGATAAGGTCCTCATAACTTATAGGGTCCTCAGTTAGCTATTTATATACACATTAATGCTTGAATTCACCTTAGGTTATAGACTGTTGCTCGAGCACAATGGTGAGAACCACGTTAAGAAGCTCCACCTCCTTAATGTCAATCCGTGGAAGAGATAGGAGTGATATGAAGATCGTGAATGTGAGATGAAGTGAGAGTGAAGGTGAGAAGCATAGAAATGCACACACACATACACACACACTACGAAGAGACAAGCAAGACACAATGGAAGGTGAGAAATCAACTCTATTACTCAAGAACACTATTACAAGCTCAAAAGAACTCTAACCTCAAACAAGCTAAAACTAATCAATCCCAAAAATGAGCTCTCTAGCTCTTTTTATAGTTTCTAGACTAGTTTTGACCGGTTTCACATCTAGTGACCGGCATAGTTAAAAATTAGGTCCTAGATGCTATTTGGAAGGGTAAACGGTGTCTAAAAATAACAAAAATTGATACGCTTGTTCTACCTAAGCTCCTCAAGCTTGAGGACTCCTCGGCTTGCACAAAATGGAGCTATGGGTTACAAAATGGGGTTTTCTATGTTACATATGTTACAATAGTGATGAAAATCATTGTTGGAGGTTTTTGAAAAGTATTTTTAGAACATGATTCTTTGAAAAAAGATTCCACTGGCTCACTGCTCCGTCGTTACATGCTTCCGCGTCGTCTGTGCCTCTGGGGTTTTTTATGTTACATATGTTACAATAGTGATGAAAATCACTCTTGGAGGTTTTTGAAAAGTATTTTTAGAACATGATTCTTTGAAAAAAGATTCCACTAGCTTCCTGCTCCGTCGTTACATGCTTCCGCGTCGTCTGTGCCTCTGGCTGCTTCCAACACCCCCCTCCCTCTCGCTTCTGTCGTCCCTGACAGAACCTTGTTGTGAGGTCTGCCGGATATAGTTCTGTAGGAGGTCTTGAGCGAGGGTGTGCTCGGAGATACGAATGCCTCGGGCAAGATCTGCCTCGAGTTTCTCCCAGTCGATTGGTTGCGGTTCTTCCGGTGGCGGGAGCTGATAGTGTGTGGAATAGACCATTCGTTCACAGGCAAATAATTGTAATAAATGTGTAGGTCTGCTTATGAATACCTCTGAATGGTATTCCCAGAAGTCGGTTGTGAACATCTCTTCGAACGTCTGCTTGTAGCACGCCGGTAGGTACTTTATTCTGCAATGCCAGGCATAACACACCCGTAGCGAGGGCGTTGTACTCATATCATATACCAGATCAAAATTGCCATGCTCAAAGCCCGGGGTGTTGACATGTGGTGCCTTGACGCGTCAGAAGACTTTAAAAATCATTTGCATCATGTCAAAGATTTTGACAGTCATATGCGCCGCTATATCATCCATGTGCTTTAGTCTAGGGAGCCAGTGGTGAATTGTAGCCATCATGTAGCCTACAGTTGGTAACTCAATGGGTGGCTTAAAATAGGGGTAATTCAACCAGTCTTGGTACTGCTTATTGTTTTGTACCTTAATAGCAAAGGCAGTCCAGGAGCGGCGTCATGGTACTGGTCCCCAACACGGGTTATACTTCAACTGCAAAGGTGCCTTTACCCATGTACTCATCATTTCTGGATACTTATGTAGTAAATCTTTGCGCCACTCTGGTTGATAGATCACTCCTTGCTGTGCCTCAAGTGGTAGATCGGCCGCCTCGAATTGAGTCGCATGCGATGGTTTCTTACCTGTTACTTTCTCAATGGCTAACTGGTATTCAGCCATTAACATAAAATACGGTTTATACTGTAGCTCATGCCCAGATATGTATCGTCGCGGGGCCAAATGAGCAAAGAATGGAGACTGTAAAATTCTTTCCTCTATCATCGCCATGGCATGTAATTATGCCTCTACTCTAGCTGAGTGTGTTGTCCCAAGTTCCTCAATAGTCTTCATCCACGCGGGGGTCGGGAGTTCGTAAGTCATCTGGCCTTCAGCCGTGACACGTCCGCCTGGGATGGGTTGTGGCTCGTATGCCTCTTCAAACGCTTCCTCCACCGGGATGGTGACAGTTTCTTCCTCAGCTGGAAGCTCAGGTGGGGAATCTAGCCTTGGTGGTGCTTCATATACTACAATCCTTGATTCAAGGTTTGATACCTAGGCCCGTAATGCGTTGAGTTCCTCTAAGATGTCAGGAGAGGGGTCCACAGGTGTTGGTATGTCTGGGTGTGTCGGTGCTCGTAACTGGAGTAATTTATGATCTTCTTTGAGTTTCTGTAACTCCTCGTTCATGCGGTCGTATTCATCTAGCAGTCTTACATGATCTTCTAGCAGCATCCTCATCGAGTCTGAGGGAATGGCTTTGAACCTGCTAGGACTGAGTGGTTGGTCTGGATGGTCGAGCGCTGCTTCTAAGTTCTCTCGGTTCTGATCCTGTAAACGCTGATTTTCTTCCTTGGCGGCTGCTAGGTGTCTTCGTAGTAAGCCCATGTTTCGTGTTAGCGTTGCATTGCGGACTATTTGGGCTCTTAATAAGTTATCCAGGTCAGCAGTGGCTTCTTTAGCGTTTTCTTCGCTTTCTAGTTCCAATTTGTGATATGCCTCACGTAATTCCTGGTATCGGGTGTTTAGAGAGGCATTCTCAATAGACAATAAATTAAGCTGCGACTGTAAGTCATTGGTTGTCCTCTGCAGCTGCTGGTAATTATCGCCAAGAGATGTGAACTCATCTCTTACTTGCGTCATACACATGAACATCTGTCGAAATGCATTATCTACAATGGGTGATAGTATTAATGAGGTGCTAAATGAAGATGCAGTGGGTGTAGATGCAACGGGAATGGGGAATGGGGGTGGGAAGGTGGATGTTGTGGTGATTGTGGAAAATTGGGAGGTGCCTAAATATGTTTGTGCTGTGAGTGAAGTGAGTGATGGTGCAGTGGGTGGTGAGATGTCCATGTCATTGGACGTGTCCAGTGCGGTGACTGTGAATAGGGGTGTGACTGTGGGTGCTTGTGCTGGTGTAAATACGGGATTTACAAAGGTTGAGGAATAATTTAGAGGGGGGCTGGCTGGAGCAGCTTGGTGGAAAGGGGAAATAGGGGTTACAGTGGGTAGGGGAGGTGAGACGGGGGAGAAGGTTAATGGCGGTGGGAATGGGAAAAGGGGTCTTGGAGTTGTGGGGAAGGATGGAAAAGCTGGCTGGAGGAATGGGTTGAATGGAAAGGTGGATGTGTGAGGGGGTAGACTAGGTCTAATGGGTGCAGGAATTGTGGGCTGAGTGGTCGTAAAGACGATTTCTGCTATGCCACTGGCGAATGAAGATGTTGGTCTGGGGGAAGGAGGGTGAAGAGGGGAGGCTGGATGGACGGGCGGTGATGGGGGAGCGGTTGGGGTGGTCGGTACGTCAGTGACTACTGAGGTATGTACAGTTGTAGCACGGGGTGGGGAATCTACAAGGATGGTTTCTGCTGCCAACAAACTTTTGGGGACGAGGCGGGCCTCCCTGGCTTGTTCTGAAGACTGTGCTCCTGTTGGTACACGAATGTATTCGCCAGGCTTTGAAAGTAGTCGTACCCTGCGGGGGTCAAACTGCGGTAGTGGCTTTCGTTGCAAGTACATGAGCGCTTCGTTACAGCCTACTGATTTGACTAACTCGCGGAATCCTTTGATGTATGCGTCTTCGAATCCGCCTGTGACAAGTTCTTGTTCTATTATTGTTTGACTCTCTTCCTCTGTCAGCTTTTTGCGTGCCCAAACTTTTTCCATAGTTCTATACAGCTTTTTAATAGCCAGTGTGTAAGCTGCTGCTTCGTAAGTTTCATCTTCATGGGTACTTGTATCACCATGTGTGTCTGTTTGTTGTCCTTGGCCATCTGTCTGCTCATGCTCTTGGGATTCCTAAGTTCCCTGGCTAGCTTCGTCGTCACCTTCGTCGTCATCGGTTGCTGTTCTTTCATCATCAGAGCTAGACACAATCTGTCCTTGTGGCTGATCCCTGGGTGTGGTAGGGTAGCTAGGTCTTTCATATTCTTAAGAAAACAATTGTCCTTCTGAAAACTGGAACTCATTGGAGAAAGCATCAGGCATCTCAAAATCAAAAGTTTGGTCCAGTGGCTCTGCTTGTCCTGCTTCCAAATGGGGTATCGGAAAAGAGAAAGCTTCCGCACCAATAGTGGTGGGAAGTTCAGCTGCTGTGGTGACAGGTTCTGTGGTTGTGGCTGCTTGGGGTTCAACAGTACTGGTGGCGCCCTCCGGCGTAACTGGTCTTGATAACCGTATACGAATTGGTGGTACCGTGGGAGTGGCTGTTGTTGGTGACTGCTCTGGAGATGGTTGTGGCGAGGGTGATTCTGGGACTTGTAGGCACGGTATGGTTCCTCTCATGCGTTTGCCGGCTCTACCTTTGCTAGACTTTCTAGCCTGCTTAGTGGTCCCTTTGAATGCTTTCAGTCCCTCACTTGTCATGGCAAGCTCAATCGGTAAGTCATACGCCAAGCACACATATATGATCCTGGTGAGTGCGCAGCATCCATTGATGACTTTCCTTCGTTCCCATCTATGTTGGGCCAAATAGAGCTGATCAATTATCCAGCTTGCAAGGTCTACTGTTTGAGGGCCAGTGCATGCTAAGTATAAACCAAACCATATTCTCTTGTGGGGCATGGTAAAACGATCCTGAGCTGGGAAAGCAAAGTGCTGCATGCATATCCGCAGAGGCTTGGAAAGCTCAGGTGTTATAGCAGAAATGTCCTCCCACTTAGTTACGTCACCACGTTTCATCTGCTCGGGGACTAGCCGTTCTCTCTCTGTCGGAGTGTGTGTTCCATGGATTTTGAGAGCTGCACGAATTAAATCTTTGGACAAATAAAACCTTTTGAATGGAGGGTCATTTACCAAGGATGGTAACATGAATGTTCCGGGTAGATCCTTGTTCTCTGAAGCCGTTAAGGTGGTTACCAAGTAAAAACATCTGTAAAAATCAGGTTTAGGCAGAGGGTCACTAAAGTATTCTGTCAATCCCGCTCGTGCCCAAACGTGCGTTAAATCTTGTGTATTTAGTAGTCCTTCAAATTCTCTTGAAAAGAACTGGTACTTGGTCCATGTGCGCAAATCAAATGCCAAATTGGCCTCAAATATGAAATTAGCGTCCGCTAAGGGTCTTGCTAAGCCTTGAAACCAGTGAGAATTACGATGAATCTTCTCAGTGTATCCTCTAGGAGGATCGTCTATTGGCATGGGTCCTGGAAAACCTTGAAACTCTGGTGGTTGCACCGTCAGATAAGATTCCGCGAGTAATTCTCCAATATGGGCCATTGGTGTGCTTGGGCCAGCTTATCGTGGTCCTGGTTCGGTTTGCATGATGACTGACGAGTAAATGGAAAAGATCTGCTACAAAAGATTAACACATTAGTATGGAAATTAATTATGATCCCATTAAGGTGAGACCGCAATCCCTTTCCATAACCGATGTATAACCCGTGTAGCCAGGTGTTGTGAGGTGGTTAATGGAATGATTATTTGCAAAACTAATGCAGGTCTCTAGACGCCTACATGGTCCGATTATGCATACATTTCTTGATGAGCTTTTATCATGCATGATGTGGGGTTATGGTCTGTGAATTTATACAAGGTTTGGTTGAGGGTGAATTATTACAAGGGTGGAGTTTAAACGGGATGGGAGAATTGTTAGATAATGGGGTACAAGAAGACGTTTGGATACGTTTCGGTATCCATTTCTTAAGAGTCCTTGGGTAGGTGGTGTGGTTCTGTTGAGGTACAGAAAGTGGTATCGGGTTTGGTGGTATTGAAGGATGAAAAGATTTTGGAGGGGTATATATTACATGGCTAGAGTGTTGGGCTATAATACATTGCTTGGGTACCCAAATATGCATGAGTGTGGGTCTATGGATAAGGTATTTCTTGGCGATCCAAATCTGTCGAGTATTGGTGCTTGTAGAAGAAGATCGAGGGGACTTTGAATGCTGACTCTGCTTTTTTTGAAACTTTGTCCTGTTCTTGTCTGCAGTGTTGCCGATAGGCTGTGGTTGCTGTCCTTTTGGCACCCATATTTGTCTCGTGCCACTTGTTCTGTGATGTTGATACTGCTGCTGTCTTTGCCTTAACTGGTGGTGTCGTCGGTCTTGGTTCCTCTGTTGTGGTTGACTCCTTCGTGGTTGGGTTTGAGAGGTCCATTGGACGCTCTGCTTTGGAAAAGAAGGGAGATCCAACACTTGCGTGACCTGCCCATTAGGAAGTGATTCGTTCTTTATCTTTAATCTAGGCCAGCCCGCAGCAAGTTTGGAAGGATGAGCACCGCAGGGTGTTGTGCTCATTTGGCCGCTGATGCAACCCACCTGACCGCTGATTGTGTCCATCTGCCCTAGCGGTTGGGTAGCTGGCCCTTCTAGTTTGCAGGAAGCCCCAGGGAAGAGCTCCTGTCGTCCTTCTGATTGACAATTGTCTATAGCCAAGCCCGAGTGGGTTGGTGTAGATGTTACGTGATTGATCTGACCCAAGATCTTCCGATCTTCCATCGCATGTATTTCATAGGGTCTAGGGTTACAAACCTCAGTCGGAATGCCATTAGGGAAGTCAAGCGGTATCACTCGCTTCTGTTCTAAGGTTCCAATCTGTAAGGAGCATTGTCTAAGATTTAGGTCCACTGAGTGATCGTATAGCCAATCTTGGCCAAGGATTAGGGGTTCTATCAAGTCGTCATCATGGCACACTAGTAGCTTCACTGTCATGGTCACATCCTTAATGAGGATAGGAAGGTCCACCTCACCCATGCAAGGGGTTTCCATGCCTCCTAGCCCTATGAGGTATGCCTCAATTGGCCGCATTTCTATTCCGGAATCCTGATAGTGGGACCATCTAATCGCACTAGTCGCAGCACCTGAGTCAATTAAAGCCCTGAGCTCTTGGCAAGGGTTGCCGTGCTCTAGCCTAACTGTAATGAATGGTCTCCTGTCCACTATACTAGGATGAGTGGTTGACTTTACTTGACACATAGCCATGGGATATCTGGGTGTAGTTTCCAGATGGTTATAATGTTCTTTCCCTAGTCCTTGTCTTCTTAGCTTCATGCGCTTAATGCGTTCTATAGCTTCTGCCTGAGCTTCAGCTCGTATTCTATTTTCTTCCTCCTTACGCTTCTTTGCGAACGTGAGTCGTCTAAGCATATCCTCAGTAAGAGGTTCCTGATATAACCTGACTCTACAGCCACTAATATAATTAGGCATTATGTTTCCTTCTAAGGTGGCTAACTGTACTGCTCCACTTGTCGAGAGTCTGTTAATGATCATAGGTCCATAACCTCGCTTTTCTAACTTCCGTGCGTGTTGTTTCAGCGTATATACTAGAACTAAATCTCCTTCTTTTAGGCCTTTATCTTTCACATGTGCATCAAAATATGCTTTCTGTCGCTTCTTCGCTGCATATATTCCTGCTGCTGCCTTTAGCCTGGTTTCTCCTAATCGTTCCAAGTCCATTATTCTCGCTGATAATTCATGGCCGGTCCACTGATGTTCTTGTGCAACCTTAAGGGTCGGTATCAAGAAGTCCAAAGGAAGCACAGCATTCTGACCAAAAACCATCTAAAAGGGAGTGGCATTGAGTACGGTCTTGTAGGCCACTCGATATGCCCAAACAGCGTGGTGTAACTGTTTGTCCCAATCTGAACGTTTGTTGTTCACGAGTTTTGTCAGTACGTTACAAAGGATCTTATTAGTGCTTTCAGCCTGACCATTGGCCTGAGGATGATATGGTGCGGATTTCTTGTGAATCACCATAAAATCCTGTAACAAATATTCAATGACTTGGTTTAGAAAGTGAGTTCCGCGATCGCTCACTAACTCAATAGGCAATCCATATCTTGTAAAGACATTCTCAAATAAGAATTTTGCAGTTGTGTGTGCATCATTCTTTTTTGTGGATTTTGCCTCTACCCATTTCGTAAGATAATCTGTGGCAACAATAATGTATTCCGCATGTGTACCTTTTGCAGGGGGGTTAATGGGTCCTACAAAGTCTATACCCCACTTAGAAAATGCACGTCCTCCCATCATGGGTTTCAATGGCATTTCATCTCTGCGAGTAGGAAACTGAGTCCTTTGGCACACATCACATCTCTTAACATAGGTATGAGCATCCATGTGAAGAGTGGGCCACCATAATCCTGCAAAGAGGATGGCTTTGATTATCCTATCGGGTCCAAAATGACCTCCTGCAACACCTTGGTGTGCAGTCTCTAGTATGCTTAGATAATCGCTTTCATGAACACATTGTCTTAGATATCCATCTCGTCCTCTTTTGTATAGATTATCGCCAATAAGTGAATAGTCTTGAGCTTCCTGCTCCACACTACGTTGTCGAGCTAAGGTCATTCCTTGAGGGAATGTGTTCGTCCTCAAGTATGTCACTAAAGGTTCACTCCAGTCTGGTGTGAGAGACACGTGATATAACGTAGCATGCTCTACTGGTGGTCTTTCACAACAAACATGGCATTCTTTACACAACTTGTAGACATCTGCTTCCATTGAAGGCCAATATACTCTTAGTCTATGCAGAGTTTGTAATGTTCGATGTTTTGAATGATGTTGCTTTAATGCACCTACGTGTGCTAATTGCAACCAATTCGCGTGTTCTGATTCATCTACACAACAAGCAAGAATCTTTTGATTATCCTGTTTATATATGCTTCCTGCTAAGATTTGGTATCTCTGAGACTTGGTAATCTCTCCTTCTCTAATCTTTATCCTAGGATTCTTGAGTCCGTATGTCAGGATAGGGACTATAGACTTAGCCCATTCTGGTGCTATCTCAAGATTAAACAAATATGCATCTGGTAGATCATCCATTACTCCTTGAGGAGCTTCTCCTGATGTTAATCTTGAAAGGTGGTCAGCTCTAAGATGTGTCTTTCCTTTCCTGACTACTACTTCAAAATCGTACTCCATGAGTAATAGAAACCAACGTATTAGTCGTCCCGTGTTACATGGTTTGTTGACTAGGTATAATAGGGCTTGATGATCTGTAAAGAACTTGAATTTGTTGGCCAACAAGTAGTGCCTAAACTTCTTTACTGCGTAGATCATCCCTAATCCTTCTCGTTCCGTCGTGGTGTAATTTCTTTCTGCTGCGTTCAATTGTCTGCTCGCGTAAGCTATGGGGAGAACTATGTTACCTTCACTCGTGGGTTGTGCTAACACACATCCTATGGCGTAATTGGATGCATCCACATGTACATGGAATGGCTTACTCCAATCTGGGGTAGTCAATATAGGTGCTGAGCACAAGCGTCGTTTAAGTTCGTTGAATGAATTCTCACATTCTTCTGTCCATTCAAAATTGGTTAAAAGAGAGTACAATGGCTTGGCTATGATTGCATACATGTGTATGAATCTCCTATAATAACCGCAATGGCCCATAAATGCCTGTACCTCTTTCACATTAGTTGGTCTAGGTAATTCTGCAATTACCTTTACTTTTTGCTCATCCGTAGAGATTCCATTTTTTGACACAATGTGTCCTAGAATTTTGCCTTGTCTGACCATGAAAACGCATTTTTCTGGGTTCAAACAAACCTGATATTCTCGACATTTGTCAAATATTTGTCTTAACTCTGGGATATGCGTCTGTCTTACATTAGAATGAGCACATATGTCATCGACATAAACTTCCAAACTCTTGCGTAAGAATTCCTTAAAAACATGACACATGAGTCGCTGGAAAGTGGCAGGTGCATTTGTTAAGCCAAATGGCATTACACGAAATGCAAATATGCCCCATTCAGTGGCAAAAGCCGTCTTGTGTTGATCTTCTGGAGCAATGGCTACTTGATTATAGATTGAAAATCCATCAAGAAAGTTGTAAACTTCCTTGCCCGCAACTCTTTCCAATAGATGTTCTGTGATAGGAAGAGGATAACTGTCTCTAATCGTGGCGGCATTAACTTTTTTAAGGTTAATACACACACGCAATTTTCCATTCTTCTTGGGCACTACCACAATGGGGGATACCCATTCGGTATGCTCAATTTCGTAAATGAATCCTGCTTCTATCAGCCGATCTATCTCCTCTTTAATCTTCGCAGTGTAGTTATCATTGTACGTGTATGGTTTTTGTTTCGTAGGTTTTGCATCTGGAGTCATAGGGATTCTATGAGAGCATATATCTGGATCTACTCCTTTCAAATCTTTGTAACTCCAAGCGAACACATCTCTATATTCGCGCAATAGGGCAACTAATACTTCTTCTTCTTCCTTCGTCAAATCATGCCCTATGTATGTACATTTTTCTTCTTCTCCTTCTATGGCTACTATTATTTTCTTGGTTTTCTCTCGGTTATCATATACTTGTCTGTCATTCGCCCTCCTATTAGGCATTCGTACCATGATTCTTCTATCTTCCATTTCATATTTCTTGAAATTCTCTGGTACTTCAAATAAAGAGTCTTCTTTTTCTGACATGGTCTCTTTCTTCTTTCTTTTCTTGCCTTCACTTTTATTAGTCACTTGAGTGGCTATTCTCACATCATTCATAACTTCTTCCTGTTTCTGAGGGTGAGTCTCTACTTCGTAGAAATATTCTTCCTCTGATGCAAAGGGTGGGTCCATGATAATTGATTCTAAATCAAAATCGCTTGCATCCTCAAATGCATCAGTGTTAGGTTCACACTCTTCTAAAATTGCATCGCACATGATTGGCTCTATCGTGAAAACTGAAATGTCATAGCCATCCTCGTCACAGTGGGGTGTCCATTGTTCTTCATTGATGGCTACATCCATGGTTGCTAGGATTTTTGCCCAACCATGGGGTTCAAACTCTTCGTCAGGGAATACTACAGGTGCGTAAGCTGGATCTTGAAGGGTTCGTGGATGTTGTTCTGCACCTAAGGTCCTTGCTTCTCTTCTTTCTTCCTCTAGTTGCGCAACTTTACACATCCATAAATGAGTATCCTCGTGCAACCAAGAAGGATCTTATTCTAATGAGTGCACGGATTCTGTTTCTACTTGTGTCTTATGGATGGTATTCCATTGTATTGGGGGTACGTCTCTATGTGAATAGTCTTTAAGATTGACTTTGGTAGTCACTCCTAAATGTTGCAAGTACAACGAATTAGTTCCCCAATCTTGTACAATTTGCAACTGACGCATGAATGGTCGTCCCAATATCATCTCATAAGCATGATTTTTACTAAAATCACAAATGGCAAAGGTATGCTCAAATTCTACACCACAAGTGGTGAGAGATATTCCTTCTAGTAAGCCTAATGGTTTTTCTATGTGTCCGTCAGCCATTTGTAGCTTCATCCTGGTAGGTTTGAGTGCTGGCTTACCCCAACGTTTCCATAAAGCGGTGGTAGCGATGGCTACTCCGGCTCCTGAATCTAAGATGGCTTTCGTGGTGTAGCCCTGATGGGTTATTGGAAGATAAGTGTTACCTTCCTCTCCTTTGCTTACATCTCCGATCTTTTCCACGGGTATCTCTGGTACCTTATTTTGTGATCCTATTTGTGAGGGAGTAGTAGCAAGCTCGGGGAATTGATTTGCTACATGCTTCCACAATTCTGGTTTTACCTTTAACAACTCCTCCAGAGTGAGATTACACTGTACCTTAGTGTTCTTGATCACTTCTGTGTTTCTAGGGATTACTGATTCTTCATTCCTCACTATTATCGTGGGTGCTCTCATATTAATAGACTTTGCTTCCCAAGGTCCTGTGAACTGAGGTAATTCTTGTAAAGAATTAGATTCAAAGCCTGTGTGTTCACTCAGTTGTTCTTCCTCTACATCATCATATATAGAGGGGATGTTTTGGGGAAATTGTTCCTGCAAGTCGTCTATTTCTTGAATAGGAGGATGAGTTCCTTGTTCTTTTCTCCATTTCTCTTCTTGGATTTCTCTCAAAAATTCATGTGAGTACCTATGTATAGAAGACAAATTGTCTTGACTTTCTGTATTGGGTACTTGAGACAGGGATGGTGCATTCCTTTCCTGTGTCTCTGGGACAATAGGGTTCCTATGCTGATCCTTTTTCTCTTTGCTCTCTATCAAGTATTCTAGCCTCTCCATTAGTCCTTGAAAGTGTAGTTCCGGTTTTGCCATGTTATTCCAATTAAGATATCTAGAGGCTTCGAACAAAGCTTGTGCTAATTCTACCATCTTCATGCAGAGTTTAGTTCTCTCAATTTCTAGATCAGCTCGAGGGTAGTTCTTACTCATTTCTGCTACTTGAGGTCCCTCTTTTAATCTAGCCTGATATGCACGAAACATCATGTCTAGATTTTCCGGTATGGGTTCCGCTAAAAGTGATCCTGATTTCTGAGCTGGATTCTCTTGATTCAATTCCTGCGAAGTCAATTCTTGGATTTTGGCTCTAGATTCCTTTAAACTTCCTTCCAACTCAGTTATCTTTTTACTCCATTTTCTCTTAAATCTTTCTCTAGAATCTTTCCAAGATTTTGTCTTTTTACTGCTAGATTCTGCAACTTCACTGGTTCCAGCTACTTTCTCTTGATTAAGCTGTTGGTTTTGTAAGAGCGCTTGGGCTCTTGTTATAGCTTGGATAGGCACATATGTAGGGTTGGATCCATCTGTGTTGTTTACAATACCTATCACGTTGATTGGTGTCACATTCAAAGCATTAACAGGGTTCTTAGGACAATCTTTGATTATATGCTCTTTACCACAATCGGCACAAAAGTCTTGGATGTTATAGTACTGTGATTGCCCTGCTATCGGAGGATGTGGACAATCCTTTATGAAGTGATCTCCTTGGCACCTAAAGCATGGTCCTCTAGGGCCCTGTGGTCTCTGTTGTCTCAATTGGGGCCGTGGATTTGGGTTTGTGTACATCACATGAGCGTAGTCGGGCTCCCAACTAGGTTCCACTGGTGGACTATCATAATGATATGTCTCCACATGTTCTAGTGACTCCGTGTAATATGCAGGTGGACTATCTACATGCGTAGAGTCAAAACTGTTTGAGTTTGGGTCACTCTGTGTGATCAAAGGTGAAGAAGGCACTAAGGCCCTACTTAGGTTCTCTTCTGCAGCAGCATATTTGACTGAGATGACATTCGCTGGTGGTGGTGGCTGCTGAGCTAAGACAGGTTGAGGTCTATGTTGAGCCTGGTATGGGTAGTTCTGAGGAGGCCTATAGTAATAAGGCTGAGCATTGTAATGGCCTTGATACCTACCTGGCTGCTGGTATGCTTGCGGGTGGTTTTGTCTCACGGTTTGTTTGTTGTATGGGTAGTCCTGAGCCGTATGATTTGTGTATCTTCTCTCAATTGTACAATATTGGCCACTAGGGTTGGCTTGAGGTTGTGGTGCATTGGGACACACATTTGCCATATGATCACCACCACAAGTGTAACAACGCTTGTTCATTAGTACCCTAGGTTTACTAGAAACTCCTAGTTTCTCGGCCACTTTCTCTGCTAGGTCTTCTATCGAGCTAGACAATTTTGTGGATGCTAGAGATGAACAGTCTGAGTCCTTGTAGACTTTTGAGAGTTCCAACTTGTCTCCTAAGTTGTCCTCAATGTCTATACAAATTCTTATACATTGCTCTAGCGTTCTGGGTTCTTTTAGGTACACATAGGAGCGTAGTTTAGAGCTCAACAAGCCATCTAGGAACAATGACACTTGCTTGGCTTGTGAGGGTAGCTCTTGCATTGGACATCGTTCAACATATTGTCTAAACCTACGTCCTGCGAGTCTAATTGTTTCTTGAGGGGTCTGTTTAAAGCTATGAATCAACGAAGACGTGTCATGTCTAATCCCACTTTTAGAGAATTCAGTGATGAATGACTCTAAAAAGTGATGGATGTCTCTAAATTGCCTTTGTTGCAATGGTTGGAACCAAGTTAAAGCTGTATTCTTTAACGTTAGTCCAAATGCGTTGTATTGCGTGAACATGTCTTCGACTTGTTGTGCTCTTAGTACTTGCTTGAATTCTGCGACATGGTCATAGGGATCTCCTGTCCCATCAAAGTAATTTTTCATGGATTTCACTAATTGTGTGGGTCTCAGTATTCTTGCGTGTTCACGTGGTCTAGGTAGAGGAAAATCATCTCTACCACCTGGTATTCCATGATCTCTTTGTCTATCCGTGGTTGTTCTATCTCTCCCCATGGGATGAGTGAAGCTTACTTCGGGTCTTTCTTTATTCTTTTCTCTTTGATTTCCATGGGCTGATGATGTTCCTGCCCCTTGTTGACTTGTATTCATGTCCATTCTAGATGGAGGGAATACCAATTCACCTCTCCATGTGTATGTGTTTTTAGCGTGGTCAGGCACCACAAAGACTCTTTCTGAAGTCTCATCCAAGTATACAACCTTTCCAGGTGTATCCGGGTCCTTGAACTCGTATATCGTGATGATACCTACCTCACTAAGTAGTTCTGTCTTGTATCTCCAAAAGGCTTCATTAGTTTCTTTATTTACAAACAACTCTATGCTTCTGTTGTCCTGAGGGATCCATTTTGGGATTAGTACTCGTGTCAGTACAGATTTCCCTCTAGGTGTTCTAGGCTCTTCTAGAGGTTCTTTTCCTTGAGATTTTGCTTCTGTCTCGGGTTGAATCACGCCAAACTCGTTCGTATTGTTTGGCTGCATACTTAAGATGCGTTCCTTCCTTGTCTATGTAGGCGTCTCTCTCGAATTTCACCACTGGACGTTCCAATCCAATGGGTTGATCGGGGTTGTGCATTTGCACCACTTGCCTTCGCAAACCATCCTCGTAGATGCGAGCACCTAATCGGTTGGTTCAGAGAAACTCTAGTTGATTCCTATAGGGTCCTTCTGGTTTTTCTAAATAGGCTACATTCGACCCTACTTCTGGTCTATCTGTGCTAAATGCCATTTCTGATCCGCTGGTGTCTGAGCTCTCGTAGGGGTAATTACTATTCAATTGCTGAGCCCACGATCGAGCAGTAGTTCTTACACTTGCCTTTGATGATCTAAGGCTTCGTCGGTCTGACTTACCTATATGCTTGCCCGATCTAAGGTTCATTAATTTTCTTCCTTGCACACTCAGTACACGCTCAGATCGTCAATGATTCTTTGTTATTACTGTCTTGACTCTTTTTAGATTTCTTTAGATTCTTGTCTTAATGTATGCGTCAGGAATTCGACTTTCCTTGGTACTTTGAGTTCTCGTTCCTTCAGACTTATGTTCTTTCCTTTAGGTTTTCGTGTCACACACCTTTACTTTGGTCTTGGACTTGATAAATTTTATTCTCTTGAACTTGAGGCGTTCCTATCGTCTTGAATCCACAATGCTACCGTTTATCCTAAGCTAAGAATTGACTGAGGGGGTTGAGTAATCTTCCAACCTCGAGTCAGCTTTTCTGGTTGCTCTGATGCCCAAGAAGTCGCGCTTCCCAAGCTTTATGCCCTTCCTGCCCTGCTTTGGTTGCCTTTGATTGTCCTTGCTAGACCTAGAAAAATCCAATATTAGACCAATTCACAGTTGGATGATCAAGCACTTGAGTATATACACCTTTTAAGACCCTTCCCTTTTGCCCAACTTTTCAATGCTTGCCCCCTGGCTTTCTAGTCCCAAACTAGGTCAACCTCAAAAAAGCTTATCTAAAAATAGATATATTCTTTAAGAAAAAAACAGTTGAGGTCACGTAGTACTCGTCAAGAGCTTTCTAATGAGCTATTAAGCTCAAAAAACGGACTTCGGATGAAAAAGTTATGACCGTTCAGGCCCTGGGGGGTAAAAACTGACAAACAGGTTTTTCTCCAAATATGAGCTAAGGGGTCTCCTATGAGTATAATCACCCAAAAATTTCCCAAAAATTACCCCAAAATTGGCCAAAAAATGAAACCGTAAAATTTTCGTTTGGGGTGGACAATCGCAATGGTCTGAGATGATCGCGATGGTCTGGGACCGTCGCGATGGTCCAGGCGAACCGTCGCGATGGCATGAAAGTGGACCGTCGCGATGGTCCAAAAGTGAGCAATCGCGATGGCGTGAAAGTGGACAATCGCGATGGCATGAGTGTGAACCATCGCGATGGCTCGATCAAGCGGACAATCGTGATGGCGTCAGTCAACGGTCAACGGTGAACAATCGCGATGGTCCAAAGTGAACCGTCGCGATGGTCACAAATGCGATGGCTTGAGCCAATCGCGATGGTCTGAAATTTGAGTTGTCGCGATGGTCTGAGGGTATCGTCGCGATGGTGTGAAATGCGAGCCGTCGCGATGGTCTAGCTTGCCACGTGGCACCGTCGGCGCGATGGCATGAGCCAATCGCGATGGTGTGGGGTCAGCGAACCGTCACGATGGTCCGCGAACCGTCGCGATGGTCCGCGAACCGTCGCGATGGTCCAAATGAACCGTCGCGATGGCGTGAGACCGTCGCGATGGTCCGGCCGAGCCGTCGCGATGGCGTGAGCCTATCGCGATGGTGTGACACAATCGCGATGGTCTGGGACTGTCGCGATGGTCCACCAAAATGTGATTTTCTGAGATGCAGGTATGGATTTGTGTGTGCCCTTGTGTCGCCTATACGCCTGTGTGGTTGCTTACCAAAAATTCCGAAGTTTGCAGACCATCGCGATGGTCTGACACACTCGAAAATTTCTGACAGAAGGTGATTTTCTTACCTTTTTGCAGCCTTCCTGATGCACTGGAGCTCTGTACCTACAAGAAAACTCAAGAAAACAAAAGTACACACAAGCACAAAAGCTCTCTCTCACTCTCTCGCATGCACAAATGAGGGGAAATGAGGAGAATGGGTAGATATGGTGAATTTTCTGATTTTTTTAGAGATGAAGATGATGATGCGGTGATGAAGATGGAGTGTGGGGGAGGTGAAAAACAACAAAAACTAAGTAAAAACAACAACAAAAACTGAAATTTTTACCTTCCAACGCCACTTCTTGCTATACTCTTACCATCACACATTCGTCCTAGACTCGATCCCGGCAACGGCGCCAAATTTGGTGTTGCTCTAGCACAATGGTGAGAACCACGTTAAGAAGCTCCACCTCCTTAATGTCAATCCGCGGAAGAGATAGGAGTGATATGAAGATCGTGAACGTGAGATGAAGTGAGAGTGAAGGTGAGAAGCATAGAAATACACACACACATACACACACACTACGAAGAGACAAGCAAGACACAATGGAAGGTGAGAAATCAACTCTATTACTCAAGAACACTATTACAAGCTCAAAAGAACTCTAACCTCAAACAAGCTAAAACTAATCAATCCCAAAAATGAGCTCTCTAGCTCTTTTTATAGTTTCTAGACTAGTTTTGACCGGTTTCACATCTAGTGACCGGCATAGTTAAAAATTAGGTCCTAGATGCTATTTGGAAGGGTAAACGGTGTCTAAAAATAACGAAAATTGATACGCTTGTTCTACCTAAGCTCCTCAAGCTCCAGGACTCCTCGGCTTGCACAAAATGGAGCTATGGGTTACAAAATGGGGTTTTCTATGTTACATATGTTACAATAGTGATGAAAATCACTGTTGGAGGTTTTTGAAAAGTATTTTTAGAACATGATTCTTTGAAAAAAGATTCCACTAGCTCACTGCTCCGTCATTACATGCTTCTGCGTCGTCTGTGCCTCTGGGGTTTTCTATGTTACATATGTTACAATAGTGATGAAAATCACTGTTGGAGGTTTTTGAAAAGTATTTTTAGAACATGATTCTTTGAAAAAAGATTCCACTAGCTTCCTGCTCCGTCGTTACATGCTTCCGCGTCGTCTGTGCCTCTGGCTGCTTCCAAGATAGACCTTATTTATGTGCAAATTCATTTCGAGTTGAATTGAAGGCAATTATTTACCCACATAAGGTTTTTAACTAATCGTTATTTTTGAAGATTCTTTTTTTTAAGAAGAAGTTTGCCAAGGCCTAGTCTTCCTTGGATGAAGTTATACAAAAAAATAATTGTAAAAATGAAAGGATATAGTGCCCGTGGAACCTCTCTTATGGCACAAAGCAGGGGTAGGACGGCACGAAGGTAATACAATGTCAACAACCCAAGGGCACCAGGAAAACTAGGCTTAAGAGTTGGCCAGATGGTGAAAGGTACTAACAATTACATGCAAGTTAGAAATAGTTACAAAGAAGGTAAATAAAATTGTTGTTCTCAAAGACAAACACCCTGCGGTGCATGAAAAGGAGGGGGCTTCTTACCATTACAAGTTTTCATGTGAAGAACATAGTTGGAAATCAACAAGCAACACACACTCTTTTCCCTCGTTTGTAAGGTCCTCATAATAATAGGGCTCAGTTTATAGAACTTCATTTTGAGTTGAGTTGAAGAAAATTATTTATCCTTTTTCTAACTATCTGAAGTTGTTATTTTATGTTTTATAAAGAAGACGTTCGCCCAGGCCTAGTCTTCCTTGGATGAAGTTATACAAGAAAATATAATTGTACAAATGAAGGGACATGATGATGAAGCCGGGCTTAACAATTGGCAAGAAGGCTAGGGCTACTGATAAATACATGCAAGTTAGAAATACTTACAAAAAGAGTAAAAAAACTTTTTTTCTCCCTCATGGGGGTGCAGTTTCTTAGAATCTTGTCGTTCTCAAAGACAAACACGCTGCGATGCATGATGAGAGGGGACTTCTTACCTTTACAAGTTACCATGTGAAGAACATTGTTGGAAATCAATAAGCAGCATACACTCTTCTCCCTTTTTTATAAGGTCCACATAACTTACAATATATACGGATAAAATCTATTTGCTCAATAATCTATTTATACACACATTAATGCTTGAAGTCACCTTAACGAATAGACCTTATTTATGTAAAAGTCCATTTTGAGTTGAATTGAAGACAATTATTTACCAAAGAAGGTTTCTAACTATATGTAGTTGTTATTTTTTAAGTTTGTTTTTAAGAAGACGTTTTCCCACATCTAATCTTCCTTGGATGAATTTAAACAAGAAAACATTTGTAGAAATGAAGGGATATAGTTCCCATGGAACCCCACTTATCCCACAAAGTAGAGGTAGGACGGCCCGAAGGAAATACAATGTTGAAACCCCAAAGATAATAGGAAAGCTAGGCTTAGGCATTGGCAAGAAGGCCAAAGCTACTAATAATTAGAGGCATGTTAGAAAGAGGTGGAAAGAAGGTAAATAAACTTTCTGTCCCCCTCATGGATGGGGGACCCATTTTCTTAGGAAATTGTTGTTCTCAAAGACGAACACCCTGCAATGGATGAAGGGATAGGATTTCTTACCATTACAAGTTACCATGAAAAGAACATAGTTAGAAAGCAATAAGCAGCATACACTCTATTCCCTCTCTTATAAAGTCCTCATAAATTATAACATATACAGATAAAAATATATTTGCATAGATATCTATTTATACATACATTAATGCTTGAACTCGCCTTAAAGAATAGATCTTATTTATATGAAAGTTCATTTCAATTGAATTGAAGACAATTATCTAGCCAAAAAGGTTTTATTACTATATGGAGTTGTTATTTTTTAATATTTATTTTCTTAAAGAGGAATTTTGTCCACCCCTAGTCTTTCTTGCATGAATTTATACAGAAAATTAACTCTACAAGTGAAAGGAAATAGTGCCCATGGACCCCACGTATTGCACAAAGCAATGGTAGGATAGATCGAAGGCAATATGAAGTTGATGGTTGGAAGATAGTAGGAAAACTAGACTTGAGAACTAACAAAATGGCGAGAGCTAATAATAAATACAGACATGTTAGAAAGAGACAGAAGGTACATAAACTTTTTGTCCCCCTCATGGAGGGCCCATTTTCTTAGGATCTTATTGTTATCAAAGACAAACACCTTCGGATGCATGAAGGGAGGGAACTTCTTACCTTTACAAGTTACCATGTGGAGAGCATAGTTGGAAATCAATAAGCAACATAACCTCTTTTCCCTCTTTTATAAGGTCCACATAACTTATAACATATACGGGTAAAAATCTATTTGCTCAATAATCTTTTTATACACACATTAATGCTTGAAGTCACCTTAAATAATAGACCTTATTTATGTAAAAGTTCAGTTTGAGTTTAACTGAAGACAATTATTTACCCAAAGAAGGTTTCTAACCATATGCAATTGTTATTTTTAAGAACGTTTTTCAAAAAAGAGGACGTTTAATGATCCCTAGTCTTCCTTGCATAATTTATACAAAAAATAATTGTATTAGTGAGGAGGCATAGTTCTCATGGGACCCCCTTATTGCACAAAACAAGTGTAGGATGGCTCGAAGGCAATGCAAAGTTGAAGGGTGAGAGGGAGTAGGAAAACTAGGCTTGAGATCTTGCAAGATGGTCAAAACTACGAATACTTAGAGGCACCATAGAAAGAGATAGAAAAAAGGTAAATAAACTATTTATCGTTAGTGTCCATGTGAAAGGCCAAATGGCCACTGGAAACTTCTTTGTATATGTTCTTTAATAAAACATATAGTGACCTGGTCAATCACGGGCTGTAAGTTCGACCGCATTTGTAAGACCTAAGAAGTCAGTCTTCGTGCTCCCTGTGTACTGTGTTTTTTGCGTATTTTGTAGCCTCTGTGTGAAGTACTGTGTGTGGCCTTAGGAGCTTGATTTTCTACTCCAAGCGTATCGTAGTGGAGCTCTCGAGAAGGAGAGTGCACTGTGGTGCATCGCCACCGAAATCCTTCACTGGTATCAGAGCAGTTTGAGGCAAAAGCTTTGTTCCTTTTGTGCGAGAGAAGTGAGCATCCCCCCAGGCTTTCGACTAAGGTGGCATACCTTGTCATCCGAGTCACCGAAGTCACTGTTGGCGCTATTGGCTGCGCATGAGGGAGGACCTCAACGATCAAGGAATATAGAGGTTCTCGGTACTTCCCGGGAGGTCACCCATCCCAGTACTGTTCCCCCCGGAGCTCGCTTAACCGTGGCAATCTCTTGCCACTAAGCTACACTCTTGTGGTGTCTGAAGGAGGGGAAAGACTAAGGTTGACATTACCTTGAACATGTTTTGGTCCCTCAAAGCTTCATTCCTTGCTTTCAAAGCCTATTTTTGAAGCAATTTTGGGTGTCTTTTGGAGCCATTTTGGAGTACATCCGCACATAGTTCTCTTCACACAGGTCCAAGAACATCAAGAAGAGTGTTCTTTGTACTTCTCCGAAAACAAATATCAACCTTTGGGGCTGCGTTTTCAGTCACACTTGTAAAACTACATGTTTCTTGAAAGGTTTCAATTTTGGTGGGAGCAGTTGTTGCAAAAATTTATGCAGGATTTTTGCACCTAAAACATCAAAGTTGACAGACACTTGCAAGTGTTATTGGCTAGTTTTTGGGCTGTGTATTCAGCCTTTTAGTGTCATTTTACTGCATATATTAAGCACATACACACCATGTATGCTTCTATGGATATCGCTTATGTACGTCCATGTGGTCATTGATATAGCGGTTACGTTCTTTGCATAACGCCTTTTGTGTTTGATAAAGAGGGTCGTGGTGAGGTTTTCTTAACTGGGAGACACCTAGATGTTGAGGTCTCTTCGGTGATGCAGGTGGAAGACTTACCCAGCCTCGCCATAGGAGATGTATGATAGTTGTTCATAGGTGCTCGATAAGCCTAGTTGGCTTCTGTTGGGTAACTGATTATATGCAGTGGAGTCAGTGATTCACTATGCAGGAAAACATGTCAATACTTGCAATGGAGTCAGTGATTCACTATGCAGGAAAACATGTCAATTCACTATGCAGTGGAGTCAGTGGAGTCAGTTTTGACACTCGTCATATGCTCATTTTTCAAAGGATACTCTGGCAAAATTTTTCCAAATTTTTGGTTTAGTCAACTATACAGTGGTCGATTTACTCCTTGATACACTTATTTGTTGGCGTTCGGATTCTTCTAGATCCATTATAATTCTATTCAATCATCCAAAAATTTGATGGCACAAACTTTGCTCTATGGAAGAATCAGATTAAAGATGTGCTAATTCAAAGGAGGCAATGGAAGCTAGTAAATGGGATTTCAAAGAAGCCTGCTGACATGGATGAAGATGATTGGGATGAGTTAGATGAAATGGCCAGGTCTACCATTCGCTTGCACCTGGCAGATAATGTTTACTTTACAGTATAAGACTGTGAAAGTGCAGAGGAGCTTTGGAAGAAGTTATGCAATACATATGAAAAAGAGACAGCATCAAATAAAGTTTATCTGATGAGAAAATTATATGACCTTCGCAAGAAGGACACAGATAGTGATGCTGCTCATCTAAATGAGTTTGATGCTATATTCTCCCAGTTACAGGCTCAAAAAATGGATATGGATAATGAGATGAAAGCAATATTGTTGTTATGCACCCTGCCATCATCATGGGATACATTCTGCACAACGATTAGCAATAGTGCACCTAGTGGTAAACTCGTCTATGATGACATATGTGGAGCACTCTTGAGTGAGAGATTCGTAGAAAATCTATGGTTGGCACTCAGAGTGAAGATGCATATAATGTTTGTGATTCTTACCAAGGAAAGAATTAGCAATGTGGTAGGAGCAAGAACAAGGAAAAGAATGGTCAACAGAATAAGAGTAGAAGTAAATCAAGGAGGAGGGATATGGAATGCCATTATTGTCATAAGAAAGGACATATGAAGAAAGAGTGTTATGCATTAAAGAATGCTAAAGGTAAAGACAAAATGTTGATGGGCATGTTAAACAGTTACCTGCACCATCTACTTCGACTGTGAAGATTGAAGAAATTAATGTTATTTCTGATGATTATCATGTGCTGACACTTGATAGTACTCTGCCAACTGAAGCACTTATGGCTGATTCTCTTTCCCACACCTGGCTGCTAGATTCTGGTGCTTCTTTCCATGTGACACCACACAGAGAATGGTTCTCTAATTATGCAACAAAGTCTCTTGGTACCGTGAGACTTGGTGATTCTTACCAGTGTGACGTTGTGGGGATTGGAGATGTGGTGCAGTTCATTGTTTATTATTCATAATGTATGCCATGTACCTCAGTTATCACGTAGTTTGATGTCAGTTGGTCAACTTGATGACCTTCGTTACAAGGTAGTCTTCTATGCTTAGTCCTTTCGTATATCAAAGGGCAATATGGTTATTGCAAAAGGAAGCAAAGTTGGCTCACTTTATCCTTTATTTGTATCACAGAAAGAACACTTGTTAGCTGTTACTGAACAGCCTATGGCTTGTATTTAGCATGGTTGTTTGGGCCATATATCTCGTAGCAGAATGGAAAATCTTTCTTGTTCTGGCTACTTACCTGTGTTATCTTTCTCTGATTTTTCATTTTGTGAGCATTGTCAGTATGGAAAGCAAACGAGAAATGTGCATAGAATGCACATTGACTCTTCAATTCAGCCTTTAGATCTCGTCCATACATATGTGTGTGGTCCTATGCCCACTAGGTCCTTAGGTGGTTCTCTTTACTTTGTCACTTTCATAGATGATGGTACTAGAAAAGTCTAGGTATATCCTATCAAATCGAAGGATGAGGTATTCCCTACTTTCAGAAAATGGCTTGCTTCAGTTGAGAATGAAAAAGGAACTAAGCTTAAGGCTTTACGTTCAGATAATGGGGGTGAGTATACCTCACATGAATTTAGCCTTTTCTATCAGTCTAGAGGGATTCGTAGAGATCTTACAGCTCCTTATACCCTAGTACAGAATGGTGTAGCTGAGAGGATGAATAGAACTATTCAAGATAGAGTAGTCTCTATGTTGCATCATGCAAACCTCTCACAAGGCTTTTGGGCAGAAGCAGTATTGACTGCAGTTCATGTGATTAACCTTTCACCTAGTACTGCCAAAGGCCTGAAAGTGGCACAAGAGCTATGGACAGGGAAGCCACAATATTATGATCATCTTCCAGTTTTTGGGTGTGAAGCATATGTTCATATACCCAAGAATCTTAGACAAAAGTTAGACCATAAGTCAAAGAAATGCATTTTTCTTGGATATGGTCAAAAAGGACAATTTGGATATCGCTTATGGGATCCTGAAACACAGATAGTGATCAGAAGTAGTGATGTCATTTTCAATGAGTCTAAGATGCATAAACAGCCCATTAAGGAGGTTGAAGTGAGAAGAGTGGTGTTTGAGGATACTAGTCCTCCGGTTAGCATGCATAAAAATGTTGCACATAGGGATGTTCAAGAGCATGTCCATTCAGATCATTGTGCACATGTTCCTGTTCAGCAACCATTGAGACGTTCTGCACATGTCCCACATCCACCTGATAGATATGTTCTAGCTTTAGATTTTGTTATGCTAACAGATGCCGGTGAGCCTTCTTGCTACAAAGAGTCTATGCAGACAGAGGATCATGTCAAGTGGGAGCGTGCCATGAAGAGTGAGTTGGATTCTATTCACAAGAATGGTACTTGGGATTTAGTACCTTTGCCAAATGGCAGGAAATCTTTACCATGTAAATGGGTATATAAGCTAAAATTCACATCAGATAATGCTTCTCCAAAGTATAAAGCACGACTTGTTGCAAAGGATTTTAAGCAACAACATGGTGTTGATTTCAAGGGAATCTTCTCTCCACTAGTGAAGAAGACTACCCTACGCATGTTGCTTGGATTCGTTGCAATGGAGGACTTAGAGTTACTCCAAATGGATGCGAAAACTGCTTTCTTGCATGGAGATCTTACAGATGAGATCTATATGGAACAACCAGAGGGTTATATAGTTCCTGGCAAGGAAAGTCTAGTTTGTAAGCTCAAGAAGAGCTTGTATGGACTTAAACACTCCCCTAGACAATGGTACGAAAATTTTGATGCTTTTATGAAGTCTCAAGGCTATTCTCGAAGCAATGAGGATCATTGTCTCTACACAAAGAGATGCTCAGATGGCAGCTTGATATGTTTGATACTTTATGTTGATGATATGTTGATTGCTGGGAAGTCCTCTCATGACTTGTCAATTCTCAAAAAGAAGTTAAGTCAGACATTTGATATGAAGGATTTGGGGGATGCCAAACATATTCTTGGCATGTGCATTACTCATGATAGGAGTAAAAGATGCATATAATTGTCTCAAAGTGAGTATATATCCAAAGTACTTCACAAGTTCAATATGCAGGGTGGAAATACATTGAGTACACCTTTACCCACATATGTGAAATTGAGCAAGGATGATTGCACCAAATCAGATGAGGAAAAGGAATTCATGACCAAAATTCCCTATCAGTCTGTTGTTGGTAGTCTCATGTACGCTATGGTAGCTATGAGACCAGACATTGCATTTGCAGTGGGAGTTGTGAGCAGATATATGTCTAATCCTGGCAAGAAACATTGGGAAGCGGTCAAGATGATTTTGAGATATCTGAGTGGCACTAACGACAAGTGTCTATGCTTAGGTAGAGGGAAAGCATCCATTATTGGTTACATAGATTCTGACTATGCTGGTTGTGTAGACAATTGTAAGTCTACATCAGGGTATATTTTTCATTTTGTTGGAGGTGCTATCTCTTGGAGATCTCATCTTCAAGGATGTACAGCTGTTTCCACCACAGAAGTAGAGTATGTTGCAGTAAGTGAGGCATGTAAGGAAGCATTGTGGCTTTCTTGTCTTGGTTGTGATATGGGTTTACCTCAGCATGTACCATCTTGCTCAGTGATAGTTAGAGTGCCATTGCTTTGGCTAAGAATCCAGTCTATCATGCAAAGACCAAGCACATTGAGGTGAGGTATCACTTCATTAGAGATTGCTTAGCCACTGAGTGCATTATTCTTGAGAAGGTTCACACTCGAGATAATGTTGCAGATGCTTTGACTAAAGCTCTACCATAGGATAGCTTTCGACACTGTTGTCACTTGATGGGGGTTACTTGATTCTTGATCTTACACAATCACTTGTATACTGTGTAACATGCCCATCAGGTGGGAGGTATATCTTGTATACTTACACTCAAGTATTCTTTATCATTCTTTATTTTTCTCCCATCGTTACTTTGGCCATGTTGGCCTTTAATGGGAGATTGTTACCATTAGTGTCCATGTGAAAGGCCAAATGGCCACTGGACACTTCTTTATATATGTTCTTTAATAAAACATATAGTGGTCTGGTCAGTCACGGAGTGTAAGTTCGACCGCATTTGTAAGACCTAAGAAGTCAGTCTTCATGCTCCCTGTGTATTGTGTTTTCTGTGTATTCTGCAGCCTCTATGCGAAGTACTGTGTGCGGCCTTAGGAGCTTGGTTTTCTACTTCGAGCGTATCATCGTGGTGCTCTTGAGAAGATCGCCACCAAAATCCTTCAATTTGTACCCCTCATTAGGGCCTTAAGAAAGTTCTAAGATCTTGATAGAAAATTGCCAATTTTCTCAAACATTTATATTTTTGAACATGTATGCAGAATTATCTATTATGATAAAAGATGACCAACTAGAGTTTGTCATCTTCTATGTAGATTTGAACACTATAATATAACATGCAAATTTCATCAAACAATCATGGAATTTGAGAGATGAGTTTGAGAAAATAGATATTAGTCTACTCGATTACTACCGTAAGAAAATATTTCTTGAATAGAAGTAATTGAGTGTGCATCTTTGAGAAAAAATTTTTAAAAGATCATTTCTTATATAGAAGTAGTTGATTGTGCATCTTTGAACATATTTTCCTTCAAGTCGCATGCTCAACACAAGAAAGATCATTGGTCGCATGCCAATCCTATGACCTTCTCCCTCATCTCAGTTCAACAAGAAATCACCTCGGCCTAGATATAGGCCTTTATCACCCACTCTTCTTTGACCAAGTATTAGATGGTGGGAGTTAAGAAGATGCACAATATTCTGGTCAAGACTGAGAAGGAATTCCAAAACACTCCTAATTCTAGAAGGTAGGTTCTCTTCTAGATGCCCCAACATCTCAAGAAAGAAGTTAAAAAAGGCCATTCCCGACTCCAATAAGGACTTTGGAATATTATAAGTTTTGGAGTTCAAGGTCTATGGAAGCACGCACACAAAAGAAGGAAGAAGAAGAAGCTTGGGGCACAACACACAATACTGAATGTATTACAACTAGAATGTACAAAGATAAGTGACCCATTAGGACAATAGGCATATATACAAGCTGGGGGAAAACCTCCTAAAGAGGGAAAAAAGTGCCCCGACGATCCTAGTGTGTTCACACACATCACTACCTAAATATATCAGAAAATCACCCGTGGGAGTGATGCGGTGAATAAGGAGCTGACACTCAAGTATAAGGAAGTGCCAACCTATGTGGAATCAATCCACAAACGAAAGTAAGCTCACATCTTTGCAAAAAGCTTCAAACTTCTCCCTAGGCAGAGCCTTTGTGAAAAGGTCTACAATGTTCTCCTATGTGGGCACATATGCCAAACTGATGTCTCCAATAGAGAACCTCTATCTGACATTATGATAGTACCTGAATGTACTTACTGTGAGCATGGAACACAAGGTTCCTTGCAATTGCCAATATGCTCTGATTGTTAGTGAAGATGGTGGTGGCATAAGACTCACCAACACCCAAATCAGCCATAAGGTGTCTGAGCCACACACACTCAAGAGTCACTATGAAAGCTGACCTATACTCTACCTCACAACTAGAAGTGGCCACAGTAGACTACTTCTTGCTTAACTAAGATATGGATGAGCTACCAAGCATGAAGAAAAAACCACTAGTGGACACACGAGTGTCATAGCAACCAACCCACTCGGATTAAAAAAAAAAGCATGTAAATCTGGCAGTAGTGATCCCCCCTTGGGATAAAACAATCAAAGTAGCCGGGTAGCACTCAAGTAGCGAACGATGCGCTTAACCACATGCCAGTGCTTGACACCTAGGCAATGCATAAACTTGCTCATCTATGAGACAATAAACTGAATATCTTGTCGATTAATGCATAACTAAATCAAGCATCCAATAGCCCATTGATAGAGAGCAGCATCAAATGCATCTCCAGCATCATGAAGACTCAATCATAAACCTGTCTCCATAGGAGTCACAATAGGTTTACAATCTTCAAGGCCAAAATGCTGCAATAATGTGTCAATATATTTTGTTTGACACAAAGCTATTCCTCCATCTGCTTGCATAATCTAAATGCCCAAATAATGATGTAAATGCCCTGAATCTGACATCTGAAATGAGGCATGAAGTCCAACCTTAAAATCAGCAATATGCTTCTCATGAGGACCAGTGAGTAGCATGTCATCAACATCACAACAATGATCAAAAGCATATCATTAGCATGCTTAACATATAAGGTGCTCTCAATTGGACTGTTCTCAAAACAATGTGCAATCAGATAAGCATGTAGTTTTTTATACCAAGCATGTGGTGCTTGTTTCAAACCATATAATGCCTTTTTCAACCAGCACACTTGGTTTTCATGCCCTTTTTGCACAAAGCCATGAGGCCAAAAAACAAACACATCTTCATGCCATTCACCATTCAAAAACGTATTTTTAATGTCCAACTGATGTACATTCCAACCATGATGAGCTCCAAGTGCATAGATGCTATGAACAATAGTCATTTGGCATGTAGGTGCAAAGGTTTTATCAGAATCAATGCCTCTTTCCTACACATAACCCTTTACAACAAGCATAGCCTTATACCTATCAACTGTTCCATCACGCTTACGTTTCAGCTTGTATACTGACTTAGTGCCAATGGCCTTCTTGCTAGGAGGCAAGTCACATAAGGTCCAGGTACCATTTTTCATGATAGCATCATTTTCAGTTTGCATAGCTGCCATCCAACTTTTAGAATTTTGTGCTTCATCAAATGAAAAAGGCTCATTCTCATCATAGAGACGAGAGGCAGCCATAGCATAGCAATTTGATGCAAAAGAAGCACTATGAAAGCCTGAACGAGTATGATATGATAGAGGTGCATCTAATTTGTTGTCACACAAAGTCTGCACAGCCATTTTGGCATAGTTTTTGCCTCCTCAATATCAACTCTCTCATTAACAAGTGCATCATGTAAATGTGCATTAGAAATGGAATGATCTGCATCATCACATGAAACCTGTAAAGGTTGAGAAGTTGCCTCATTAGGACTAGCACTAGATTGTCGACCTGTAAAAAGAGGCAGCAATGTGTGATACATGTCTTTGGAGCTAAATGATGGCTCCTTCGTACATGAAAGTAATGGTTGAATAGCATCTTCCATAAAAAAACATCACGGCTAACTAGAATGCATTTTGTATCTGGATAATACAGACAACAACTTTTGCTTTTAGAATTGTACCCAACAAAAATATATTTCATTGCTTTATCATCCATGTTGCTCTAGCACAATGGTGAGAACCACGTTAAGAAACTTCACCTCCTTAATGTCAATCCGTGGGAGAGGTAGGAGTGATATGAAGATCGTGAATGTGAGATGATGTGAGAGTGAAGGTGAGAAGCACAAAGATGCACACACACATACACACACAATGAAGAGACAAGCAAGACACAATGGAAGGTAGGAAATTAGCTCTATTACTCAAGAACACTCTTACAAGCTCAAAATAACTCTAATCTCAAACAAGCTAAAATGAACCAACCTCAAAAATGAGCTCTCTAGCTCTTTTTATAGTTTCTAGACTAGTTTTGACCGGTTTCACATCTAATGACCGGCATAGTTAAAAAATAGGTCCTAGAGGCTATTTGGAAGGGTAAACGATGTCTAAAAATAACAAAAATTGGTACGCGCATTCTACCTAAGCTCCTCAAGCTCGAGGACTCCTCGGCTTGCACAAAATGGAGCTATGGATTACAAAATGGGGTTTTGTCTATATTACATATGTTACAAGAGTGATGAAAATCACTGTTGGATGTTTGAAGAGGTAATAAAAACATAATTGTTTTAAAAAATAATCCGACTGGCTCCCTGCTCCGTCTTTACATGCTTCCGTGGCGTCTGTGCCTCTGGCTGCTTCCAACACCCCCCTCCCTCTCGCTTCTGTCGTCCCTGACAGAACCTTGTTGTGCGGTCTGCCGGATGTAGTTCTGTAGTAGGTCTTGAGCGAGGGTGTGCTCTGATATACGAATGCCTCGGGCTAGATCAGCCTCGAGTTTCTCCCAATTAACGGGTTGTGGTTCATTGGATGGTGGAAGTCTGTAATGCGTGGAATACACCAACTGTTCACAGGCAAATAAGTGCAATAAGTGGGTCGGCCTGCTGATGAACACTTCAGAGTGGTATTCCCAAAATCCGGTGGTGAACATCTCTTCAAATGTCTGCTTGTAGCACGCCGGTAAGTACTTGACTCTGCAATGCCAGGCGTAACACACCCGGAGCGATGGCGTTGTACTCATGTCGTATGCGAGATCCAAGTTGCCATGCTCAAAGCCCGGGGTGTTAACATGTGGTGCTTTGACTCGCCGGAAGACTTTAAATATCATTTGCATCATGTCAAAAATCTTGACAGTCATATGCGCTGCTATATCATCCATATATCTCAAGCGAGGGAGCCAGTGACGGATTGTAGCCATCATATAGCCAATAGTTGGTAACTCGATGGGTGGCTTAAAATAGGGGTAATTCAGCCAATCTTGGCACTGCTTATTGTTTTGTACTTTGATAGCGAAGGCAGTCCAGGAGCGGCGTCGTGGCACTGGTCCCCAACACGGATTGTATTTTAAATGTAAAGGTGCCTTAACCCATGTGCTCATCATTTCAGGGTACTCCTGTAAAAGACGTGTACGCCAATCTGGTTGATAAATAGTACCTTGTTGCGCATCCAGTGGCAAGTCTTCAGGCTCAAATTGAGTTGCATGTGATGGCTTCTTGCCAGTTCGCTTCTCTATGGCCAGCTGGTATTCGGCCATTAGCATAAAGTACGGTTTGTATTGTATCTCATGCCCGGATATATACCTTCGTGGGGCCAATTGAGCAAAGTAGGGAGATTGCAATATTCTTTCTTCGATCATGGCCATAGCATGTAGCTGGGCCTCTACTCTGGCTGAATGTGTCGTTCCAAGTTCCTCAATCGTTTTCATCCACGCGGGGGTAGGAAGTTCATAGGTCATCTGGCCTTCGGCCGTGACTTGTCCGCCTGGGATGGGTATTGGCTCGTATGCTTCTTCAAACGTTTCCTCCACCGGAATGGTTATGTTCGCGTCGTCAGCTGGGATCTCCGGTGGGGAATCAGGCCGTGGTGGTGCTTCATACACATCTATGCGTGATTGGAGTGTGACTACCTGGGCCCGTAGTGCGTTGAGTTCCTCTATGAGTTCAGGAGAGGGGTCCACAGGTTCTGGTACTTCTGTTGCCACTGGTAGTTGTTGTGGTGCCGGTTCTCTGAGTTGTAGTAATTTGTGATCTTCTTTTAGCTTCTGATGCTCTTCGTTCATTCGATCGTAGTCCTCTAGCAGTCGAACGTGGTCATCTAGCAACATCCGCATCGATTCGGATGGGATTGCCTTGAATCTGCTCGGACTTAATGGTTGTTCCGGATGGTCCAATGCCGCTTCCAAATTTTCTCTATTCTGCGCTTGGAGTCTCACGTTCTCCTCCTGGGCTGCGGCTAGGTGTCTCCTGAGTAGGCCCATATTTCTGGTCAGCGTCGCGTTCCTAATTGTTTGGGCTCGAAGCAGGTTGTCCAGATCAGCAGTGGCTTCTTTTGTCTTCTCTTCACTTTCTAACTCTAGCTTATGATATGCCTCTCTTAGTTCTTGGTATTGTGTATTTAAAGAGGCATTCTCGATCGATAATGAATTAAGCTGCGACTGTAATTCATTTGTCGTCCTCTGCAGCTGTTGATAGTTGTTGCCAAGAGATGTAAACTCATCTCGTACTTGTGTCATGCATGTGAACATTTGATGAAGTGCGGTGTCTATGGTGGGCGATAATAGTAATGAAGTGTTAAGTGAGGATGCAGTAGAAGTAGATGCAACGGGAATGGGGAATGGGGTTGGGAATGTGGATGCAGTGGTGATCGTGGAAAATTGTGACGTACTTAAATATGATGGTGCTGTGAGTGTAGTGGGTGCTGGTGCGGTGGGTGGTGAGATGTCCATGTCATTGGACGTGTCAAGTGCTGTGACTGTGAAAAGCGGTGTGTAAGTGGGTGGTTGTGTCGGTGTGAAGACGGGATTTACAAATGTAGAGTAAGTTACAGGGGGAATGGTTGGAGCAGCTTGGTAAAAAGGGGAAATAGGGGTTATGGTGGGTTGAGGAGGTGAAACTGGTGAGAAGGTTAGTGGGGTTAGAAAGGTGAAAGGGTGTCTTAAAGGTGGGGGAAAGGATGGGAAGGATAAAGGGATGAAGGGGTTATCATGTGGATGAGGTGGGGTGGGTATGGGCGTGGCGGCCTGAATGGGTGGGGCAAAGGTGGTGGCTATGTTGCCGTGAACTGGTGTGGATGTGGGAGGAGCAGTAGGGTGTGCGGGGGATACAGGATGGGTTGGTGAAACATGAGGTGAGAGAGGAGTACATGGTGTGGATGTTATTTCAAGGATAGTGGTAGTATGTACAACGGTAGTATGTGGTGGGGAGTCGACTAGGATGGTTTCTTCGGTGAAGGATCTTTCCGGTCGTAGGCGTGCATCTTGCGTTTGGTGGGATGATTGAGCACCTACCGGAACTCGAATATATTCACCGGGCTTCGATAGCAGGCGAACTCTGCGAGGGTCATATTGGGGGAGTGGCTTTCTTTGTAAATACCTCAGTGCTTCGACCGGGCCGATGGATTGGACCAGTTCTCTGAACCCTCTGATGTAGACTTCTTCAAATCCTCCGGAGACTAGTTCTTGTTCGATTAGGGCCTGGCTCTCTTCTTCTGTCAATTTCTTCCGTGCCCAGACTTTCTCCATCGTACGATATAATTTCTTAATTGCCAGCGTGTACGCTGCTGCTTCGAAAGTCTCCTCTTCGTGCGTGCTGGTGTCACCGTGTGCATCGGTTTGTTGGTCTTGACCGTCTGTCTGTCCTTGTTCTTGGGAATCATGCGTGCCCTGGCTGGCTTCGTCATCACCTTCGTCATCGTCGGTGGCTGTTCTTTCGTCATCAGAGCTCGACACAACTTGTCCCTGTGGCAGGTCCCGCGGTGTGGTAGGGTAACTGGGGCGTTCATATTCTTGAGAGAACATCTGTGCCTCTGAAAACTGGAACTCATTTGAGAATGCATCCGGCATCTCAAAATCGAATGTTGTGTTTATTGGTTCTGCCTCCATGTGGGGTATTGGGAAAGAAAAGGCTTCCGCACCAATAGTGGTGGGAGCTTCTGCTGTCGTGGTGGTGGGTTCTGTGGGTGTAGCTGCCTGAGGTGCAACTGTACTAGTAGTGCCCTCCGTGACCACTGGTCTAGACAACCTTATGCGAATAGGTTGCACTGTGGGAGCGGCTTCTGTCGGTGATTGTGTTGGAGAGGGTTGTGGTGATGGCGACTCTGGCACTTGAAGGCAAGGGATGGTGCCTCTCATGCGCTTACCTGCCCGTGTTCTACTGGGCTTCCTGGCTTTCTTCGCCGTTCCTTTGAATGCCTTCAGCTCTTCTCCTGTTAATGCACGCTCGATGGGCAAGTCATATGCTAAGCACATATACACAATTCTAGTGAGTGCACAACATCCATTAAGTACTTTCTTGCGCTCCCATCTGTGCTGTGCCAGATACATTTGATCTATGATCCAGCTTGCCAGATCAACAGTTTGAGGTCCCGTGCAAGCCAAATACAATCCGAACCAGATTCGTTTATGGGGCATGGTAAATCTGTCCTGAGCGGGAAACGCAAAATGTTGCATGCATATCCTTAGTGGCTTCGACAGCTCAGGTGTAATTGCCGAAATCTCCTCCCACTTCGTGACATCCCCACGTTTCATCGGTTCTGGAATTAATCTCTCTCGATCTGTGGGTGTGTGGGTGCCATGAATTTTGATGGCCGCTCTGATTAAATCCTTAGATAGGTAAAACCTTTTGTAAGGTGGATCATCCACTAGAGTAGGCAATATGAAGGTCCCTGGGATGTCCTTATTCTCTGAGGCCAGTAGGGTAGTGATTAAGTAATAGCACCTGTAAAAATCCGGTTTGGGCAGAGGATCACTGAAATACTCTGTGAAGCCTGCTCTGGCCCAAACATGAGTTAAATCCTGGGTGCTCTGTAGGGCTTCGAACTCTCTGGAGAAAAACTGGTATTTTCCCCACGTGCGGTCATCAAATGTCAAAGAGGATTCAAATATAAAGTCCGCGTCCGCAAGGGGTCCTGCAAGGCCCTGAAACCAATGAGAGTTCCTGTGTATCTTTTCGGTGTAACCCATGGGTGGGTTGTCGATAGGCATGGGCCCTGGAAATCCCTGAAATTCCGGCGGTGGAGCAATCGGGTGGGACTCTGTTCGTAGCACGTTGAGGGGCACAGCCGCTACACTGGGGCCTGCTCCTGATGTTCCTTCGTCGGTTTGCATGGTGACTGATGCTCTAATTAGAAAGATCTGCTACAAAAGATTAACACATTAGCATGGAAATTAATTATGATCCCATTAAAGTGAGACCGCAATCCCTTTCCATAACTGATGCGTAACCCGTGTAGCCAAGTGCTGTGATGTGATGGATGCAATGTTTCTTGCAGCACTAGTGCAGGTCTCTAGACACCTATACGTTTCAGATCATGCATACATTTCTTGATGATATGAGATTACGAGTGATGTGTGATGATGGTGGGTGAATTTATACAAGGTTTAAAGGTTAGTGATTTAGTACGAGGTTGTATGTTAGTCGGGGGGGTAGTTTTATCAGACATGGGGTTAGGGGGAGAAGGTTGGACACGTTTCGGTATCCATTTCCTAAGGATCTTGGAGTGGGAGGTGGGTTTCTGCTGAGGGGCAAAGGGTGGTGTCGTGTGTGGTGGTATCGAGGGATGAAATGAGTTGTGGGGGTTATATATTACATGGCTTATGGTTTGAGCTATGATACATGGTTTGGGTACCCAAATCTGCGTGGGCGTGGGTCTATGGGTAAGGTACTTCTTGGCGATCCACATTTGTTGGATGCTCGGACCTGTAGAAGAAGGTCGAGGGGATGGTGGATATCAATTCTGTTTCTGTACTGCCTTTTTTTTATCGATTTCTGCTTGGCTGGAGTTCTTTGGTGCTTTTTGTCCTTTTGGCACCCACATTTGTCTGGTGCCGCTTCCTTTGGGTGGCCTGAACTGCCTTTCTTGTTGTTTCCTCCGATACTGCAGTCGGTCTGGGTTCCTTCGTCGTGATTGACTCAGTTGTTGCTTGAGTTGAGAGGTCGGATGGACACTCTGCTTTGGAAAAGAAGGGAGATCCAAGACTTGCGTGACCTGCCCATTAGGAAGTGATGCCTTATTTAACTTTAATCTAGGCCAGTCCGCAACAAGTTTGGAAGGATGAGCACCGCAGTATGGTGTGCTCGTTTGGCCGCTGATGCAACCCACCTGACCGCTAATTGTGCCCATCTGCCCTTGCGGGTGGATAACAGTCTCTTCTAGTTTGCAGGAAGTCCCAGGGAAGATCTTCTGTCGTCCTTCTGATTGACAACTGTCTATAGCCACGACCGAGTGGGTCGGTGTAGACGTAGCGTGACTGAGCTGATTAAAGATCTTCCGGTCTTCCGTCGCATGCGTTCCATAGGGTCTAGGGTCACAACCGTCAGGCGGAATGCCATTAGGGAAGTCAAGCGGTATCACTCGCTTCTGCTCGAAGGTTTCAATCTGTAAGGAGCCTTGTCTAAGATTTAGGTCCACTGAGTGATCGTATAGCCAATCTTGGCCAAGGATTAGGGGTTCTATCAGGTCGTCATCATGGCACACTAGTAGCTTCGCTGTCATGTTCACATCCTTAATGAGGATAGGAAGGTCCACCTCACCCATGCAAGGGGTTTCCATGCCTCCTAGCCCTATGAGGTATGCCTCAATTGGCCGCATTTCTATTCCTGAATCCTTATAGTGGGACCATCTAATCGCACTAGTCGCAGCACCTGAGTCAATTAAAGCCCTGAGCTCTTGGCAAGGGTTGCCGTGCTCTAGCCTAACTGTAATGAATGGTCTCCTGTCCACTATACTAGGATGAGTGGTTGACTTTACTTGACACATGGCCATGGGATATCTGGGTGTAGTTTCCAGATGGTTATAATGTTCTCTCCCTAGTCCTTGTCTTCTTAACTTCATGCGTTTAATGCGTTCTATTGCTTCTGCCTGAGCTTCCGCTCGTATTCTATTTTCTTCCTCCCTACGCTTCTTTGCCAACGTGAGTCGTCTAAGCATATCCTCAGTAAGAGGTTCTTGATATAGCCTGACTCTACAGCCACTAATATAATTAGGCATTATGTTTCCTTCTAAGGTGGCTAACTGTACTGCTCCGCTTGTCGAGAGTCTGTTAATGATCATAGGTCCATAACCTCGCTTTTCTAACTTTCGTGCGTGTTGTTTCAGCGTATATACTAGAACTAAATCTCCTTCTTTTAGGCCTTTATCTTTCACATGCGCGTCAAAATATGCTTTCTGTCGCTTCTTCGCTGCGTATATTCCTGCTGTTGCCTTTAGCCTTGTTTCTCCTAATCGTTCCAAGTCCATTATTCTCGCTGATAATTCATGGCCGGTCCACTGATGTTCTTGTGCAACCTTAAGGGTAGGTATCAAGAAGTCCAAGGGAAGCACAGCATTCTGACCAAAAACCATCTGAAAGGGAGTTGCATTGAGTACGGTCTTGTAGGCCACTCGATATGCCCAAACAGCGTGGTGTAACTGTTTGTCCCAATCTGAACGTTTGTTGTTCACAAGTTTTGTCAGTACGTTACAAAGGATCTTATTAGTGCTTTCAGCCTGACCATTGGCCTGAGGATGATATGGTGCAGATTTCTTGTGAATTACCATAAAATCCTGTAACAAATATTCAATGACTTGGTTTAGAAAGTGAGTGCCTCGATCGCTCACTATCTCTATAGGCAATCCATATCTTGTAAAGACACTTTCAAATAAGAATTTTGCAGTTGTGTGTGCATCATTCTTTTTCGTGGCTTTTGCCTCTACCCATTTCGTAAGATAATCTGTCGCAACAATAATGTACTCCGCATGTGTACCTTTTGCAGGGGGGCTAATGGGTCCTACAAAGTCTATACCCCACTTGGAAAATGCACGTCCGCCCATCATGGGTTTCAATGGCATTTCATCTCTGCGAGTAGGAAACTGAGTTCTTTGGCACACATCACATCTCTTAACATAGGTATGAGCATCCATGTGAAGAGTGGGCCACCATAATCCTGCAAAGAGGATGGCTTTGGTTATCCTATCGGGTCCAAAATGACCTCCTGCAACACCTTGGTGTGCAGTCTCTAGTATGCTCAGATAATCGCTTTCATGCACACATTGTCTTAGATATCCATCTCGCCCTCTTTTGTATAGATTATCGCCAATAAGTGAATAGTCTTGAGATTCCTGCTCCAGACTACGTTGTCGAGCTAAGGTCATGCCTTGAGGGAATGTGTTCGTCCTCAAGTATGTCACTAAAGGTTCACTCCAGTCTGGTGTGAGAGACACATGATATAAAGTAGCATGCTCTACTGGTGGTCTTTCACGACAAATGTGGCATTCTTTACACAGCTTGTAGACGTCTGCTTCCATTGAAGGCCAATATACTCCTAGTCTATGCAGAGTCTGTAATGTTCGATGTTTCGAATGATGTTGCTTTAGTGCACCTATGTGTGCTAATTGCAACCAATTTGCATGTTCTGATTCATCTACACAACAAGCAAGAATCTTTTGATTATCCTGTTTATATATGCTGCCTGCTAAGATTTGGTATCTCTGAGACTTGGTAATCTCTCCTTCTCTGATATTTATCCTGGGGTTCTTGGGTCCATAGGTGAGAATAGGGACTATAGGCTTAGCCCATTCTGGTGCTATCTCAAGATTAAACAAATATGCATCTGGTAGATCATCCATTACTCCTTGAGGAGCTTCTCCTGATGTTAATCTTGAAAGGTGGTCAGCTCTAAGATGTGTCTTTCCTTTCCTGACTACTACTTCAAAATCATACTCCATGAGTAATAGAAACCAACGTATCAATCGTCCCGTGTTACATGGTTTGTTGACTAAGTATAATAGGGCTTGATGATCTGTAAAGAACTTGAATTTGTTGGCCAACAAGTAGTGCCTGAACTTCTTTACTGCGTAGATCATCCCTAATCCTTCTCGTTCCGTCGTGGTGTAATTTCTTTCTGCTGCGTTCAATTGTCTGCTCGCGTAAGCTATGGGGAGATCTATGTTACCTTCACTCGTGGGTTGTGCTAACACACATCCTATGGCATAATTGGATGCGTCCACATGTACATGGAACGGCTTACTCCAATCTGGGGTTGTTAATATAGGTGCCGAGCACAAGCGTCGTTTAAGTTCATTGAATGAATTTTCACATTCATCTGTCCATTCAAAATTGGTTAAAAGAGAGTACAAAGGCTTGGCTATGATTGCATACATGTGTATGAATCTCCTATAATATCCGCAATGGCCCATAAATGCCTGTACCTCTTTCACATTAGTTGGTCTAGGTAAGTCTGCAATTACCTTCACCTTTTCTTCATCCGTAGAGATTCCATTTTTTGACACAATGTGTCCTAGAATTTTGCCTTGTCTAACCATGAAAACGCATTTTTCTGGGTTCAAGCAAACCTGATATTCTCGACATTTGTCAAATATTTGCTTTAACTCTGGGATATGCGTCTGTCTTACACTTGAATGAGCACATATGTCATCGACATAAACTTCCAAGCTTTTGCGTAAAAATTCCTTAAACACATGACACATGAGTCGCTGGAAAGTGGCGGGTGCATTTGTTAAGCCAAATGGCATCACGCGAAATGCAAATATGCCCCATTCAGTGGCAAAAGCCGTCTTGTGTTGATCTTCTGGAGCAATGGCTACTTGATTATAGCCCGAAAATCCGTCAAGAAAGCTGTAAACTTCCTTGCCCGCGACTCTTTCCAATAGATGTTCTGTGATAGGAAGTGGATAACTGTCTCTAATCGTTGCGGCATTAACTTTTTTAAGGTTAATACACACACGCAATTTTCCATTTTTCTTGGGTACTACCACAATTGGGGATACCCATTCGGTATGCTCAATTTCGTAAATGAATCCTGCTTCTATCAGCCGATCTATCTCCTCTTTAATCTTCGCAGCGTAGTTATCATTGTACGTGTATGGTTTTTGTTTAGTCGGTTTTGCATCTGGAGTCATAGGGATTCTATGAGAACATATATCTGGATCTACTCCTTTTAAATCTTTGTAACTCCAAGCAAAAACATCTCTATATTCGCGCAATAGGGCAACTAGCTCTTCTTCTTCTTCAGCTGTCAAATCATGCCCTATGTAGGTACATTTTTCTTCTTCTCCCTCTATGGCTACTATTATTTTCTTGGTTTTCTCTCGGTTATCATATACTTGTCCGTCATTCACCTTTCTATTGGGCATCCGTACCATGATTCTTCTATCTTCAATTTCATATTTCTTGAAATTCTCCGGTACTTCAAATAAAGATTCTTCTTCTTCTGACATGGTTTCCTTCTTCTTTCTTTTCTTGCCTTCATTCTTAGTAGTCACTTGAGTGGCTATTCTCACGTCATTCATAACTTCCTCATGTCTCTGAGGGTGAGTCTCTACTTCGTAAAAATATTCTTCCTCTGATGCAAATGGAGAGTCCATGATAATTGATTCTAAATCAAAATCACTTGCATCCTCAAATGCATCAGTGTTAGGTTCACACTCTTCTAAAATCGCATCGCACATGATTGGCTCTATAGTGAAAACTGAAATGTCATAGCCATCCTCATCACAGTGGGGAGTCCATTGTTCTTCATTGATGGCTACATCCATGGTTGCTAGGATTTCTGCCCAACCATGGGGTTCAAACTCTTCGTCTGGGAATACTACTGGTGCATAGGCTGGATCTTGTAGGGTTCGTGGATGTTGTTCTGCACCCAACGTCCTGGCTTCTAACCTTTCTTCCTCTTGTTTGGCTACTTTACACATCCATAAATGAGTATCCTCGTGCAACCAAGAAGGATCGGATTCTAATGAGTGCACGAATTCCGTCTCTACTTGTGTCTTATGGATGGTATTCCATTGTATTGGGGGTACATCTCTATGTGAATAGTCTTTAAGATTAAATTTGGTAGTCACTCCTAAATGTTGCAAGTACAAAGAATTTGTTCCCCAATCTTGTACAATTTGCAACTGACGCATGAATGGTCGTCCCAATATCATCTCATAAGCATGGTTTTTTGCAAAGTCACAAATGGCAAAGGTATGCTCAAATTCTACACCACAAGTGGTGAGAGATATTCCTTCTAGTAAGCCTAATGGTTTTTCTATGTGTCCATCAGCCATTTGTAGCTTCATCCTGGTGGGTCTTAATGCTGGCTTACCCCAACGTTTCCATAAAGCGGTGGTAGCTATGGCTACTCCTGCTCCTGAATCTAAGATGGCTTTCGTGGTGTAGCCCTGATGGGTTATTGGAAGATAAGTGTTACCTTCCTCTCCTTCGCTCACATCTCCAATCTTTTCCACTGGAATCTCTGGTACCTTATTATGTGATCCTATTTGTGAGGGAGTAGTAGCAAGCTCGGGGAATTGATTTGCTACATGCTTCCACAATTCTGGTTTTACCTTTAATAGCTCCTCTAAAGTGAGATTACATTGTACCTTAGTATTCTTGATCACTTCCGTGTTTCTAGGGATTACTGATTCTTCATTCCTCACTATTATCGTGGGTGCTCTCATACTAATAGACTTTGCTTCCCAAGGTCCTGTGAACTGAGGTAATTCTTGTAAAGAATTCGATTCAAAGCCTGTGTGATCACTCAGTTGTTCTTCCTCTACATCATCGTAAATAGAGGGAATATCTTGGGGAAATTGCTCCTGCAAATCATCTATTTCTTGAATGGGAGGATGAGTTTCTTGTTCATTTCTCCATTTCTCTTCTTGGATTTCTCTCAAAAATTCATGTGAGTACCTATGTATAGAAGACAAATTGTCTTGACTTTCTGTATTGGGTACTTGAGACAGGGATGGTGCATTCCTTTCCTGTGTCTCTGGGACAATAGGATTCCTATGCTGATCCTTTTTCTCTTTGCTTTCTATCAAGTATTCTAGCCTCTCCATTAGTCCTTGGAAGTGTAACTCCGGTTTTGCCATGTTATTCCAGTTAAGATATCTAGAGGCTTCGAACAAAGCTTGTGCTAGTTCTACCATCTTCATGCAAAGTTTAGTTCTCTCAATTTCCAGATCAGCTCGAGGGTAGTTCTTACTCATTTCAGCTACTTGAGGTCCCTCTTTTAATCTAGCCTGATATGCACGAAACATCATGTCTAGATCTTCGGGTATGGGTTCCGCTAAAACTGATCCTGATTTCTGAGCTGGGTTCTCTCGATTCAGTTCTTGTGAGGTCAATTCTTGGATTTTGGCTCTAGATTCCTTTAAACTTCCTTCTAACTCAGTTATCTTTTTACTCCATTTTCTCTTAATTCTTTCTCGAGAATCTTTCCAAGATTTTGTCTTTTTACTGCTAGATTCTGCTACTTCACTGGTTCCAGCTACCTTCTCTTGATTAAGCTGTTGGTTCTGTAAGAGCGCCTGGGCTCTTGTTATAGCTTGGATAGGCACGTAGGTAGGGTTGGATCCATCTGCGTTATTCACCATACCTATCACATTGATCGGTGTCACATTCGAAGCATTAACAGGGTTCTTAGGACAATCCTTGATTATATGCTCTTTGCCACAATCGGCACAAAAGCCTTGGATGTTATAGTACGGTGATTGTCCTGTTATGGGAGGATGTGGACAATCCTTTATAAAATGATCTCCTTGGCACCTAAAGCATGGTCCTCTAGGGCCCTGTGGTCTCTGTTGTCTCAATTGGGGCCGTGGGTTTGGGGTGGTGTATCTCACCTGAGCATAGTCTGGCTCCCAACTTGGTTCCATTGGTGGACTATCATAATGATATGTCTCCACATGTTCTGGTGACTCCGTGTAATAAGCGGGTGGACTAGTTACATGAGTAGAGTCAAAACTGTTTGAATGTGGGTCACTCTCTGTGATCAAAGGTGAAGAAGGCACTAAGGCCCTACTTAGGTTTTCTTCTGCAGCAGCGTATTTGACTGGGATGACATTTGCTGGTGGTGGGGGCTGCTGAGCTAGGACAGGTTGAGGTCTCTGTTGAGCCTGGTATGGGTAATTCTGAGGAGGCCTATAGTAATAAGGCTGAGCATTGTAATGGCCTTGATACCTACCCGGCTGCTGGTATGCTTGCGGGTAGTTCTGTCTTACGGTCTGTTTGTTGTATGGGCAGTCCTGAGCCATATGATTCGTGTATCTTCTCTCAATTGTGCAATATTGTCCACTAGGGTTGGCTTGAGGTTGAGGCGCATTGGGACACACATTTGCCAAATGATTTCCACCACAAGTGTAACAACGTACGTTAGTTGGTAGCTTGGGCACCTGTTTACTAGAAACTCCTAGTTTTTGGGCCACTTTCTCTGCTAGGTCCTCTATTGAGCTAGACAATTTCGTGGATGCTAGAGATGAACAGTCTGAGTCCTTATAGACCTTTGAGAGTTCCAACTCGTCTCCTAAGTTGTCCTCAATGTCTATGCAAATTCTTACACACTGCTCTAGCGTTCTGGGTTCTTTTAGGTACACATAGGAGCGTAGTTTAGAGCTCAACAAGCCATCTAGGAACAATGACACTTGCTTAGCTTGTGAGGGTAGCTCTTGCATTGGACATCGTTCAACATATTGTCTAAACCTACGTCCTGCGAGTCTAACTGTTTCCTGATGGGTCTGTTTAAAGCTATGAATCAACGAAGACGTATCATGTCTTATCCCACTTTTAGAGAATTCAGTGATGAATGCCTCTAAAAAGTGATGGATGTCCCTAAATTGCCTTTGTTGCAATGGTTGGAACCAAGTTAAAGCCGTATTCTTTAACGTTAGTCCAAATGCGTTGTATTGCGTGAACATGTCTTCGACTTGTTCTGCTCTTAGTACTTGCTTGAATTCTGCGACATGGTCATAGGGATCTCCTGTCCCATCAAAGTAATTTTTCATGGATTTTACTAATTGAGTGGGTCTCAATATTCTTGCGTGTTCACGTGGTCTAGGTAGAGGAAAACCATCTCTACCACCTGGTATTCCATGATCTCTTGGTCGATCCGTGGTTGTTCTATCTCTCCCTATGGGATGAGTGAAGCTTAGTTCGGGTCTTTCTTTATTCTTTTCTCTTTGATTTCCATGGGCTGATGATGTTCCTGCCCCTGGTTGTCTTGTATTCAAGTTCATTCTAGATGGAGGGAATATCAATTCACCTCTCCATGTATATGTGTTTTTAGCTGGTCAGGCACCACAAAGACTCTTTCTGAAGTCTCATCCAGATATACAACCTTTCCAGGTGTATCCGGGTCCTTGAACTCGTATATTGTGATGATACCTACCTCACTAAGTATCTCGGTCTTGTATCTCCAAAAGGCTTCATCCGTTTCTTTATTTACAAACAACTCTATGCTTCTGTTATCCTGAGGGATCCATTCTGGGATTAGTACTCGTGTCAGTACAGATTTCCCTCTAGGTGTTCTAGGCTCTTCTAATGGTTCTTTTCCTTGAGATTTCGCTTCCGCCTCTAATAGAATTGTGCCAAACTCATTAGTATCATTTGGCTGCGTACTTAGGACGTACATGGTTCCTTCCTTGTCTATGTATGCGTCTCTCTCAAATTTCACCACTGGTCTCTCCAATCCAATGGGTTGATCAGGGTTGTGCAGTTGCACCACTTGCCTTCGCAAACCATCTTCATAGATGCGAGCACCTAATCGGTTGGTTCGGAGAAACTCTAATTGCGTTCTATAGGGTCCCTCTGGTCTTTCTAAGTATGCTACATTAGACCCTCCTTCTGGTCTTTCTGTGCTAAATGCCATTTCTGATTCGCTAGTATCTGAGCTCTCGTTGGGGTAATTACTATTCAATTGCTGAGCCCACGATCGAGCAGTAGTTCTTACACTTGCCTCTGAAGATCTAAGGCTTCGTCGGTCCGACTTACCTATGTGTCTCCCTGATCTAAGGTTCATTAATTTTCTTCCTTGCACACTCAGTACATACTCAGATCGTCAATGATTCTTTGTTATTATTTTCTTGATTCTTTTTAGATTTCTTTGGATTCTTGTCTTACTGTATGCGTCAGGAATTCGACTTTCCTTGATAATTTTGAGTTCTCGTTCCGTCAGACTTAGGTTCTTTCCTTAGGTTTTCGCGTCACACACACCTTTAGTCTTGGACTTGAAAGAATTAAGTATCTTGAACTTGAGGCGTTCCTATCATCTTAATCCATGATGCTAACGTTTATCCTAAGCTAAGAATTGACTGAGGGGGTTGAGTAATCTTCCAACCTCGAGTCGGCTTTTTTTCTGATTGCTCTGATGCCCTGTTGCCCAAGAAGCCGCGCTTCCCAAGCTCTAATGTCTTCTCTGCCTTGCTTCGGTTGCCTTTGATTGTCCTTTGCTAGACCTGGAAAATTCCAATGTTAGACCAATTCACAGGATGATCCAACACTTGAGTATATATACCCTTTTAGTCCCTCCCCTTTTTGCCCAAATTTTCAATGTCTGCCCCCTGGCTTTCTAGTCCCTAACTGAGTGAACCTCAAAATAGCTTATCCAAAATTAGACGTATTCTTTATGAAAAAAACAGTTGAGGTCACGTAGTACTCGTCAAGAGCTTTCTAATGAGCTATTAAGCTCAAAAAACGGACTTCGGATGAAAAAGTTATGAGCGTTCAGGCCCTGGGGGGTAAAAACTGACAATCATCTTTTCCTTTAAATATAGGTTAAGGGGTCTACTATGAGTCTAATGGTCCAAAAATTTTTCAAAAATACCCTCAAAATTGGTCAAAAATTGAAGTCCAAAATTTGCGATGGGGGTGGGCAATCGCGATGGTCGGGGACCGTCGCGATGGTCCGAGCGAACCGTCGCGATGGCGCGGAATTTGGACAATCGCGATGGTCCGAGCGAACCGTCGCGATGGCGCGGAATTTGGACAATCGCGATGGCCCGAGGTGAACGATCGCGATGGCGTGATCAGGTGGACAATCGCGATGGCGCGAAAAATGGACCGTCGCGATGGTCCGAAAAAATGAACCGTCGCGATGGCGCGGTCAACGGTCAAAGGTGGACAATCGCGATGGTCCGGGGTGACCCGTCGCGATGGTCACAAGTGCGATGGCGTGAGCCAATCGCGATGGTCCGATTTTGGGCTGTCGCGATGGTCCGAAAAACGAACCGTCGCGATGGTCTATCTTGACACGTGGCACCGTCGTGGCGATGGCATGAGCCAATCGCGATGGTCCGGGGTCAGCTGAACAATCGTGATGGTCCGAGTGGACCGTCGCGATGGCTCAAGTGAACCGTCGCGATGGTCCGAAAAAATGAACCGTCGCGATGGTCCGGCCGAGCCGTCGCGATGGCATGAGCCTATCGCGATGGTGCGACACAATCGCGATGGTCTGAGCCAATCGCGATGGTCCACCAAACAACGAATTTTTGAAATGCAAAAATGGTTCCGTGTATGCGCAGGGATCGCCTTCCTCGTGGTGTGGTCGCCTACCTCAAAGTCCGAAAGTTGCAGACCATCGCGATGGTCCGCCCTACTCGGAAATTTCTGACAGAAAGTACATGTTTTACCTTTTGGAAGCTCTCCTGATGCTCTGAAGCTCTGTTCCTGCAAGAAAACTCAAGAAAACACAAGCACACACAAGCACAAAAGTTCTCTCTCGCTCTCTCGCATGCACAAATGAGGGGAAATGAGGAGAATGGGTGGATATGGTGAATTTTCTGATTTTTTTGGAGATGAAGATGATGATGCGGTGATGAAGATGGAGTGTGGGGGAGGTGAAAAACACTAAAAACTAAGTAAAAACAACAACAAAAACTGAAATTTTTACCTTCCAACGCCACTTCTTGCTATACTCTTACCATCACACATTCGTCCTAGACTCGATCCCCGGCAACGGCGCCAAATTTGGTGTTGCTCTAGCACAATGGTGAGAACCACGTTAAGAAACTTCACCTCCTTAATGTCAATCCGTGGGAGAGGTAGGAGTGATATGAAGATCGTGAATGTGAGATGATGTGAGAGTGAAGGTGAGAAGCACAAAGATGCACACACACATACACACACAATGAAGAGACAAGCAAGACACAATGGAAGGTAGGAAATTAGCTCTATTACTCAAGAACACTCTTACAAGCTCAAAATAACTCTAATCTCAAACAAGCTAAAATGAACCAACCTCAAAAATGAGCTCTCTAGCTCTTTTTATAGTTTCTAGACTAGTTTTGACCGGTTTCACATCTAATGACCGGCATAGTTAAAAAATAGGTCCTAGAGGCTATTTGGAAGGGTAAACGATGTCTAAAAATAACGAAAATTGGTACGCGCATTCTACCTAAGCTCCTCAAGCTCGAGGACTCCTCGGCTTGCACAAAATGGAGCTATGGATTACAAAATGGGGTTTTGTCTATATTACATATGTTACAAGAGTGATGAAAATCACTGTTGGATGTTTGAAGAGGTAATAAAAACATAATTGTTTTAAAAAATAATCCGACTGGCTCCCTGCTCCGTCTTTACATGCTTCCGTGGCGTCTGTGCCTCTGGCTGCTTCCAACAATCCAATTTCTTGCATTGTTGTTCAAGCACTAATGCATATGCTAGACAACAAAAAGACGAAAGTGAGCAACACATGGCTAACATCCATGCCAAGCCTCATATGGAGTCATAGACTATAATGCTTTAGTGGGACACCTCTTAAGTACATATGTTACACACAAAATAGCCTCAAGTTAGAAACTATGTGGTAAAGTCTAACTCTTCACCATACACCTCATCATCTCCATGACCTTTTCTTCCATTTAGAAAATCCATTCTGTTGAGGTGTATATGACACTGTACACTGATGTTTTATCCAACATTTAGCCAGAAATGTGTTAAAGTCAGAACACATATATTCCCTTCTTCATCAGAACGGAGGGTGCCCATTTTACATGCTGACATATTTTCACCCAAAACCAAAATGATTTTGAAGCACATAAGCACTTCAGACCTGCTTTTAATGGATATACCCATGCATGCCTAGAAAAATTATCAATTAAATTCATGAATTAAGGATCGTTCCCAAGACAGGATGTCTTCATAGGACCATAGACATAACTATGAACAAGCTTCAATTTCTGAGTAGCTCAAACTGAACTATAATTTGGGAAGGAGGAACACTGCATTTTGCCCAAAATACAACCTTCACATACATGTTTACCAGGTGCCTCAAGTTTGGGCAGAGAGGACACCATTTCAATTTTCTACAGGTGTAGCAAAGTAGCAAATTCAGATGGCCAAAGCGTGCATGCTAAAGCTTTGCATCTGACAAAGCCTGAGAATCATGTACTACACATGCTAAATCATTAATAGATTTTCCATAGTCTATGAGCTTATATAGCCCACAACATAAAATGCGAGAAGCAATAATGACACTTCCATTTGATAGATCATGAACTATACATCTGTCATCACCAAATTTCACAACTAAACTAATCTTGGCTAATGATGAGACCAATAATAGATTTTTCTTGATCCTTGGTACAAATAAAGCATCTAAGAATGTAAAAAGACTACCATCAATAGTAGTCAGAATGATTTTACCAACTCCCATAACATGATAAGAGGGGTAGGCTCAAGTGAAGTGAAGAAACTACGATGTAAGGTAATATGTTTGGTCACCCCACTATCAAAGTACCAAACATATGAGTCTACTGTAGACATACACTATTCATGAGAAGATGGGTCATAATTGCAAACAGTGGTAAATGCCCATTCTTCATTCTGCACAAGATTAGTAGACTCTATTTTAGATGAAGAGGACTCTACAACAACCATTCCAGCCTCTTTCTTCCTTGCCTCTTTTGCAGCTAGTTTTGGATAGCTCTTTATTATATGATCATTTCCTTTACAGTATTACAAACCAATTTCTCTTTTTGTGTTTTCTTCTCTTCTATGTCTTCCTTCTTTGATTGTGTAGAATTAGCAGGTTTTTGGTTACTAGTAGAAGAGGTCCATTTACCTTTGCCCTTCTCACTAGCCAGGTTAGCTTGATCTACAACACACATAGTCGACCTATTGTGCCCAGACTCATCTTCCTATAACAAAACAAAGACTAACTCGTCAAATGTTAAGGCATTTGGATTGCCTTTCATCATCAAATGAAGAGTAGAAGCAAAACTCTAATATGAATTGGGAAGACCATTCAAAACAGTCTACACAAGTGAACTGTCAGGCAAGACTTCATCAACAGAAGTCAACTGTTCCTTCAAATCTTTAATCTTTATCAGAAAAATTTCCATGGAATCTCCTTCATTCATGTGCTCATTCTCCAATTGTTTTTAGAGGTAATCAACACGAGCCTCATTTCTTGCCTGATATAAAGTGTTAAGTGTATCCCAAGCATCCTAGCTATTTTACAAGAGTGAATGTGAGGAGTAATGATCTCAAACTATCACAATATTGTTTGATGAAATTCACATGATCCCTTGAAATGATGGAAAATTTTACATACGAGATGGAGACCAATAGTTGGTCATATTTTCTCATAACATTTAAGTCTGCATCAAAACTAATCCTTTGAACGTGCAATTTTTTGAGAAAATTGGGAATTCCCTAGTATCAGGCTCTTAGAACTTGCTTAAGGACATATACTGCTTTTTTAAAAATTTTGATTCCACAAATAGCTTGAATACAATCCACTTTTCATGTGTAGCAACTATAAGTGCTATGATATTATGGATATTCAAGTTGTTAGTGAAAACATCTCTTGGACATAAAATTCTTCCACTTGTGAGAAACCTTGTACAAAAATCCAAGCTTTGTAATTCTCTAAAGTACCACCTAATTTATATCTTGATTTTTGGGATCGCATTGTATCAATCACCTTTTTCTTTGTCACAAAATCAACTAGCTTCTAAGCGTAAGTTTTTGGTATGGCATCATAGGAAATCAAAATTTGTCATAGCACTCCTTTCCACTTGGGGACTCGTAGTGATTCATATGAAGTTGTGGGTTCTTTCATCGATCCAATTATTTTAGCCATAATATACATATTAAAATCTTGATGTGAATCTCTTTGTTTCTCCTTGACCCTCTTTGATCAAAACATTATTGGGCCCATTTAGTAGTGGCTTACACTACAACAATAGGTTTCTGATTTGATGAGAAATGCTATTACCCAATGTCTCTACCTCTTCCTTGACCTTGAACTATCTATGGGAAGATACAAGGTGATCTATTTCTTCAATTCATGAGATAGTGGATTTATCTTTGTCCACTTAGTGTGCTTTTTCATCAAATACCTCATCAATAATGACAATAATCTTCTTTCCCTTTTCATTCCAAGTATATATGCCTTGAACTCTCCTTTGTATCCGAAGAAGGGGATTTTCTTGCTTTTTGATCCTAACATAGTCCTTATTGAATCCGGCACATGTGCATAACAAAAACTTCAAGAAAATATGAAATGCATGACTGAAGGCTTTTTACTAGAGTAAACTTCTTGAGGTGTAATTTTTTATAGTGTCTTTATGTGGCTTGTATGCAAAATACATACAACTATATTGATTGCTTCTATACAAAATGAATCACCTTTGTCTTGAGTGTTTTGTATGTGGTGAGACATTTCAATCAATATCCTATTTTATGTCTCATCAACACCAATTTTTTGAGGTATGTGAATAGTAATGAGATGCTTTCTTATCCCATGCTCATTGTTATAATTGTTGAACTATGTTTATGACAATTATCCTCATCAATCAATATAAAATTTGTTCATTATTCTACATGTTTATTCTCAATAATCTTATGTGAAATTTTATTATCTTCGAAATTAGTAGCTCTCTCCCAAATAAAATGCATCCACATCTTTCTATTACAAACAAAAAAGGTAGAGAGATATTCCCAAAGTAGGGGTAGACATTTGTTCATAGAGGCTAGTGTGTACTTACTCTAGATGAGCTTGAACTTGATTACTACTCTCTCATGAAAATCCATTACTTTATTTCTTTCTATTATGAAAGATTCACACGCATCTTACATTTCAAAATGCACATAAATGTGATACCATCCCTTTTCTTTGCATCTTTTTTAGAACAAAAAGTTTGAGATGCCCAAAATGTTGATGGCAAAGTCCACTAATATCTTTTTTTTCGATCGATGAGGGTGATTAATTCACACAAGTTATCTTTACACACTCTTTTTCCTACATTAGTTCCTATTCTATCAAGAATTTATGTACCATCCTTCTTAAGATGCACTTCAATTCCATGATCTAGTATGACACAATTGATGAAAAATGCCATTTTAATGAAGCCATATAAAGACATCATAAAGCTTTGTTTCAAATTCACTTATATATAAAAAAATGACACAATTCTATTCCCTTCAACTAGACATTTTGATTTGTTTCCCAATGCTACATCCATGGGTTCCTATAGAGGCATTAAAGAACTAGGCCGATCCTTGTTACTTGTTACGTGGAAAGACACTACATTATCTTTGGAGTTAGAGTACTACGGAAGCACACAAACAACAAAAGGAAGAAGAAGATGCTTGGAGCCCTATTGGTGGCTACCATACAAAACCTACCACTCCACCAGCGCTTCAACCATCCACCACTAATAATTTGACGAATTTGGATACTTAAGTCTTAAGAAGTCAAAGATGGAAGGACCTGATAATTCAAGCATTTGGGTGCCTAAGACTTGTTTGCGGGCCTAGATTCCTCCTTTTAGACAATCAGCCTTAGCAAATCATAAGCCTTTGTATATTCACTCTCCATCTCGACAAAAAGCCACTTCTTTTAAAAAGGTGTGAAATTTTTCTCCTAGAACTATTTGGAAATGGGTGCCTAATTAGCCCCATGAATAAAAACCCTCATCATTTAACAAAGTATATAACACAATCATTTCACCATGGAATCCCATCACGGAACCTCTATCTCATAAACAACCTTGTAAACCATCCTTATCTCATGAACATTATAACATACACTTGAATCATGAAAAGCACAGTGAGTTCATGCATTACCCAACAGATGCATGTAGGTGGTCTAGTGACGTGCGTTTATGTAGAAGTACAAGAAGCACACCTATACACCACAGGGGTTTACACAAGAATCATGTTTATATTGGAAAGGGACCGAGGTCTCTCCATAATCAGATCGGAGTCTATTTCAATACTAATATGTTTTCCTTATCTAGCAGATCACTCTAGTAACCAGCTATCAAAAATGCAGGCACCAAGAAGTTCAAAGGTAGGCCCTAGTCAATGGCTTGTGCATTATAGAACTCTCTCCACTAAGGAGTACCCACTTCTTCCACCTCCGAAATTTGTTGGCTTTGAAGGAGGAATTCCCATCATTGACCTCCTAAGGGTCACATTGATAGAGCTAATGTCAAATCACAATGGTTTTAGGCTTTGGTCAAGCCACTCGCAGACACCAAGTATATCTCAGAGTTGAAACTAGAGTTTGATCATCACATCCTATATTTTGTGTAGAAGATGGAAACATCTACTTATAAATCAAAATTATATTACATGAGTTTTTAGATTTATTTGTCAATATTTTTGTGGATTTTAATTAGATGGTGAGAGTCTATATGAACTATGAGTATTTCTATAAGCTTTTGAACTGTAGATGGCATTCAATATTTTCTTAAGCTATCTACAACCTTTTTAAATGTTTCAGCTATGCCCCTTATATGTTGGTGGAAGGAACAACCATTTAATACTCTTACAAATTAGATACATTATAAACATTGCATGAAGATGGTTAATCATTAGTCATTTCACATGTAGCTCTTACTCAATTTTTTTCATGAAAGATTCCCGTTTTTACACACACACATATGTTATACATGATGCACATAATGATTTTCGGAATGTTAAAGATCATCAATGCTTATTCTTATTTGAGTTTAGAGTGACCAACACTTCATCTATAGAAAATGTCATACTTCAACCAGAAGATTGTAATGGATAATGATAACTATGGAAAATTCACATGATATTCTAGATCTATAGATCTATATTGTTGTATTCCCATCTATTATTTTTTGTACATGTTTTGATCATTTCCATTTATGTAGATTGCAACAATTCTTTGGTGAAGATATTCAACTCAAGACTAACAAGGTTTACTAGGAGAAAAAATAGTTTTGATTATCTATTTGAATCTAGGTTACATTGACAAAGATATAAGGTTAGGAATCTATAAATTTTTTTATTATACATGTTATAATATTTCTTTCTTTAGATACTTATATTTTATTTTGGATCCTTCACAGTTGTGAAGAGAGTGGATAATATAACTTAATTCTTCAAAATTGAACTATAATAAGGTTCATATTTTATTGTCATATATCCTTCTCTATATGATGATTTCCTTTTTTGTTTGCTCTGAAACATGTTGAACTAAAAAAAAGGAGAGAGAAATAGAAGAAATTTGAAGGGAGTTTCAAAGAAGGCTGATTAGGCTGCTATCCCTTTCATGCAAGATCCACTCGTTTTCAGCTTTTTATTCTAGAAAACGAACAACCTCCAGTGTTTGAAGGGTGGATTCCTCCCAAATTTGTTATTCTTCTAACTAGGCAATCTACAAATTTCTCAATGGATCAATCTTTGGAGGAGCAGTTGGACTTAATAACACATATTTCCTTCCAAATTTTCTAGACGGTTGTGCTTTTGATTACATTCAAGAGCATCACCAAGTATGTCTTGTTTCTAGCTGATCGGTTCGTTTGGCATGAGGAATATTTTCACATTCTTCGAAACTAAGTATGGACATGTGAGAAAAGGTATCTGATGTCTTCTGCCCTGCTAAAACATCTTTGACCCCATAGAGGAGATCTAAAAATATATCTAGATCTAGAATTGTTCTTACACCATGGAGGATCACCACGAATCTTGTGGTGATTTCTTGCATTTGCAAGCACTTGAAGTTGAAGAACCATTGATATTGATCATTTGAAAACTTTGTAAGATTTGATATTTGTAATCAAAACATGACTACTTTCACATTTTTGGAGTCTAGAGCTTTGCATTCTAATGTGCCTTCATGATTATTCAATTTTCATGTTTATACATAGTATGTTCAAGTTCACATTCATTGGCATTTTATTGGTTAATTTTCTCAATAGATGATCATTTATGATATTTGAAATTACAAATCATATAACTCAAAAAGTTCATTCATGTCAGATATACTCAATACTTAATCCTCAAGTAACCACAATTTATCCATGGTGCTCTACATCATAAGGCCCCCATTATGAGGAGAAACCACTTTGAGAGCACAGACATCTATGGAACTCTAACCTCTAAGCTAGATGAGGTTCATATGTGAAAATTGATGGAAATAGTTGGTCTTTGTGATCAAGGCCACGAGGTAAGTGGGGCATAAACTTTTGGGCCATGGGGTTGCCATTCAAGGTGAAAATAAAGGCCCTCTGGTGCATGGAATTTCCACATAGAAGCTTAATGGGTGGAGTGCAAAGGTGGGTTTTCCGTGTTTTGTGGGGTTTCGAGGCTCAACAAGACTTCCCGTCATGAAGATATTATTAGAACTTAAGTTTTGCAAACTATTTTATCTCTCTTGACTATGTTTGTCTATATTGGCTCCCATTGTAAAAACTATATATGCATGGATCACTATAGTATAAGTTACTTGTTAGAAATAACTTCCATAGGCCTAAAAATTTTAAGAATAAAGTTCCATATCCACTAAAAATAACCTTGCATGGCTTCAAAAGAGACTATAAAAAGACAAGCCATAGAAACACAAGATAGGCCTCTACAAAATGTTTGTAGAGGCCTATCCTACATTTTTGTGGCTCCCCTTTTTTGGTGCTTTTGAGTTCATGAAAGCTTATTTCTAGTGGGCATGAAACTTTATTATTACAAATTTAAGGTCCATGAAACTCATTATGTGCTTAACTCAGTTTACCAATTGAAATATGAGTTTATAACCATAAATGATTTGCACACATAACATGTTGAATTGAGTGAATACAATTGTGAACATATGATATAGATCAATATGGGCTTGAGCATGTGTAAGAAAGATTATGAAAAAGTATATTACCAATAAAATTACTTCAAATTACAAAATATATCTTCAAGAAGAATGATCACATAGTCATTTATGGTCCTATCTAATTTCTTGGATTGGATAGTTCATCAATTTCCCTAAAATTTGCAAGAAATAAGTTTTACCTTCACCATTAGTCACCTTGCATGACATCAAAAGCACTAAATAAAGGGCAGCCATAGAAATGCAAGATAGGCCTCTACAAAAATTTTGCAGAGGCCTATCCCCGATTTCTGTGGCTGTCCTTTTTTTTATGTTTTCCGAGTTCCTCAAAAACCAGGTGTCATAATTAGACAAATAAATAGTCAATCTTAGGGTTTTGGCATGTTGCAAAAGTGATGGTAGGATTCTTTTCTCCAAATTTTGAGCCAATCATGAGATATAGAAGTTTGCATAGAGTCTAAGGTTTAGGACATCTTCCTTTCTTTCTGTGACATGAAACTCATTATGTGCAAAACTTAGTTTAACAATGGAAATATGAGTTTTGAATATTAAGTGATTTGTTTTGCACACATACCATGTTGAAGCAAGTGGATACAATTGTGAAGATATGATATATGATATAGATGAATGTGGACTTGAGCATGTGTAAGAAAGATGATGAAAAAAGAAGATTATCATGATGAAAATTTCATTTTACAAAATGTATCTCTTCAACAAGAATTATTCCATAATCATATGCATGGTCCCATCTAGTTCCTTGGATTGTATATTCATCATCTTCACATGAGCTAGACACAAGTTAACATCTTTCAAAATAGAAGGAATGCATCTATTTCCTCTTAGATGGCTTGAAGTGTGCTATTGATTATATCAATAGTCCAATGCATTAACTCTGAAAAACAAAGTATCTATAATGTTCCCTGACGTTTTTGTTGTTTTCACATTAGGAGCAACTTTAGGTTGTGCTACATATGATATATGATGTGATTGATAACTCTTATTCATTTTACATGTATGCCTTGATTGAAATTGTGGCACAATTTATGGCATAGGTTTTATGTTTCTCTCTTTTTTCATATGTGGGTAGTGTGCTTTAGCCTTGTATTAATGCCTCTCTAGCCTCTACTTCATGTGATGGTGCAATATGCTTATGTTCTATGATGGTTCCTTCAAGCTCTCCTTTTTGGATGAGTTTGAGGCTACTTCATGTTTCATCAGCCATGTTCTATTTGGAGTTATATTGAGTTTAAATGGTTCATCACCAATAAGCACTAGATCTATTATTACCATTTGTGCATGTCCTTTGAATCTTTGTTTGAATGGTCACCTCTATAGGGGTTGATCTTCATCATTCTCTCATGAATGATTCTATAGATAGAGCTATGACCTAATTTAATATTTTTTATTGACTTCATGTTGTCATATGAACCACTCTATGACTGTATGGTGACCTTTGTTGCATGTGGACCACTTAATCCTCTCTGATGGGGATGTGTCATGGACAAAGGAAAACATCTTGAATCTCAAATTCCATGTGAATCCTATATCTCATTCTTGGTTCAGAATTTGGGGAAACTAATCCTTCCATTGCATTCGGAACATGCCAAAACCCTAAGATCGACTGTCTTCTTGCTTGATTCTAACATCTAGAGACCATGCTTCAAGTCGACATCATCAAGTCGCAACCGCCCTTGAAAACCTATATAAGGAGGGGTTGGCCACATTCATAATCAGTCTTGCTAATACCAGTCTTGGGAGCTCAAGGCGTCGTGACCGCCAAGTAAGTACTCTCCAAGTTCCAGTTCTTGTTCTTGTCTTGTTCCTTGTTCCAGTCCTGTCTAGTCCTGTATCTTGGACATCTTGCCTTGTCCTCTTGTAATCTCATAGTACGAGATCTTGTCCAGTTCTTTCTTGTATCTAGTTCATCTCCTAGAAGGGAGTTCTTATAATCTAGATAGCTCGTTCCATACTTGGGATCCCCGGTTGTGGGATCTCTTGTATCATCTCTAGTCGCGTTTTCCATACCTATCAGTCCCGGGTTGTGGGACATCTTGTATCAGTCACGTATTCTTATATCATTTACCCTTCGTGGGTGATCTTGTAATCAGAAGTGTATTTCCGAAATCTTGTCTACTATAGTCAGAGAGCACAATCTAGTGCTCCCCTAACAGGATGCATCAAATGTGGTCATTGTGTACCTTGAACATGAACATGATATAACACAAAAACTTGTTAGTATAAAATAACGAAATGATGCCTTTTAGATAACTTCGTTTCCAAGTTAAACCCTCACAATTTTTTTGTGCATGACATTCATGATGATGCAAGGGTATTTTTGATAGCCTCCAATTTTCATTTTCAATCTTGTGTTGTAATTTTCATGAAGACATGTCTAATTGTCAAACTCTTCTGAAAGTTGTTTGAAGAAAATTGAGTATTATTCCAACTACTGAATATGCATAAAACCACTAATATGACATGTATTTTTTAAGAAGTTATGGTCAGATCTATAGTATACTAGAATCTTGGTTGATACTAGATCTATAGTCAGACTTTTCCATTACTAGTATACTAGAATCTTGGTTGATACAAATTGATACATCAAAATTCACCATATGAGAATACATGTAAAATTTCAATGAATAAAATGAGCACAACCTTTAAGAAACAAAAAACATCTAATTGTAGAATATACTTTACCGTTCATTATTTCAAGTCATTGATGATCACTAGCTTTAATATGAATTTGAGTCTATCACCACAACCTGTACCAAAATGATAAACATATATAAGATTTTTAAAAAATGGATGTGAAAAGAAAATTAGTGGAGGTAGCTTTTATTGTAGAACAAAAACATGGATTTTTGAAGCCTCTATAGAGAAAAAATTAATTTTTTTTGTTTTGTGCAAACAAAAGCATATGTATATGAGTTCTTCATCAACTAAGGATATGAATTCTTCATTGACTCCTTAGTCATGGTTGCATGCTAAATATATCTAGGCATATTTTCTTTTATGTGTTCTATAGCAATGTTTTAATCAAATCCTCATTATAAATCATCTTCCTAATAAATGCCTTCTATAAGCATGGAGAAATGCTTTCACATACATTTGCATATCCATACAGTGTAATATTGGGTCATTATTTTGAAAAGAAGGAGAAGTAAGTAAAATAAACTATTTAAAAATTTAAAGTGCTTCTTTGGTGTCGATGAAAAAGGAAATATTGGTTTCATTATTTTGCAAATATGAGAATCAAGAAAAATACATACCTAGTTGGAAAATGATGATCTGTGTATGGGTATGAAAATGTGTATGGGTCAGGGTGAGCTTTTCCATTTTATGTGAGTAAAAATGATAAAAATTTGAAAAACCTATTTTTTGGGGTAAGGGAAGTTACGAGTTTGTTGAAGCAAGTGGATGCAATTGTGAAGATATGATATATGATATAGATCAATGTGGACTTGAGCATGTGTAAGAAAGGTGATGAAAAAAGAAGATTATCATAATGAAAATTTCATTTTACAAAATGTATCTCTTCAACAAGAATTATTACATAATCATATGCATGGTCCCATCTAGTTCCTTGGGTTGTATAGCCATCATCTTCACATGAGCTAGACACAAGTTAACATCTTTCAAAATAGAAGGAATGCATCTATTTCCTCTTAGATGGCTTGAAGTGCTATTGATTATATCAATAGTCCAATGCATTAACTTTGAAAAACAAAGTATCTATAATGTTTCCTAACTTTTTTGTTGTTTTCACATTAGGAGAAACTTTAGGCTGTGCTACATATGATATATGATATATGATGTGATTGATAAATCTTATTCATTTTACATGTATGCCTTGATTGAAATTGTGGCACAATTTATGGCATATGTTTTATTTTTGTCTCTTTTTTCATATGTGGTTAGTGTGCTTTGGCCTTGTATTAATGCCTCTCTTCATGTTTCATCAGCCATGTTCTATTTGGAGTTATATTCAGTTTAAATGGTTCATCACCAATAAGCACTAGATCTATTATTGCCCTTTGTGCATGTCCTTTGAATGTTTGTTTGAATGGTCACCTCTATAGGGGTTGATCTTCATCATTCTCTCATGAATGATTCTATGGATAGAGCTATCACCTAATTTAATACTTTTGATTGATCGACTTCATGTTGTCATATGAACCACTCTATGATTGTATGGTGACCTTTGTTGAATGTAGACCACTTCATCCTCTCTGATGGGAATGCATCCAAGGTGGTCATTGTATACCTTGAACATGGACATGATATAACACAAAAACGTGTTAGTATAAAATAACAAGATGGTGCCTTTTAGATAACTTCGTTTCCAAGTTAAACCCTCATAAAATTTTTGTGAATGACATTCATGATGATGCAAGGGTATTTTTGATAGCCTCCAATTTTCATTTTCAATCTTGTGTTGTAATTTTCATGAAGACATGTCTAATTGTCAAACTCTTCTGAAAGTTGTTTCAAGAAAATTGAGTATTATTCCAACTACGTAATATGCATAAAACCACTAATATGACATGTATTTTTAAAGAAATAGTCGGACTTTTCCATTACTAGTGTACTAGAATCTTGGTTGATACAAATTGATACATCAAAATTATCCATATGAGAATACATGTAAGATTTCAATGAATAAAATGAGCACAACCTTTACGAAACAAAAAACATCTAAATGAAGAATATACTTTACCGTTCATTATTTGAAGTCATTGATGATCACTAGCTTTAATATGAATTTGAGTCTATTACCACAACCTATACCAAAAAGATAAACATATATAAGATTTTTAAAAAATGGACGTGAAAAGAAAATTGGTGGAGGTACTTTTATTGTAAAAGAAAAACATGGATTTTTGAAGCCTCTATAGATCAAAAATTAATTTTTTTTGTTTTGTGCAAACAAAAGCATATGTATATGAGTTCTTCATCAACTAAGGATATGAGTTCTTCATTGACTCCTTAGTCATGGTTGCATGCTAAATATATCTAGGCATATTTTCTTTTATGTGTTCTATAGCAATATTAATCAAATCCTCATTATAAATCATCTTCGTAATAAATACCTTCTATAAGCATGGAGAAATGCTTTCACATACATTTGCCTATCCATATAGTGTAATATTGGGTCATTATTTTGAAAAGAAGGAGAAGTAAGTAAAATAAACTATTTCAAAATTTAAAGTACTTTTTTGGTGTCGATGAAAAGGGAAATATTGGTTTCATTATTTTGCAAATATGAGAATCAAGAAAAATACATACCTAGTTGGAAAATGATGATCTCTATATGGGTATGAAAATGTGTATGGGTCAGGGTGAGCTTTTCCATTCTATGTGAGTGAAAATGATAAAAATTTGAAAAACGTATTTTTTGGGGTAAGGGAAGTTACGAGTTTGATGACGTGGTACTTTACTTTTGCAGGGATTTTGAAAAAAGAACTATATTGATTGTTTTTCTTAAAAATGTGTACAGAAAGGTAAGTTCTGACAGGTGTATTAAAAAATGGGCTCTTTTTAGTAAGCAATAACTAACTATGTGACTTAAAAAAACGTTTTTTAAAACACAAAGATGGACCGATTTGATGATGTATAGAGTATAATCTCTCTGGCTTTCTTTTGCACAAGTGAGAGATGACTCTATTTGGGCCTAAAAAAAAGCCTAGTCCAACCTACTAAAACGTTCTTTATTAAATATGCTTTGTTCCCTCAAGAAAAAACAAGATTAGGCTTAATCCCTTAAAATTAGAAATCCCTACATGGCCCATGTAGGGTCCGGCTTATCTTCCCGCACAAGATAATGTTGTAGACCTTTTCACAAAGGCTCTACTTGGGGAGAAATTTGAAGCTTCACAAAGCTTTGGGCTTACTTCCAAATCCTTTTTCATTGCATCACTCACACGTGAAATTTGGTGAGTAGTGATGTGTGTGTGAACACCGTTAGGACCATCGGGGCACTTTCTGCCCTCTTTAGGAGTTTTTCCCCTAGCTTGTATATACACCTTTAACCTTAATATGTGACTTATCTTTGTACATTCACTTGGTTATACATTTTGTATTGTGTTGTGCTCCAAGCTTCTTGTTCTTCCTTGTGTTGTTTATGTGCTTCTATAGAACTCAACATCCAACACAAGCAAAGTATATTAAGAAGATACTTGAGTGATTTGGTTTTTAGGATAGCAAGCCTATCACAACACCACTAAAATCAAGATTTAGGTGCTCAATTGAGGATGCAGGTGATGCCTTGGATACTTCTCTTTATCAACAAGTTGTGAGACGTTTCATATATGCATGTAACATAAGTCCGGATATATAGTATGTATTTTTCTAGTTGAGTCAACTTATGCATAGTCGTAGCACTAAGAATTGGCAAGCAGTAAAATGTGTGTTTAAATATCTCAAAGGCACTTTCAATTTTGATCTCGTTTATGTTTACGGGGAAGTTTGACTGAGGCCTAATCTCCCTTATAGCTTGACTTTATTTGAAAGAAAAATTGTACAAGTGAAGGGGCATGGTACCCATGGGAATCCCCATATCCCACAAAGTAGGGGTTAAAATGCCAAAAGGTGACGCTTGAAAAGGACTACCAGATGGAAACTAGTTCAAATCTGCTCTCAAATTGTTGTATCATAGGGAGGGATTGAACCCTCACCCATGCCTCAAGAGGCAAAAGATCCAACTAGACAACCTAACAATCTCTATGCATGGAGATTGATGCACCTATGCATATTCTCAGTGATAATCCAAGTGCATTGGAAGTTGTAAGAAATCCGGTGTTTCATGTGTGCACAAAGCATATTGAGGTTCATTATCATTATTTAAGAGAGTGTCTTCATGCTAGAAACATTGATTTGGTATATGTGCCTACACAAGTTAATGTAGCAGACATATTCACCAAAGCTCTTCGACGAGAAAAGCTTAAAGCTTTTTGCAAAGCTTTAGACTTATTACATTGTGAGAGATTATCTATCAATCTCTTTATGTGTTCACATCATTCAGTCTAGGGGGTTTCACCTAATCCCACCACAAGGTGGATGAACCACACCTTAAGAGAGAGGATGAGGAAGTTATCCTGAACCATGGCTTTTGGCGCCAGTGTTTAGCCCATCATACTCCAAGCTAGGAGGTTGTAAGTTGAACTCCCAACATTGGTATGAGAACCTAGTTGAGGAACTTGGACAACATGGAGGTTGAAAGCCTCAATTCTGAGCTCTTGGGAAGTGTTTCACTATGAATGAATCAAAAACTAGCTCAGAATGAAGGCATATGGGCATTTGGGAACCAACGGAGGGTTGGATAGGTCCAAAATAGGTCGATGTGCTCGAACTTGAGGCAAATGGAGGTGCTCATCTATAGAAAGGGGCCTATTAAGCTAGATAGAGGGTCCACAAGTGAGCATTGAGGACTATGCTCAATCTATGGGGGAAAGAATGTCGCATAATCTTAGTAGAAGGTGGATGAACCACACCTTTAGAGAGAGGATTAGGAAAATAATTAACTTTTTTTTCTATTAATGAAAAAGACCACAAATTGACATTAGCCCATCATACTCCTAACTAGGAGATTGTAAGTTCAATTTTCGACATAAGGTTTGTGACACTTATGTGTCCCTCGAGTAGCTTTGATGTGAACCGTTTCCCTTTACATGGTCACTTTTCATTCTAGTGTTGGCTAGAGGTTTTTTCCCCATGTAACCACATATACATGACATACTCATATGTGGTGGTACTATTATACACAAGGATTTACTTATAGCTCTCACTTCATTCATTCTTGTACTATTGATCATCTATCGATAAAGAGTTCTTCCATCCATCATATGTCTCTATGCCTTGATCTCCTTCTTCGCTCTTAAATGTACTTCTATTTGTGCTTCCTCACTCACTCACCTACCCAACAGTTATACTTCATTTTATCTTAGCCATTTGACCCTCGTATGAAATGATCCATTGTATCTGAATTATTGTGGTGAACTGAGTGGTTTGGTCTTGATTATTGCATAAGAATGTATTTTCATTTTCTTCTCGTGAAATTTTCTACATAATGTAATTTAGGAAAGACATTCTTAATTTTCCTGCTATGCTTCATTCTGTATGAGCATTTGATCCCACGAAATGATTATACATATCTAAATTGTTCTGATGAATCGAGTGCTTTATTCTTTAGTTATTGCAGAGCAATATTTTATACTTTCATCTAGTTCAATTTTGTAAAATGCATTTCAAGGACTCCCTTCTGTGAATAGATGGATGACAGAATTGCCTACTCTTCTCCATTTTCACGTGGAACTTAGCTTGACCTCACAGCAAACTGGCAAAGGAAACACTTGAAAGTGCACTGTAGTGAAACAATGTTAAAACGGATAGTTCTACAGGCTATGAGATCACACAACAATGCAGAACATTAGAAGATCAATTTATAAGTCGTCACCTTTTGTGAACAGTTCAGGTCTTTGCCGTCTGCAAGACAGCAATTAAAGAAAAAGACAAGGAATGCCACTGTTTTAGGCCGGTTTTTTCTTTTGGTGGGGTGGAGGGGGGAGGGGGAGGGGGGTGGTAGAACTATCCCCTTTCTGTACTGTGGCATTGCAGATAACCTATAAAGTTTTATTGTCTCCAACACGTAGAGACACATGTTTCAATGGCATTGGAGGAGCCGTCCTCCAAATTGGTGAAGTTAGGGATGCTTCCCCTTACACGTTTCTTATGTTTCTCCTCCACAGTCACGACACTGAAGCCAGCTATGGAATTCAATATAATCTCAGCCTCAAACTTGAAAGAGAAAAGGAAAAGCCAAACTAAACCATACCCAAATGTGCCCGCTCTCACGGGTATTCGTTTCATTTCAACTGAGGCAGTATTTACAACTGGAAGTTTGGAGATGTGTACAACAATGATGTACAGAAAAAATCACAACTATGTCTTCTCTCCACAGCTCCAATGAGCAGAAACAGGGCTTTTGTATATCAGAAGAAGAAGGGGTTTTGTATATGAGAAGAAACAGGGGTTTTGCATGTGCCCCTCTAAATTTCAGAAGAAACAGGGGTTTTGCATATGCCCCTCTAAATTTCAGAAGAAACAGGGGTTTTGTATATGAGAAGAAACAGGGGTTTTGTATATGAGAATAAACAAGGGGGGTTCACCCCATTCCCCTGCCCTGATCCAAATCAGCTGAACCCACCCTGCACCAAGGGCAGCCCTTCATAGCATCCTCTGCACACTCTCATGCCCCCTTAAACAAGAAAACCTTCAACATCCAAGGATATGCTGTTCATACTATGATTAGGGGCAGATGCGGTTGTTTCTGAGTAGGAGAATGGAGCTGAGGGAACGGAAAACAACAACGAAAAAGATGAGGTTGCTAATGGTATGGTTGGAAGTGAAGAAGCCTCCCCATTCAATATCTGCACAATCCGTCTCATCAATGGTCGAACCTTCGGATCCGGAAAGCAGCAGAGAATGCCCAGCTGCAAGACGATCTACATCATATCAGCCGCGCCTTGGTCCTCCCTGACCAAGAATGGGTCGATTGCGTCCGCCAATGTGTCATTCTTTTGCAGAGCCCACAGCCATTCAAGCATGGAGCAGTTTTCTTCTTCGATCACGCCTACCTTCCTTCCAGTCACCACTTCTAGAATCAAAACGCCGAAGCTGAAGACGTCTGTTTGTTCGGTGGCTTTGCGAGTGAAGAAGGATTCAGGTGCCATGTAGCCCCATGTACCAGCCACATTGGTGGTACTGGGAGCAGCATTGTGTCCATAAAACCTTGCGAGTCCGAAGTCCCCCAGTCGAGCATTCATTTGCGCATCTAGCATGACATTGCTTGCCTTAACATCTCTGTGGATGATCTTCTGCTCGCATTCCTCGTGCAGATAGAGAAGTGCACCAGCAACCCCACTGATGATATGCAGCCTTTGCTCCCAAGGAAGTTGTTCTGGATGGTTAAAGAGCACCTGATCCAAGCTTCCGTGGGGCATGAGCTCGTACACAAGTAAGAGCCCCTTCTCTTGGCTCCATCCGAGTAGAGGCACAAGGTTGCGTTGTCGCAGCCTTCCTATTGTAGTCACTTCAGCCACGAACTCCTTGACCCCCTGCTTTGACTCAGTAGATATCCTCTTAACTGCTATTTCAACGCCACTGGCGACGATTGTACCCTTGAAGACTTCACCAAAGCCTCCGCTTCCCAAACGATTTTTCTCATTGAAATTGTTCGTTGCTCCGGCAAGTTCACGGTAGCTAAACTCTTGAGGAAGATGTTCCTGCAAAGCCAGCCGCCATTGATCCTGGCTGCGGTACTTCGGTTTCAGTACCTTCATTCTGTAGTACAACAATAGCACAAGTGCTGCTAAAACAACGCCAAATATACCCAGCAGAACCCCAATGATAATGACTCTTTTGTTCGTTCCGTTGCCAGTATTTTCCGCCACCATAGACACATTCGCTGCCAAGCTTCCATTAATGGTAAAGCTCCATGCGTACACATAATATAATACAGTAGGTAGGGGACCTGTAGAGGCGGAAAATCCCACATACATGTATTCGTCGAACAAACTTGACAAGTTCAGAGAACTGTTGGATATCAAAGGGTACATGGGTTTCACTCCCAACGTCCTACTGACTGAGATGTTAAGCTGATTTGTGGAGCCGTTGAAATCTATCCAAGCTTGGACAGCGGCGTTTTTCATATGAACCGTGTACCCATCATTTGCATTCTGAATTGTTGGAGAGCTGCTGGTTCTGTAGGCAGCAGATGTGGCAGTATATGAAACAATGGACACCAACATGATTGTCATCCATGTCTTCGTGTTCAGGGTTCTTGTATATGTCAAACTCGACGGCGAGTGTACGGGTAGATGCCTTGCCATTTGTATCATTGTTGAAGATGCCTATGTATCCCTGATTTGATCCATTAACGCCGCCAAGTGTGGGCGCAATCACGAAGGCGATACCATCAGCAAGGTCTGAATTTGTGCTAGGCCGGATGAAGAAGATGAACTGTGTGCTAAAAGAGCGGGGAGTGCGGGTGTTTGGATCGAGGAGCTGAATGGGTTGATTGTAAAGACAGCGGCCGCTGGCTTGAACTGCACCCGTCTCGGTAAGCTGCAAGTTGTTACCTTGAAAGGATGCACTCTGATAGCAGGTGATCTGCGACCTCGCCTCTGTACTGCCGAATCCATTGTAGGAGAAGTTGCTTACGTGTGTTTGGCAAACAACGTTCCGAAAGGCGCCAGGAATGAGAAAGAACAGGACGGAGGATATGATCCAGAGATGAGGACGGAATCCATGGCTCATAACTTGAAAATGGGCATACCTCCTCATATCGTCGTCGCCTGAGTCACGCAGACTCTAATAAGATACAGAGAGAGAGAGAGATACCTCTCGTTCGAGAACTGCAGATCGATGGAGCTAAAGGCTGTGCAGATCGACAGTTCGCGTGCGATTTAGGACGCCGCGTTGCCGATTCGCCGAGTCAAGTCGAAATGTCACCTGCGTCATACGTCAAGACTGACGACGCCATTCCATTGAGAGCATCCCAGCGCCAGAGTGAAAGAATGAAGAAAAGGAGGAGCAAAGGGATGAGGAAAATAAAATCTGGTGGCGAGCGGGTACACATCACTCACGACAGGCGATTCGGGGTGGACGGGTCGCTAGAAGTGTCAAAATCGATTCCGCCTACATCTCCGTTTTGAGGGATTTGGCAGTTGGCGGGGCACTGATGTAAGAGTGACAAGACCGAGAGTGAGTTCAGACAGCACAAAATATAAATATTTAAGATATGTATGCTGATAAGTCTGGCACATGAGACGTGTTTTTTTTTTTAGCAATCTCGTCTCTTGAGGTGATTTAAGATATTTATGTCGATAAGGCTGGTTTAGTGGTTGGGCCTCTCATCTCTTGAGGCGGGGGCGAGAGTTCAATCCCTGGCAGCAACATGTAAGGGACATGTAATTTGGAAACATCTTGCATTGTGGCTGAGTGCCACCGTTTGTCTATCCCTACGGTAGTGTTGACCATCATTTAAACCAATCTTGTAAACCCATATTCTTGTGGGATAAAGGGGGTCCCATGGGTACTATGCCCTTCCTTGTACAATTGCAATTTCAAAGTTAAAGTCCGGGGGAGTAGGCTTCGGCCGAACCTCCACTTAAAAAAAAAAACAAAAAGTATAAAATTTATGTAAATCAGAAAAATTACAAGAGACCCCTAAGAGGAGGGAAGTCTAGTAACTAGACATGGTCCACATTCTTCTTATACCAACAAGACAGGAGAAGAGCTCATCTTTACAACTTCTGTCGAAGATTTTGCTGTTCTTGTTTTTCCAAATTGACCATAGAATCTGTGCCCTGAGTAACTGCCAAAGTACTATATCCATCTTATTAGACTCTCCAAGAAGAAGCTCTCTATATCCTGGAACTTTCATCCCTGAAGTCTTGGAGTATTGTCTGATACCATTCTAGAATCTTGTGGTAAACTTACATTTGAAGAATAGATGTTCCACATCTTCTTCCTTACCACAGAGATGACAAAGACCTGCATCAATTTTATACTTTCTAGCTTTGCTACTTGTCTAGATTCCTTTATGAAGAATCAACCACAACAAGCAGGATTGCTTATTGGCAATAGGGAAGGACCAAGTACTCTGGAACATGTACCTCCATTGTTGTGAAGACCAAGAGATGTTCCACTTTCTATTAAGTCTTCCTGTTATTTCCCTGATGTATTTGAAGTTTCTTCTGTAATTGGCAAACATATCTTGAGCCACTTCTCCTATGGTTACATGCTTCATCCAAAGGTTGCTACCCAACTTTTCCAGCAGCTTGAGTTTCTTCTCCTGAATTATCTTGTGTTTACAAGACAAGGACAATGAGTCAGTTTCCAATATGTCACTATCTTCAATCACATTCCCATCCCTAATCAGATACTAGCAGACGAATCCATTCTTTTTACACTTATTCCATCTAATAGGTAGAGAAGAATTGAATTCATTAACAGACCAACCTATCCATAGAGAGTCCTACAAGAAAAAAGAGATGTTATTAGCAAACCAAATTGGGAGTTTATATTTTTCCTTGACCATCATCCAGGCTTTCGAGAAGTTGCAGACCAGGGAACTACCTTTAGGCACAAAGATAGTAGGAGATAAAATAATATCCCACAGCTGACAATTATTCCAACTTTTATTGCTTTTTATACAAAACTTATTAACATTTCTTTTAATTAGACAAGCATAGAAGTCCTTAGAGGAAACAGATCTAAGAATCCATTTGGCAACCATCTATGTAGCCATTCTTGTAGGGCATATAAGACCAAGTCCACCTTCATTAGGGGAAAAAATGAACCCTGCATGGGCCTTGTAAGGATCCCTAATTTTTAGGGATTAAGCTTAATTTTGTTCTTGTTTAAGGGGACAAAGTGCATTTAGTAGGGCACCTTTTAGTAGGCTGGAGTAGGCTTTTTTTAGGCTTCAGTAGGCCTCTCTCTTTCTTCTTCTAGAGAGAGAAAGAGAATCTACTTTCCACATCATCAAACTCGTACATGATTTGAATAAAAAAATGAGTTTTTTTTTAAAGTCTCATTTTCAGTGTATATTAACTCAAAAGGGCCTATTTTTTAATATATATGTCAAAATTCACATTTTTGGGCCCATTTTTTGAAGTTTCTTATAGAAAAAGTATAATTTTCAAACTCCCTCCAAAAGTAAGTGCCACATCATCAAATCCGTGACTATGCTTCCCCCAAAAAATGACTTTTTTCAAATTTCATTTTCAGCCATACACAGTGGAAAAATACACTTTAACCCATACACATACAAGAAAACACATTTTTTGAGCAAAACATATGCTTTAGAGTCCCTTCCAACCAGTTTTTCATCTTTGTTTTTTACATTGCTAGTCATTAGCAAAGATGGTGTTCAAACTTCACAGTAGAACGTCTGCATGCTCCTGCATCAACAAGTATCCATGTTCGTGTGCCTAGAGAGTTTGCTCCAAATACATGATGCAACAATGATGCCAATTCTCAAAATGAACGTCGTGCAGCTGGAGAAAAAAGTATTGATATTTGGGCTCATGGTTCATTATATCCTCTTGATCCAATAACTTCTTACCATCCAACATTCCATAACCTCTCAACTTTACTTCAATTCATTGGTGCAGGTGAAGCTGGACTATTAGGTTACCGCAAGCGATTATCTACACATTCACTTGCTACTGCTAAGTATTGGTTCCAACAATATCACATCCATCATATAAGGGTAGTCACTTTAGAAAGCGCAATAATATCTTTACAAAAACAACTTGCAGATTTGGAACAGGATATTGAAGCAAAACAAAGAACAATTTCAAAGTTAACTGCCAATCTCCAGCAGCTGAAAGAGACTCCACTTGGTATGAGACATAGGAAAAGAGCATTGTCATCCTTTGAAGCTCTTTCAAAAGGTGGTGAAGCACGCAAACGACGTATATATGCAACAAGGTGAGTGTTTGTTTTACTTTTATATGTTTTAATGAAGATTTGTAATGGAATCTTTCATTGTGTAGGTTGTTTATTCAAGACATAACTGCTTCATCAACAACACAAGACGAATTCAAGCTGATGAATAGTTGTATAAACACCAAAGAAATCACTTCTGCTTTAGACTCACGCATAGGAAAGTGTATTAGAGTTGTTGTTGAAGCTGAGTTTTCAAAGAAGTTAAAAAACCTTATCGGAGTGCAAGATGTGCAGGCAATATGTGACGAAGCGGGCATCAGTAGAAATGGGTATACTGCAATGTACACCCTTCTCAGGCAAGCCGTACAATCACAAGGTATTTCTCAAGGTATATTTCCATGCCCATATAAAGTGTCTATCAATAAAAAAAACTTCAAATGAGGATGTGACTCGTACTATTGGACAATATTTATTCATAGAAGAAACTATGCCTGCCTCTGTTTATCATCCAAATATTCCCAAGAAGCAATCCAAAATCCTATCTACACAAGGATTTACTTACACTAAATTCAACAATATATTTGTGGATCTTCAGAAGCTTCAACAAGCAATGGTTCACTTTTATAGTTCAACAATCAAAGGTACCCCTACTACATTTTATTTGGTGTTGAAGATTTATTACATTCAAGTGTCATATTAAGATAATGTTTTCTCTTTTGTGTAGACTGTAATGTTAAGTTAAAGTTCATACTGAAGCTTGATGAGTGTCAAATCATAAAGGGTTGGTGACTAGAAAGGTTGAGTGTGACATTAATGAATGAAATTATGGACCATGCAATGAGTGATGAAACTTTAGGAGGGGGGGACCATTTTACTTACAGTGTGCAATCAGAGAGAGATATCTGGGGGTTAGGTGCTATAGAAGTTCCCAAAGAAACAAACAATGTTATTTCGTGGATTTTTAGTAGGACTCCATGGATTACGAAAGTAATCTCTTCTCAAATACATGGGCAAAAGCTTTTTGTAGATGATATAGGTGATTTTGAGGTAGAATGGCATTTGGGTGGAGACCTTAAGAGTATAAAATGCATGTTAGGTTGTAAACAAGGAGCATCTTCTCTCTATCCTTGCCCATATTGTACACAAGGTTACAAAGGATCTAAGAGACAGTCTAAACCTGCAAGGGCATTGATGAGAGTTGATGACTCTGAAGAAATTGATGAAACAGACTCATCATATCACAGGGAATGGGAGATATCACTTTTGAGGTGCCCAATGTTACAGGAATGGACTCGTGATAAAATAAGCAATGATTGGAACCCCATTATCCCATTTCCATTAGTCAATGTTCACTTTTGTACTTTGCATGCATTCATGAGGATCTTTGATAGGCTTTTGAAGCTCCATGTTGAATATGCATTTGCAATGAAACCACTAGAGAGGTCTACAATAGCAATCCAAAAAATAGAAGATCTTTTGAATTCTATAGGTTGTCATGGTGGCCACATATCTTTAGTTGTTAAGAAGTATGGTGAGTCTCAAGAGATTTTACAACAAGTTTCAATGACTGGGAAGAAGGCAAGGCGTTTCTTTCAAAGAGATGTGAATAGTCAAGATGATGGGAAATGGGAGCTTTGGAAGGACCTCTGTTCAATTACAACAGACAATGATAGTCAAGTTGATCTCATTAACAAGCGAAAGAAGGTTTGGTCATCGTTCGATCAATTGTTACATTTGATGTGTTTGGTTTCCACTAATGCTTCACAACGAGAATTATTCCAAGTGACTTTGAAGGAGTTTACACAGTCATTTATCTTATCTTGGGGAGAAAGAAACATTAAACATTACATAGTAAGTTTCGCTTACATTTTTTTATTTGGTCTTAAACACTATGTGTATATCTTATTGATCAGATCATAGCATATTCTTTTTGCACATGGAGCATATTTTATGAATCGATATGGGTCACTGGACATTTTTAGTACACAAGGAATGGAGAAGTCACATTAGAGGGTTAGAGGTGTTTACTTTAAAAACACTCATCATGGGGGTGGTCTACTCCAATCAGCCTATTTAAAAGAAATGTTCAATTGGTTTTTTTGTGCGGCATTCGCTAGAAAATATATAATGGAACGAGCATGTGAGTCACGAATAGCAAAGATTATACGAAAGCTACAACATGATATTGCAAGAGAGAAGTGGATGTCATCGTCAGGACCCATACATCATGCCCAATGGCGTGCACAAAGAGTCCGCAAGGGTTCTGCTTGGAAATAGTTTCCAAACTCTGAAAATGCATTATTCTTTTCAAGGTTTTTATAACCCCTTTCACTTCAAATAAAATTTTACTGTTTTTGTGAATATACTTTAAATGTCTTAAAACTAATTTTTATCCATTTAAATGTGAACAGGTCAATTCTTAAGTGAAAGCCTATAAATAGAGGTGTCCTTCCTCATTTTACCACTTTACAACCTAAGAGAATGGCACGCACAAAGCAGACTCCTAGGAAGGATCATGTCGTCTACCCTAGCCATGTGCAAGGTACTCAGCGCCCAACATGGATGACACCCCACAAGAAGCGTTGAACCACAAGCCACTCTTGTTATACTTTATGGAATATTTGGAATGAAGGTTTAATGCCTTGAGGATTTTAATGTGTGTTGTGTTTTGATTTAGCAGGTGGAGATCCATGAGGGTATGAACAAGTTCAAGTGTGAACGAGTGTGAATGCAAGAGGATTTATTCACATACTTTTTGGAGTTATTTTTAGAAGATAGTTATTTTTAGCTATTTTTGTAAACAAAGCAAAAGCACACTATTTTTAGTGTGGCCCTCATGTATCTTCCGTCAAGGACATAATATGAATTGCCTATAAATACGCATGCTCTCATAGAGTGTCCATGGGAGCATGCGGGGGGAGATTGCACCCAATCTTGTGTCATCTCTCTCTTCTCTCTCTTGTCTCTTGTCTATTTTGTGAGTATATGCTCTGTGGGTTCCGATCGTCAATAGAAATAGCTTTTACTTTTGCTTTATTTACAAAAATAGCTAAAAATAACTATCTTCTAAAAATAACTCCAAAAAGTATGTGAATAAATCCTCTTGCATTCACACTCGTTCACACTTGAACTTGTTCATACCCTCATGGATCTCCACCTACTAAATCAAAACACAACACACATTAAAATCCTCAAGGCATTAAACCTTCATTCCAAATATTCCATAAAGTATAACATGCCCCCTAGTTGTCGAGCAACTGACCTCAGTTGATAAGAATAAAATAGACATGGATGGCCAAATCACATGTCGCATCACTGAACAATCATAGGCATGTGCCATGTAAAAAAAAAACATGCATGGAACTGGAACACTGGAATTTAATGTGAATGTGAATGATTAGCAGGGTTTAAGTCTAAATGCAATCCAAAAGTGATGACAAAAAAAATGCATATCACGATGTGATAATATAGTAGTCGATGTATTAATCATGAATTTTTACTTGAATGCATGTGCATAAGAATTTTGTAAAAAAAAAATTCGGCAGCATAACGGCGTGGTTTTGAAAACCGGAAAATTTCCAACAAACAATTTCCATGATATTAGTGCCAACAGGCACAATCTATGCACAAAGAGACTGAAAGGGGATTACACACCCTAACAAATATATATATATATTCTCCTCGCTAACCTGCAAGAAAATATATACCTGTCCCTGCAATAAAAAATCCATGCACCATACAAGACAAATCATGTATAGATGATGCGTATATTCTAGGTACGATGCAAAACTTTCATGTCCGAAATATAATTTGATGCAAAAAAAAGAATAAGAATGCATATAAATTGACGAGAGACTTATCTGGAAGTTTAAAAGAATAATTTGCCGATGTGTGTAGGTGTTGAAGATGGTTCATCTTTCGTCGATATAACGTGCCAATACTTCTCCAAGAGTCGATGCTTCAAAACATTGCTCTAAAGGGGGTATTGAAAATAAAGAGGCAAAGTCCAAGTTCTTCAAATAATTGAGATTGAAACGAAACTATGGCTTGTAGCAACTCAATGGAAAGAGCTTTGAAAGGGCTTTCATAGCAAAAAGAATCTCTGAATTTGGAGATGGTATGCTCGAAGTATAAGCAAAAGTGTGGATATAAGTGGTGGCCTCCATTGATAATGATATTGTGAACCACATAATTTGAATTTCATCGTTTGTTTATCTCTGTAGAGGAGTCCAAAGGCGCACATTGAAATCGATATCTGGAGAGAAGGCTGAGAGCCCGCGCTGATGTTGATTATCCCACATATATGATAATTGCAAGAAATACTATATATATGCACTTCATTACTCTGAAGAACAAACTCTATACTCCCATCACCGTGTAGCAGATGTATGGCTTAAGTTCACAAAACATAAACATTAACAAATAAAACAAAAAAACCAATAACAAGAGAAATACAAACATGGCCTCGACAGGATCTCAGAGTGCATCCTCGGCTGACGCTAATCCACAACTGTAAGAGAAATACAAACATGGCCTCGACAGGATCTCAGAGTGCATCCTCGGCTGACGCTAATCCACAACTGTCGGTCCTCATGTTGCGCGCATGGTTCTCCGTGCTTAGCACATGAGCGCTGGCCTCCTTTGTGACTGCGATGTTCCGAGCATGTGTATAGTTAAGGATAGCGGAAGATGAGGAAGCTCCTCGTTGATTAACCCGAAGGAATTCATATAAAGTTGCGTGGGCAGTGGGCAGAGAACACTCCAGAGTGACCGTCTCTTGCTCTGAATTGCAAGCACTACCTCTGCAAGCGGCCAGCACCAAAAATTCCAGAGATGCACGCAACGCCAATGTCTGCAAAGAGAAGAGAATCGTAAAAGAAAAACAAAAGAATCTTGTCTCTATGCTCTAAACCCGGGCCGAAAAGTCCGAGAGATAGCCGAGGTACTCTCCTGAAGGAATCCTCTCGTTTGTCTCGTAGCGAACAGCTATGAGAGCAATAATTTTGAGGCGCTGCTTCAATCGCGGGCGCCAGGAAGCACGCGGGCAAGAGACCACTAGGCACGCTCTCTTTGTCGTCTTTCTCAAGTGCAGACACGTGGGCCTCGTGCATACGCGCCTGGCAGCCCTTCGGAGAACTCTGCTCGCAAAAACTTCGAAATCTTTTTCTTCTGCAAACCATGGCTGAGTCCAGGCTGACGATGGAAAACGCTACATGTAACTCGTTCACTAAGATGATGATGCCAGGGATGATAATGGCGATGTACAATCTCACATCAGATACTCTGCGGACGTCCAAGCTCTGATACCACTGTTGACGTTCGGAACCCGCAGAGCATATACTCACAAAATAGACAAGAGACAAGAGAGAGAAGAGAGAGATGACACAAGATTGGGTGCAATCTCCCCCCCGCATGCTCCCATGGACACTCTATGAGAGCATGCGTATTTATAGGTGATTCATATTATGTCCTTGATGGAAGATACATGAGGGCCACACTAAAAATAGTGTGCTTTTGCTTTATTTACAGAAATAGCTAAACATTACTATCTTCTAATAATAACTCCAAAAAGTATGTGAATAAATCCTCTTGCATTCACACTCGTTCACACTTGAACTTGTTCATACCCTCATGGATCTCCACCTGCTAAATCAAAACACAACACACATTAAAATCCTCAAGGCATTAAACCTTCATTCCAAATATTCCATAAAGTATAACAACTCTTCCAGACGAAGCTCGGGTGTAGGGACACAGTCTGGTAGCATTCCATCGCGGGGGGATGAAGCTTCACCAGAGAGCGATGTATCCCAAGGAATAAATTATTCCCCTCCCGCATCTGATGATGAGCCCCCAGTCAGGACACCAATCAAGGCAAGGCCCAAACAACGAGGACATAGGAAAGTTGTGATTGAGACATCAAATTTATCAAGTTCCTCAGATGAAGAAAGTATAAATGATCCACCATGGAACAATGATGATATCCCCATGAACCATCGAGTAACACAAGAAGGAAAGACACTCCCCCAAGGACAAGGACAAAGACCAACCGATGAAGAAAGAGATCAAGGTTGGGTAGAGGAAGTAAATGATGAGGGAGGACCATCTAGGTGTCCTCCAAGAAGAAAGAAGAACTATCAACCACGTCGTACACCACAACGACCACAACCCAATATCCCCCCAAATGCAAGAGCACCACAAAGGTGTAGAAAGCAAACCAGAGCCTTTGCAGAGATTCGACACTATCAAAAGTCTATGGAGCTTCTTATCCCACGAAGGTCATTTGCAAGAGTTGTGAAGGAAGAGATCCAATGCTATTGTGCTGGACTTCGTATCCAAGGGATAGCCATTGAAGCTCTCCAGGAAGCTGCAGAGGCATATCTTATATCAATGTTGGAGTACTCAAACCTATGTGCCATCCATGCAAAGAGAGTGATAATACAACCTAAAGATTTGTAGCTAGCTAGAAGAATTAGAGGGAATAACCCTTAACAAAAATGTGTACTCCCCTGTTTGGAGAACCTTTTGTATATCCCATATGATGAATATTTTGTAAATCCCAAATGATGAATATAATCTTTGTCTTCTCATATTTGCTCTCCCAAGTGTTTCTCTTAGCGTACATGTTTTGAAGTTTATTTCTCCTATGTTTCTAGGTGTCTTTCTTCAGTACCTCTTTGAAGTGTTTTTCATAGTTGTATCATTCGTTTTTCTATACTTTTTGTAAGTGGTAATGCTATTTAATGCATTTCATGGCTTGGAAATGCCAAAAAAAGGCCTACCACAGAAACGTGGGGATGGGCCCTGCAAAACTTTTGCAGGGCCTATCCCCGCGTTTCCGTGGCAGGCCTTTTTTTGTCATTTCCAAGCCATGGAAACACATGCCATGCACATTGGGGCATATGATTGGCCTTGGCTAGAGTGCACTGCATGCTAACCCCCTGACCAATAGCTAAACAATGTTTATGAACATACACATGTACTTATTTACTACTGCATGCTTATATGCACCCAGAGGAGTCTTACCTTTCTCTAATTATTGCACATAAGAAGAGTCTTCCACAATTCCCCGAAGAGTCTTCCACAATTCCCCAAGTGAAGGTGCTAATTGAGGGAGATAGACTTGCAATATAGGTAACCAAGTGCATAGGATGGCCTAGGAATGAAAAAAAAAGGCCTGCCACAGAAACGCGGGGATGGGCCCTGCAAAATTTTTGCAAGGCCCATCCCCATGTTTCTGTGGCATGCCTTTTTTTTGCATTCATAGGCCATTGCATGCATTTTGGGCAACACAAATTACAAGAAATAATGGAAAAAGATTGATTAAACTGTGCAAAAGTTATGAGATTGTCAAAACCATAAAGATATAATAGATTGAATGCACATGGATATTGGAAAAACAATAATTGGTATTATAAAGTTTTTACAATTGGCTCTTGGCCTTGAGCCTCTCCACTACATTCTTCCTTCTCTGAAAAGATAGTGGCAATTGGTAAGTCAAAATTGATTGGGATATTAACTAAGGGTCTGTCAATCCAAGACCTAAAGATATTCCTATTTGACCTAATATTTTTTCTCTAAAGTTAACTCCTAGGGCAGTAAGGGCAAGGGACTTCCTAACTAGAAATATACAATTGGTCCCTTGCATTATTGTAGATAGGCACAAAACTTTGTTCAATGCCTTCAGACACCAAGTCATGAAGTGTCCTTGAGGGGAAAAGTCCTTGTGGATTATGAAAAAATCTTCCTTTGGCAATTTTCCGATGTATTGTGCCAAGGAAGAGCCATGGCCCTGGGAAACACGGTCACCACTCCTTGCTGCAAATTTATCCACTTCAATTGTTTCCTGCACATAGACAATCATAAAATTAAATAGATACATCTTGTAGGAATATGAGACAACCATAAATGTCATTAGAGACTTACATCTTGAAGCCTATCTTCATCCTCTCCTCTTCCCATTGCATCTAGTGGAATCGATGAATGGGCCATGCCACTTTTCTCCACAACAGGGGATGTTGGAATCTTCTTCTCCAAAATTCTTTCCTTGCTGCGGCCAGATCTTCTTCAGTGGCATCTTGGTTGGCATGGCTCAAAATCTCTTCACACACAAATGCAATGGTGTCCGCAACTAAATCACCAAGTGGAATTGTTGCCTTTTCGATATTATCAGAAGTTTTGTCCATGGGAACATCCGAGGTTGAGCAAAAAATACTAAGGCATTTGTCGAGGTGTAGACCGAATGCCTTCTCAATATCCTGCAAGAACAAAAATTCCTCTCCGTCGACAAGTACAACTGAAAACATTTCCATCTCTACCTCTGGTAGAGTGGGTTCCACGGGGTCTAATTTGGAGGGTGGACTGTTCTGTGTACTGGCTTCCTTTAATTTGTCCACTACTCCTTGAGGAAATTCTCTGGAAATTTTTTGACTCTCTTCTAATAAGTTGAGAGCTTTTGTCTAGGGTTCCTTCTTGTCGTCTACAAAACCCCCAGTAACAAGATGGGGTAGGTCCATGGGTGAAGGTTCGGGCTCCTCATTGACAAAAAAGATGGTTGTTGCTATGTAGGAAATATATTTTCTTCCCATTTTCCTTTTCTTATTTATTTGTTTAATTAAGGGCACTGTGTCATCTAACAGGTGCCCTGAAGCCTCAGCAATAGCCATGAAATGCTTTAAGTGCTTCGCAAATGCCTCATCTCCTTTATGAATGTAGAAAAGCAGGTCACAGGGGACCCATTTACACTCATATGCTGGCATATCTATGGCATATCTTAATATATAGAATTCCATAAAATCTGTAATCTCATCGATCACATCGGAGTTCATGGCTATTGTCCCTTCAAGATTAGGGACTCTACAGACTAGGTCATACAAATCCGTACGACCATTGTAGTCTGTAGTATCCAAAAACTCCATGAATAGATCTCGATGAGATTTCATGGGAGTGGAAGTGCTAGGAGCCATTGCTTGCGCACGAGAATTCTAGAGGCTTGCAGTCTGTGCTTTCTAGCTCTTTGAGAGTGCAACTGTGAGAAATGAGCACATAGAACCATTTCTATAGCAGTTTCAAGTTTTTACACTGACTGGGTCCACTTTTAAAAGTATAGAATAAAGAAGTGCAATTTCAAAAAATGTGTTTCTGATGACAAAATAATGCACAGAAAAAAACATGAGCAACCACATTTCAAAGTAGTGAACAGACTTTTTGACATTCCAAAAGTTTTGAAATTACCATTGCGGAGAAGAAGGTATATACAATATCTAACATGAATCAATTGTCCTACTTTTTACAAGGTTCTTGAAAGTGCAAAAACCATGAGATACAATGACTAGGGCCCAAGAAGTGACATCATCAGGTTGCAAAAGAACTATGACAATGAGAGTTCTGTTCAATCTTTGCTCCAATCTATAGGGAATTTCATTTTGTATTCCATTCTTCTGCCCACCTGTAATCAATTTGCAAGAAATTGAAGTCATTAAAGTAAAATAAACAATAATGAAAAGATTACTTTAACAAACACATGAAACATTTCTCACCTTATGTCCTTGAATTTTGAATTTGGATTGAGTTAGTCCTTTAAGCCCCATAATCATCAAGTGTTCTCTCAGGTTAGCGAAGGTCCAATGATTATTCACTAAGATAGTTTCTGTTTCATGGCAATCTAAGATTTATTTCAAATGAATGCAAAGATCCCTCTGAACTTTGAAATAGTATCCATTTGCCAAGTTTGCACATCCAATGATCGTAGTAGAATCTGATGTATAATGAAGTACGTTGTTTCAAATATCAAAATCCTATACCTATTCCACCTATTTTACAAAGATATTTATCACCTTTTGTAATTCCTTCCATCAAACCCCAATTTTCACCAAGGAGACTTTCGACTTGCTCATATGTGATATCTTTACACATGAACATGGTGGAAGTCTCTTGGAATGAGAATCCTTGGAATAAATATACAAAACAATGAATGGGAAAAGACCTAGGCACTTTTGTGAATTTCAAAGAGTTATGTATATCCATTACCATCTTTTGCTTCAAAGATGATATGGACCATATATCAGGTTTTGGCCACTCCAAGCTAAGAAGAGAATGTACTTCAATTCTCTCTAACCTTCCAAAACCATTCATTGTAGAGGGTACAACATATCTATGTGTGTAAAAGAAAACTCTATCATGGTAAAGTTGAGCAAGAGATATATTTGGAAAGACTAGTGCACAAACATCTGCATGCAATGCCTGGAAAGTACCTCTAAGACTATGAAGTGGTTGCTCTTCCACCAAAGTAGAAGGAAATATATCTGAAACAAACAAAAACATATCTAAATAGTTCAGAAATATATCCGACACAAGAAAACATAAAATATTGTAGAGTAATACTTACAATTCACAGGATATCGCATACTACTAGAGTTTTCAAGTTTCATAATTGCCATTGTAAAAACATGTTGTACAATAGCAACCATCCCATTGTCTCTCTGCTTCTTGAAGCCAAGTAACTTTTCCTTCCAATGAAGATCTAAGTTTCCACGATCTCTAACTCGATGAGGCCCAACTCTAGAGGGTTACATGTACACCCATGCACCTTTGGAGTACTCATGTGATAGCCACTGTCCATCTGTGGCTTTGATATTGTGACATCTTAATGTGAGGATTCATCTTTTGGTCGCCTGGAAGCTTTAGATGTTGCCATTGAAGCTAAAGGTCTTCAAGCTACAACAGTAATTCAAGATAGGAGATGCAGGTAGGTTGGAGTGTAGAAGCAGGAGCTTCAATGGTGCGCTATAGAGTGAAAGTAGTGGGAAAAGATGACTTTTTGGGACTTGGGTATGAAAATGTGAGGTTTAGGAGGGAAATAACTCTACTTTGAGTATTTTTGAAAAAACCCATTTTTTTCAGCTCAAAACATGCATGGATTTTGAATTTGGGGTCAAAAAGAGTACTTTTGACCCTAAAAAGTAATGGGGGTCCATTTTTAGGTGTTATGATGAGTTTTTTATCTTTTTAGAAATTTTGAATTTTTGGGCCCAACTAAGTTATGAGATTCCTTCTCTCTCTAGAGGAAGCTCATTAAATAAGGGAGAAATATGTCCCCTCTCTCCGCCTAGTATTTTATAGGGCATAGACTGTGGCCACCACCCTCTTCTGATTGGTCCATCACTAATCACTCCTTAGTCTAAAAGGCCTATTCAATGTTCATTTTTTCCCCTAATGTCTGACTTCTTGATACAACAAATCTTCCAAGTCACCTTTGGGATTTTGGAGCCTCCCCACAAAAATCTCCTGGCCAGAGAGATGGCTTGAGCAACCTGCTTTTTAGTAGGCTTCCAACAAGCCAAATAGTAGGTCAGAGAAGGCAGAATTTAATGCTTAAGCACAAAGGATCTTTGAGAGATATTATGCTGCATATCCATCCACTTGAAGATTTTAGCACGAAATTTATCTAAGACCCAACTCCATCTTTGATCATTGGTGATTTCAAAACCCATAGGGATACCCAGTGACTTGAAAATAGTACCTTTTTTAATGATATCACAACCTGCAGTATTAATGCATTCATGAATCAAGCCATTGGAAGCAAAAAAAACCAGTTTTATTATGATTAACAACAGAGCCACTTGCTAACCAAACAAGATTAACACAATTGAGAAAGTTGGCAGCAGAAGAATCATCAGCCCTCATTATCACATTAGTATCATCTTTAAACATTTGCAGACAAAGGTGACACTAAGCTTGAGGGATCTCTAAACCTTGTATTGTACCTTGATTTATGCAGTCCTTCACAAGCCATCCCAAAGTGTCACTCTAGCACAATGGAAAGTACCAACGTGAGGAGCTTCACCTCGTAGTTGTCAATCCGCAGAGAGGTTAGACCAATATGAAGATCAAGAGCGAATGATGTGTATGAAGAAGATGATGAGAAATGCAAGAGCATACACACACATGCATACACACACACTAGGAAAGTCACGATGGAGATCAATGGAAGGCAAGGAAAGAACTCATGCTCATACTCATCATCAACTAGTTACAATAGCTCTTCTATCTCTAGCTCATAGGTCCAATCATAAACTAACAACAACCTCAAAATGAGCTCTCTAGCTCTATTTATAGTTTTTGCCTAGTTTTGACCAGTTTCACATCTAGTGATCGGCATAGTTAAAAAATAGGTTCTACCTCTAATTTGAACTATCTAATGGCTTCCAAAAATTACAAAAATTGGTGTGAGCTTTCTACTTAGACTTCTCAAGCTCGAGGACTCCTTGGCTTGCACAAAATGGAGTCGCACTCACAATAATTGGATATTTGTACATATATTACATTGTTTTAGTGATAAAAGTCACTATTGCCATGATGAAATCTTCTAAGTATTGTAGGTGCTTTCTCTTCTTCTATGACGAGAACCAGTACTCGAACCTTTGCCTTGAACACTCCCCTCCTCGTTTCTATCGTCCTTGACAAAACCTGATTTCGCGTGAGTAATGTAGTTGGTGAGCAGGTATGTTGCCAAGGTGTGTTCTATGATGCGAAGTCACCCGAATAAGATCACCTTCAAGTTTCTCCCAATCAATGGGCTAGGGTTCCTCTGGAGGTGGGCGCATATAATGTTATGAATACATGATTCTTTCACAAGCAAACAGGTGTAGCAAATGCGTTGGACGACTGATAATCACTTCTAAGTGATATTCGCAGAAGCCGGTGGTGAACATTTCTTCAAACATCTGCTTGTAGTAGGCGGGCATATACTTCAATCTGCAGTGCCAAGCATAGCATACCTTGGGAGAAGGTGTTGTGCTCATGTCGTAAACTAGGTCCAAGTTCCCATATTCAAAGCTTGGTCTATTTACAGTGGGAGCCTTGAGACGTCGAAAGGACTTGAATACTATCTGCATCATATCAAAAATCTTTACAGTCATTTGAGCAACAATATCGGTCATCTTGTGTAGATGAGGCAACCAGTGATGAATGGTGGCCATCATATAGCCAACTCTCAGAGTATTATTCGGGGGAGGCATGAGATAGGCATAATTGATCCATACCCTGCATTGATGATTATTCTGAACCTTAATAGCAAATGCCTTCCAAGTACGTCTGCGTGGGTCCATAATACGGGTTGTACTTCAAGTGTGTCGGTGCGTGCATCCATGTATGCACCATTTTCAGGTACTTTTGTAGGAATTCTACATGCTAGGTGGGTTGATATATGTGGCCTCGCTCTACTTCTAGTGGAACATCTTTGGGCTCGAATTGTGTGGCATGCGTGGGGTGCTTCTGAATCTTGCACTCAACTTGAAAATTATATTCTTCTAGCAAAAGGAAATATGGCTTATACTATAATTCATTGGACATTATATGTCTTCAGGGGACGATAGCGGAAAAATAAGGAGACTTCAAAATAACTTCTTCAAGATTTGCCATCGCATGGAGTTGCAACTCTACGCGAGCAGAGTGTGTCTTACTGTTGAAGCTCAAAGTCAAGGACAAAGCATGGAAGCACATCAAAAGGTGGACACACAAGGAAAGGGAGCAAGTAGGGAGCTCCAAGAAGTGTATGTCAAATTTTCAGAAGAATCCCCTACGAAAATAGTGATTTTCATCACTAAAAACCATTGTAAATACCATTATCTATTTTTAGTAACTCCATTTTGTTCAAGCCGAGGAGTCCTCGAGCTTGAGGAGTATTAAAAGTACCATCGTACCAATTTTCATAATTTTTAGACTTCGTTTGAGCCCTCAAATAAGCCTTGGAACCTAATTTTTAACTAGGCCGGACACTAGGTCTGGACAGGGCCAAAACTAGTCAAAAAACTATAAAAAGAGCTAGAGAGCTCATTTTTGGGGTTAGCTGGAGAGAGAATAGAGCTTTTGTAAGAGAACTCTTTGCAATCTAAGCTTTCCATTGTTCCTCTCTTTGATCTTACTTTGTGCGCGTGTGTGTGTATGTGTGTGTATGATTGTGTACTTCCACTCACGCATTTGTGCCTTCACTTGCTCGTGGTCTTCATACCGGTCCTCACGTCTCCGCGGATTGACAAGTAAAGGAGGTGGTGCTTACGCTTGAGCTACACCAAATTTTGGCGCCGTTGCCGGGGAGAGAGCTTCGAGGACGAGCGTTGTGATGGTAAGATCGTAGATTTGCGACGTTGGAAGGTAAAAAAACTGTCATTTCAGTTCATTTTCTGTTTTTTCCTCTTCATCTTCATCATCATCATCATTTCCACCTTCTTCCATCTTCTTTTTCATAGAAAATTCTTGTTTTTTAGTGCATTTTCACCATCTTCATACCATTTTTCATGCATTATTGTGTGGGAAGGAGTTAGGAGAAGCAAGGGAGAGCAAGCGCTGTGTTTTTTTCATGATTTCTGCTCATACGGAGCTCGCCATAGCCGGCGCTCAGAAATTTGAATTTCCCGCCAAAAAACACGATTCTGTGATGAAAATCGCGATTCTGTGAAAATTCAAATTTTTTTGAAAAATCACGATTTTCTGTTTTCCCGCCTAAAAGTTGGCTGAAAAAATCACGATTCTGTGGTCATTCTCAGAATCACGATTCTGTGAGTGTGCTCAAAATTGCGATTCTCACAAATCACGATTTTCAGTCAAAAAACACGATTTTGAGAAAAAAAAGGCGATTCTGTGTAATCACGATTTTTTGCTCAAAATCGTGATTTTCTAAAAACACGATTCTGTGCTCAAAATCGCGATTTTCAAAAACACGATTTTGTGCTCAAAATCGCGATTTTCATGTCAAAAAACACGATTCTCTAAAACACGATTCTGTGCTCAAAATCGCGATTTTCATAAACACGATTTTGTGCTCAACATCGCGATTTTCATGCCAAAAACACGATTCTGAGAAAATACGATTTTCAGCAGGCTCAAAATCGCGATTCTCACAAATCACGATTTTCAGCAAAAAACACGATTTTGTGAATCACGATTCTCTGAGTCAAAATCGCGATTTTCAAAAACACGATTTTGTGCTCAAAATCACGATTTTCGTGTCAAAAAACACGATTCTCTAAAACACGATTCTGTGCTCAAAATCGCGATTTTCATAAACACGATTTTGTGCTCAACATCGCGATTTTCTTGTCAAAAACACGATTTTGCGAAAATACGATTTTCAATCGGCTCAAAATCGCGATTCTCACAAATCACGATTTTGTGCTCAACATCGCGATTTTCAGAAACACGATTTTGTGCTCAACATCGCGATTTTCATGCCAAAAACACGATTCTGAGAAAACACGATTTTGTGAAAAAAAACACGATTTTGTAAATCACGATTCTCTGAGTCAAAATTGCGATTTTCAAAAACACGATTTTGTGCTCAACATCGCGATTTTCAGAAACACGATTTTGTGCTCAACATCGCAATTTTCAGAAACACGATTTTGTGCTCAACATCGCAATTTTCAGAAACACGATTTTGTGCTCAACATCGCAATTTTCAGAAACACGATTTTGTGCTCAACATCGCAATTTTATGAGTTCACAAAATCGCGATTCTCTGAAAGTTCACAAAATCGCGATTCTCTGAAAGTTCACAAAATCGCGAATTTCTCCAAAGGTCCTGTTTGCCTGTTTTGACCCCCAGGAGCCTGAATTGGCATAACTTTTTCATCCAAAGTCCATTTTTTGAGCTCTATAGCTCGTTGGAAAGTCGTTTCAAATCCTACACGACCTCAACTGTTTTTTTCAAGAATAACGCGTTGATTTTGAGATAGGATGATTTGAAGTTGACCCTCAAGTGGGACTAGGGAACCAAGGGGACTCCAAAGAATTTTGAACCATACCAAGGGAAAATTTGGACTCTTGACTAAAGCTTATGAACCTGAGATCTGGTAGACACTTAGGCAAGGATAAACAAAGCATTAGATCTTCTGAGGCTAGTGTCAACCATACATCCAAGTCTTGGGCACAACAACTAAGTGGTCATCTTTTACTAAGTTCAGACACAAGTGATTCAGAAATGTCTTTTAGTATGGGAAAACCTGCAGTTGGCTCAGGGACTGCCCATCTACAAACACCAGAAGGGCCCTATAAGACACAGTTGGAATATATTCGGACCAACCAATTAGGTGCTCGCATCTATGAGGATGGTCTGAGGCGATCAGTGGTCCAACTCAAAAATCCAGATCAATCCTTTGGACTTGAACAACCGGTGGTCAAGTTCGAAGAGGGTTCATACATTGATAAGGAAGGAACCATGTATGTGGTCACCAACCTACCAGATAGGACTGATGAGTTTGGAAATGTCATTCCTGAGAATGAAATAGGAGACCTAGAACAAGGAAATGTAGGACAAGGACCCCAGACTCCTAGAGGTAAGTCAGTTTTGACCCGAGTGATCACTCCAGACTGGATCCCTCAAGATAACAAAAGCATAGAACTATTTTTGAATAGAGAAACAGAGGAAGCCTTTTGGAGATTCAAGCCAGATCAACCTAGCCAATTGGGCATAGTCATCATCTACGAGTTCAAAGATCCTGAGATACCAGGCAAAGTTGTCTACCTGGATAACACATCAGAGAAGATATTCTTGGTAACAGAACATGATAGACATGCATATACTTGGAAGAATGAATTGATTTTCCCCCCACCAAGATCCAATGTTTCCCATGGCCTCCAAGGTGTAGGATCTTCCCACGCTCATGAAGCCCAGAGAGAAAGAACTAGAGAGAGACCTGAGGTAAGTTTTGCACACACCGTGGGCAGGAATAGATCAGGATTTGAAAATGAAAGACCTGAAAGAGAGAGACATCAAGCACATAGGCAAAAAAGAGATGAACATGATTTTCCATTGCCTAGACCCCGAGAGCACCCAAGAACCCTTAGACCCACTCAAGTGATCAAGGCAATGAAGAATTATTTTGATGGGTCAGGAGATCCTTATGATCATGTGGCCGAGTTCAAACAAGTGTTAAGAGCTGAACAGGTTGAGGATTTATTCACCCAATACGAGGCATTTGGTTTGACTCTTAAGGGCACTGCCTTGGCTTGGTTTCAACCATTGAGTAGTCGCAACTATCGCGATATAGGTCAACTGCTAGATGAATTCATTGTAGAATTTTCCAAGAGTGGTATCAGGCATAACACATCATCCTTGATCCACAGTTTCAAGCAGACACCCCAAGAAACAGTGTGACTAGCAGGTAGAAGGTTCAGACAGTACCTAGAAAGATGCCCTGCTCCCGAGTTACCCACGCCAGCCAAACAAGTGGCTTTGTTCTTAGATGGCTTACTGAGCACAAAGTTAAGATCATATGTATATTTGAAAGAGCCTAGATCCATAGAAGAGTGCGTGCGGACATGCATTGACATAGAAGATAACTTGGGTGAGGAGTTAGGATTATCCAAACTCTATAAGGATTCAGATAGTTCTACTAGTCATACTTCAAAAATCTCCACGGAAATAGAGGAGATAGCTGACCAAGTTGCCAAGAAGCTGGGAGTCCAAAATAAACAAACACAGAGAGTCACTCCAGTGAATCGGTGTTATACTTGTGGGGGCGACCACATGGCTAATGTATGCCCAATGCAAAATCAAAACATTAGAGAAAGGAATGCTTCATATTGCACTATTGAGAGAAAATACACAAACCACACGGCTCAAGATTGTCCCTACAATAGGCAGGCTGTTAGACAGAATTATCAGCAACCTTACCCACAAGGTAAGTATCAGAACCAATACCAACAGCCATATTATAGACCACAACAGCAATATCAGGTAACATATAGGCCACAACCTGTCTTGGGAAACCAACCACCAGCTCCAGCCAACGTGATTCCAGTCAAATATGCGGTGGGAGAGGAAAATCCAAATAGAGCATTGGTGCCCCTAACCCCATTGATACTAGATAATGATTCTCATGCTCATAGTTTAGACTACTCCCATGAAGGTAGTCCACATGCGTATTACACAGAGTCACCTGAACATAGTGAGATTTACTCGTATCAATATGAGGCACCACCTATGGAGCAAAATTGGGAGCCAGAATACTCCAATGTCATGTACACAAATCCTAACCCTAGGCCCCAATTGAGACAAATGAGACCACAAGCCCCTAGAGGATCTTGTTTTAGATGTCAAGGTGATCATTTCATTCGTGACTGTCCCCACCCATCATCTCCGAGTCAAGGACAGGCTATCACAATACAGGCTTTTTGCCTTGATTGTGGCAAAGACCATCTCCCTAGAGATTGTCCAAGAAACCCCTCCAGCGCACCCAAGATTACACCCATTAATGTGGTAGGCTTAGTGGCGGATTCAAGTTCAAGTAGCAGTAATGTGGCACCTATACAGGCAGTTACTAGGGCACAAGCATTAAAACAAGATAAACCAGCAGAGCAATCGGAGTCGAGTGAATCAGGAGAGCCTAGTAAGAGGAAAACAAGAACATGGAAGGATACCAGAGAAAAGGCCAATCGTAAGTGGAATAAAAAGTTATCGGAACTAGAAGAAAGCTTGAAAGACGCAAAAACAAAAATAGAAGACATTGCATCTCAAAACCCCTCGCATGCCGAAACTCCATCCATTCCACCTCATCGCACCCCACCACCCATTGTAAATAGACCGCAACCAGGGTCTGTTCTTGCAGATCCAACCCCAGAAGGCTTGGACATGAGGTTCAAGGCCTACCAGGCTCGATTTCAAGAAGGGCCTACAGCTGCAAACCTAGACAAGAGTTACCCTAGAGCGGACTTAGAGATTGAACGGATGAAAATGTGCATGAAAATGGTAGAACAAGCTCAAGCTATACTTGAGACTAGTCAAAAGTTCAATCAGACAAACTCTGTCAAAGGGGATTTGCATTTCCAGGGCTTACTAGAACGATTAGAGCAGTTGGTAAACAAACCACAAGTTTCTTTACCTCCACAGGCTCAACCAGTTATTGAAAGAGGAAGCTCACCACCAATGGGAGCTTATGTTCCTAATTCCACGGATCCAGGAATACCTCCTTCAATTCAACAGTACTCTCAAGAATTCTTGCGGGAAATACAAGAAGAGAAATGGGCCAAGGAGAAGGGTAATTCCCCTCCTATTCTTGATATTGATGATCTTCATGATCAATTTCCCCAAGACATTCCATCTATTTACGGAGATGAAGCAGAACAACAAGAAGACGAAAGGTTAGATTTTGAATCTAATACCTTAGAAGAACTGCCTCAATTTCTAGGCCCATGGGAATCTGAATCTTTCCAGATTAGAGCTCCCACAATACTAGTAAGAAATGAAGACTCAGTGGTTCCAAGGAACATAGATGTCGTGAAGAACACTAAGGTTCAGTGTCATCTCACTGTAGAAGAGCTGCTCAAAGCAAAACCTGAGCTTTGGAATCATGTGAAGGATCAGGTTCCAGAACTTGATTCCAACATGCCAAAAGTAGACTCCAAGCAAAGGGTACCAGAGATACCTCTAGACAAAATAGGGGACATGTGTGAGGGTGAAGAAGGTAATACTTATCTTCCAATCACCTACCAAGGTTACACAACCAAAGCAATCATAGATTCAGGTGCTGGTGTTGCTATTGCGACCACCTCCTTGTGGAAGCAATGGGGCAAGCCCACATTAAGACCAACTAGAATGAAGCTTCAAATGGCTGATGGTCATTTTGAAAGACCTCTAGGATTGCTAGAAGGGATCACTCTAACCACTTGTGGTGTAGAGTTTGAGCACACATTTGCTATATGTGACTTTGAGAAAAATAATGTCTATGAGATGATCCTAGGAAGACCCTTCCTACGACAATTGCAAATAGTACAGGATTGGGGAACTAACTCCTTGTACTTACAGCACTTAGGGGTCACCACCAAGGTCAATTTGAAGGATTACACCTTCAGAGATGTACCACCCCTACAGTGGAATTCTATCCACAAAGCGAAAGAAGATTCCATCTCTGTGCATTCTGAAAGTTCACCTGATCCATCATGGCTACATGAAGATACTCATTTGTGGATGTGCAAGGTCGCAAAGGAAGAGGAAAAACGTTTAAAGGCAAGAGAAGAAGGAACTTCGCTAGGAGATAGACCAGTTAGAGACCTAGCCTACACACCGATGATCTTTCCAGATGAGGAGTTTGAGCCTCATGGCTGGCCAGAAATCTTAGCCACCATGGACATTGCTGTCAATGAGGAACAGTGGACACCTCATTGTGATGAGGAGGGTTATGATATCTCAGTGTTCATGTGTCAACCCTTGCTAGAAGAATGTGACCCTAGTGATGTCATAGAAGAAGAAGAGAATGACGATGATCAGGAGTCTATTGTGATGGATAGTTGCTTTAACTCAGAGCAACACTATCTAGAAGATATAGGAGTGTTCACCCAGAAAGAAGAAGAACCTCTCACAAGTATTAAAACAGTAAACTCAAAGGATGGAAGTGAGAGTAGTCAAAAGAAAAAGAAAAGAAAAGCAGTGAAACAAGAAGAGGAGGAATCATTGTTTGAAGTACCAGAAAACTTCAAGAAATATGAAGTTGACGACCGCAAAATTTTGGTACGAAGGCCTAAGAGAGAGGCCATCATAGGAGAATCATATGATAATAAAGAAAAGACCAAGAAGATTGTAGTGACCATTGAAGAGAACGAAGAGAGATGCACATATATAGGAGATGACCTAAGTGCAAGAGAAGAAATGGAGCTCATAGCTCTATTAAGGGAATATAGGGATGTGTTTGCATGGCACTATAGAGACTTGAAAGGGGTAGAACCAAGAATTTGCTCTCATACTATCCCCATGACTGCTGATGCTAAGCCCACCAAACAGAAGCCCTACACATATAATGATACCTATGCAGCCAAAATAAAAGAAGAAATTGATAGGTTGATTGAAGCTGGATTCATCTATGAGATTGAGCATACCGAATGGGTGTCCCCCATTGTTGTGGTACCCAAGAAGAATGGGAAGTTGCGAGTGTGTATTAACCTTAAAAAAGTTAATGCCGCTACGATTAGAGATAGTTATCCACTTCCAATCACAGAACACCTATTGGAGCGTGTTGCAGGCAAGGAAGTTTATAGCTTCCTTGATGGATTTTCAGGTTACACTCAAGTAGCCATTGCCCCAGAAGATCAACACAAAACAGCTTTTGCTACAGAGTGGGGAATCTTTGCATTTCGTGTGATGCCATTTGGGCTCACCAATGCACCTGCAACATTCCAAAGGCTCATGTGTCATGTCTTCAAAGAGTTCTTGCGAAAGAGCTTAGAAGTGTATGTGGATGATTTATGTGCTCATTCCCAAGAAAGAAGGTTTCACATCCCTGAGCTCAGACAAATCTTCAACAAGTGTAGAGAATATCGAGTGTGTCTGAACCCAGAAAAGTGTGTGTTTATGGTGCGTCAAGGTAAAATCTTAGGTCATATTGTTTCTAAGAATGGAATCTCAACAGATGAAGATAAGGTACGAGCCATAGCGGAGCTACCAAGGCCAAGGAATATTAAAGAGGTACAAGCCTTTATGGGCCATTGTGGATACTACCGTAGCTTTATCCACATGTACGCGATCATAGCTAGACCCCTTTATGCCTTGTTGTCTAATTTTGAGTGGAACGACGAATGCGAGAATTCTTTCAACGAACTGAAGAAACGTTTGTGCATGGCACCAATACTCACCACTCCTGATTGGAATAAACCATTCCATGTCCATGTGGATGCATCCAATCATGCCATAGGATGTGTGCTAGCACAACCCACAAGTGAAGGAAACTTAGATTTGCCCATAGCATATGCTAGTAGACAGCTCACTGCAGCTGAACAGAACTATACCACAACTGAGCGAGAGGGCTTAGGCATGGTATATGCTGTGAAGAAGTTTAGACACTATTTATTGGCCAACAAGTTCAAGTTTTTCACTGATCATCAAGCTTTGTTATATTTGGTCAATAAACCTTGCAATACTGGACGCTTAGTAAGATGGTTCCTCTTACTAATGGAATATGACTTTGAAGTTGTTGTCAGGAAAGGTAGAACCCACCTTCGGGCAGATCACCTTTCTCGCATCACTTCAGGAGAGTCACCGCAAGGAGTGTCTGACGAATTACCCGATGCTTATCTGTTCAATTTAGAAGTTGTTCCTAAATGGGCAAATAAGTTGGTACCAGTCCTAACCTTTGGCCCTGCAAATAAGAATGTGAAAACATCACAAGAAGAAATTGTAAAATCACAAAAATATCACATATTAGCAGGAAGCATGTACAAACAAGATACTGAGGGTGTATTAGCTTGTTGTGTGGAGGATGATGAACATAGTAGTTGGTTGCAACAAGCCCATGAAGGAATGCTAGGAAATCACTATTCTAAACAACGAACATTGCAGAATCTAAAGCGTTTAGGAGTGTATTGGCCTAGCATGGACAAAGAAATACATGAGTGGATTAAGAATTGTCCAAGGTGCAGAGAGAGACCCCCAGTGGAGCATGCGACCCTTTATCAAGTGTCATTAATTCGAGATTGGAGTGCTCCATTGGTAGAGTTTATGAGATCGGGAAGATTACCCAAAGAGGCTAGTCTAGCAAGAAGACGAAGCATGGAGCAAGAGGCTCAAGGCTACGCCTTAGTAGGGGACAACCTATACCGAAGAGGCAAAGATGGTTACTTAAGACTATGCGTTCATGAATCAGACTATTTAAAGGTCTTAGAGACTGCACACAGCGGTGTTGCAGGTGGACATTTTGGTCCTGACCGAGTGATCAAGACCATTCTATTCTCAGGACTTTGGTGGCCCACTCTTCATATGGACGCACATACCTATGTGAAGAAATGTGACACATGCCAACGTGCACAATATCCAGTGAGAAAAGACGAGATGCCCTTGAGGCCAATGATGGGAGGACGTGCATTTTCGAAGTGGGGCATAGACTTCATAGGTCCTATTAACCCCCCAGCTAGAAACTCCCATGTAGAGTACATCATTGTAGCCACAGATTACCTTACAAAGTGGGTAGAAGTCAAAGCCACAACAAAGAATGATGCTCAGACTACGGCTAAGTTCTTATTCGAGAATGTGTTCACGAGATATGGACTACAATAGAGTTAGTGAGCGATAGAGGCACACACTTCTTGAATGAAGTCATTGAAAATCTTCTCCAAGAATTCTTGGTGATACATAAGAAATCTGCCCCCTATCACCCACAAGCCAACGGACAAGCCGAGAGTACCAATAAGATCCTCTGTAACGTATTGACAAAATTGGTAAATAATAAATGCTCTGATTGGGACAAACAACTTCATCATGCTGTTTGGGCTTATCGAGTTGCCTACAAAACGGTACTCAACGCCACCCCATTTCAAATGGTCTTCGGACAGAATGCTGTGCTACCATTAGATTTCTTAATCCCTGCCTTAAAAGTAGCACAAGAGTATGAGTGGAATGGGCATGAATTGTCCTCTAGGATCTTTGATCTCGAACGCTTGGGTGAGACGAGGCTACGAGCGGCAGCAGGCATCTACGCTGCAAAGAAGAGGCAAAAGGCATACTTTGATGCACACATCAAGGATAAGGGATTGAAAGAGGGAGATCTAGTGTTGGTATACACACTAAAACAACATGCCCGTAAGTTGGAAAAAAGAGGATAGGGACCCATGATCATTAATAGAATTTCCACTAGTGGTGCAGTTCAGTTGGCCACGCTAGAAGGAGATATCTTGCCAAACTATATTAGTGGCTGTAGAGTCAAGCTATATCAAGAACCTCTTACTGAGGATATGCTAATGAGACTCAACACTGCTAAGAAGCGAAAAGATGAAGAGTTAAGAGTGAGAGAAGAAGCACAGGTAGAGGCCAGAGAGCGTATTAGGCGAATTAAGTTAAGGCAATTAGGCCTAGAAGTCAACTCAAAAGCCCCAAAATATCACATGGATATGTGTCAAAAGTCAGGCATAGCGACTTCTCAGGTCATTGACCGAAGACCCTTTGTGACCATAGAGATAGGACAAGGGAAGGGTGCAAGGACGGTGAAAGCATTGATTGACTCAGGTGCAGCAAGTAGTGCAGTTAGACTTTCCTACTGCCAAGACTTGGGGTTGAACATCAATCCCATAGAAGCTTATCTCATAGGATTGGGAGGTGTGGAAACCCCTTGTTTGGGCGAGGTGGAATTTCCCATCTACCTTCAAGATGTTCCAATGAAAGTCAAAGCGCTAGTATGTCAAGATGAGAACCTTACAGAACCACTTGTCTTGGGTCAAGATTGGATCTATGACCATGCAGTTAACTTAAACCTAAGAAGTCAAATTCTTCAAGTTTGGGTACATGAACAATGCATTACATTAGAATTAGAGAAATACATGCTCCTAAATCATGGCACCACACACTCTCTTAGTTCTTCCAAGACTAATCATATGAAAGAAGATGTTGTATGTGTCAAAAGCTCTATGATGCAGAAGGAGTCAATCGTGGAAGACAAGGTTCGAAGGCGGGTGGATCTTTCTTCTTCTCCAAAGAATCAAGTAGCCACAGTAGTGAGTCCACCACACAAGCAAACACAACCGTTCACGACAACTGCTACATCAAATAGAAAGACACCATTCGATAAAAAATCAGTTCCGAGCATGAAGCAGAGATGGGTACGCAAGGAGAGCAACCACCAACCTTGCCCCCACAAATCCCATCCATGCAAACCAACCAGGCCAGAAGACGAAGGAAGCAGCTCAGACAAGCTCAATCACAAGGTATCCAACAAGTTTGGGTGCCTAAGAAGTTAGCTGCAGCTCAACAAGGGCAATTACAGATGTGGGTACCTAAGAAGCTCCTACATCCACAACAACCTTTGTTCTCCCACATGCAAAAGATTTCAACAAAGAAGCCCAAAAGAGAAAACGGTAAGAACCACGTACAGAGAACAAAGGAAGATCAAATCAGCTCTTCAACATTAGTAGGAAGACATGCAAAAAGGATATGGGTTTGGAAGCCAAAAGTGCAAGTAGCCTCCACCGAACCAAAGCGTCAACCACACTGGATACCACAGTTCAGAAAGCAACCAAAGAGAAAGACGCCTGAACTGACCTCTACAGTGCCAAATGATGTTCTAAAAAGGACTCCCATAAGGAGGATTACATCAGTTCGAGACTCAATGGATACCTCCACCAAGGTCGGCATCAACCTCCGCAAATAACATCGAACGCCTCGAACAAGCAACAACCATGTGCTCCTTGCACAACCCTGTCTTTTGCACCATTCAGCTCATGCATTTCCAAAGTATGCATTAATATAGGGCCACATTACATGGCCGTGCATAGACACACTTGAGACTCCCACGCACAAGAGCACAGTGACATATGTCAAATATTTCTATTGTGCTAACTTTTGTGTTCTTGTTTTGTGATATCCTTTTCCTCAAAAAAAACAAAAAAAAAAAAGAGGGAGAAAGAAAAGCGGGAGAGAGCTTGTTCCCAGGTTTGGCTTATGAAACATGAATGATTCATGCTTAGTTGAAGGTGGAACTGTTGATTACTAGGCATTTATCAATTTGGATAGAAGTGTGTCTCGGCCAGCAGTGAGATTATTGCTTCCTTATCTGGTAGATGACAAGCAATTGGCATGAACATGGCATCTACAACTATGATTTTCTCTTACCATGGTAGGAATGAAGAGCTTGAAGGTCCGCAACTTGAGTGATGCTTAACTAACTTCATGTACCAGAGCATCCAAGGAGATATCTGCAAAGGGTAGTTCTGGAGGAGAAGACTCCTGCATATGGTGAGCTAAAGAGACTATGTGAAACTCAGCTTGGTGTAGTTACCCGATGTTGCTTGCCAAGGAATATAAAGAAATTCAATTCTCAGTATTTGACAAATGTTGCTTTGAAAAGAGGAGAGAGGATCCACCACTCAAACGATCTCATCAGTGGACAAGCAACATGGACATTCATCAACAATGTTCCATCCCAAAGGCCGAGTGTACAACACGAAGAGACAAACATCCATCAACTTTCTCCATGGTAAGTATCTTTACTCTGGAAACACCATAACCATGATAGTTTAGGAAACCTCTTCGTCAGCATACCCTTGAGCACTTAGCTCAAGACCCCCAATTTTTGCACCATACTTCTTCCAATGCATTTTCCAAGTAAGCATGCGTAGGGCTACATTACAAGGCCGTGCACAAGGCACATACTTTTTTCAACCCAGGCACGAACACACTTACCCATCATTCATTATGGGTTATGAGTAGTTGGCATGACTGCTCTCAACATCATCTTTGGAAGAGCTAGCGGATGTCATGGGAACAACATCCCTATCTCGGAAGCAAATTGAAGCCAGTAGTTGCTCCAAATCACTCTCGACAACCTCTTTTGAGCAACTTGTAGTTTTGAAAGCTCACAACGACACATTCTTGCTGGAATCCAAGGAACCAGCTCATACAACGGATGGACACCATCTTTCAAAGCACTACATGGAACAGCCCTTCCAACAAGGGTCTGTCAGGGACGACAGACTCGAGAGGGGGGGGAGTGTTGAAGCTCAAAGTCAAGGATAAAGCATGGAAGCACATCAAAAGGTGGACACACAAGGAAAGGGAGCAAGTAGGGAGCTCCAAGAAGTGTATGTCAAATTTTCAGAAGAATCCCCTACGAAAATAGTGATTTTCATCACTAAAAACCATTGTAAATACCATTATCTATTTTTAGTAACTCCATTTTGTTCAAGCCGAGGAGTCCTCGAGCTTGAGGAGTATTAAAAGTACCATCGTACCAATTTTCATAATTTTTAGACTTCGTTTGAGCCCTCAAATAAGCCTTGGAACCTAATTTTTAACTAGGCCGGACACTAGGTCTGGACAGGGCCAAAACTAGTCAAAAAACTATAAAAAGAGCTAGAGAGCTCATTTTTGGGGTTAGCTGGAGAGAGAATAGAGCTTTTGTAAGAGAACTCTTTGCAATCTAAGCTTTCCATTGTTCCTCTCTTTGATCTTACTTTGTGCGCGTGTGTGTGTATGTGTGTGTATGATTGTGTACTTCCACTCACGCACTTGTGCCTTCACTTGCTCGTGGTCTTCATACCGGTCCTCACGTCTCCGCGGATTGACAAGTAAAGGAGGTGGTGCTTACGCTTGAGCTACACTTACCCAATTCTTTGATGGTCTTTAACCAAGCTGGCGGAGGTAATTCATAGGTGTCCTGTCCTTCAAGGGATGAACAGCTGCCAACAACAAGTAAGGGTACATATTCTTCTTCGAATGTTTCCTCGACAGGGATAGGTATTGTCTTCTTTGGTTCTGGTAGATCAGGTGGTGACACTGGTTGAGGGGGTTCCTTCATATTAGATACTTGACTCTGTAACTCTTGTACTTTCATATGTAGTGCAGTTTATTCTTCCAAGAGAACCGGTGGTGCCACTTCCAGTACAATAATGGGTCCCAAAGAATCTTTAAGCAACAAAGTTTTATTGGTGTCCTTGAGGGTTTGACATTCTTCTTGTAAACGGTCATAGTCCTCAAGCACACGTGCATGGTCTTCTAGGAGGATCTGCATCGATTGGGGGGAACGACTTGAAAGCGGGACGCACTTAGAGGTGTATCCAGATTGTCCAATGTAGCTTCAAAGTTCTCATGATTCTATTATTGCAGACGTTGATTTTCCCCCTTTGCAGCATTGAGGTGTCGGGGAAGAAGCACCATATTGCGTGATAGTTGGGCATTTTGCATCAAGTAAACATCTAATTGTGATTAAACTTCATTGACCCATTCTTGAACTTGAGCTTCAAAAGTTTGCTGCTGCTTGTGATGTTCGGTTTCTGAGTTTTGATATTTTTGGTTAAGCTCCTCATTTTGCAAGGTGAGTGCATCTAAGCGTATCTATAACTCTTGTGTACTCTGTTGTAGGGCGGAATGTTATTGCCCAAGCGATGAGTATTCAGCATTAATTTGCTGCAGACACTGTATCATGTGTTGGATGGCAGCATCAACAATGGATGACGAAGATGATGCAAGGGTGGGGAATGTGACATGTGGGGTGGTTTTTAATGCAATGGGAGTGGGAGTAGGGGTAGGGATAGTGGATGCAGTGGCGAGTGGCAGAAGTGATGTGCGAACAGGTGACGTGTGAGATGTGTTACATGGTGTGGTGGATGCATGTAATTGTGCATCTGGTGAAGCGGTGGGTGAGATGTCCATGTCACTAGTGAAACTTTCAGTGATTACAACATGAAAGAGTGATGTCCGTGCTATGGTGCATGGTGGTGGGTGCAATTGTGTGGTGAAAGGTGAGTGAGGAGGTGTGCTTAGTGGCCATAAAAATGGGGCTTGGGGGCAAAATTCCTGGGAGGGTCGTACAAATGGAAAAGGTGTAGAATGGGGTTGCAAAAAGGATGTAAAAGAGTATAGAAAGAGTTTGGTTGTGTGCAGAAAGTAAAGGAGTATAAGGGATTAGTGGTATATGAGGGGAAGTGAGGGGGCAGAGAGATATTGGGTGGTGTCATAATAGGTGGAATGGAAACAGGGGGAATGGAAGCAGTCGTCAAAACTGGGCTGGAGACAAGGGGCCAAACAGAAACAAGGGAAGGAATACGAACCTCCAGGCTATCTACAACATCAGAGGAGGTCGGGATTGGGACTGGTTGAGAAGGGAGGGATTTGCCAAGGGTATATATAGGGGAAGTGCCTTCCTCGGTCAGGTCGATCGTGAAGGAACCCACTAGGGGTGCTAATGTGATGGGATCAGTAGGGACACGAATGTATGTACCTCGGCATTTAAGAATACGAACCTGTCAAGGGTCGAACTTGGGTAAGGGTTTCGTTAGAAAATAGCGCAAGGCTTCCAACGCGTTGATAGATTTAACCAACTCATGCATAGCAGAGATAAAAGTTCCTTCAAAGCTGCCATTGACCAATTCCTATTGTAAGGTGGCTTCGCTTTATTATTCTGTTAATCTAGTTCGTGCCCAAACTTTATTCATGTTATTGTAGAGCCATCGGATGACAATGGTGTAAGCTACGGCTTTGGGCGTTTCTTCTTCATACGTGCTAGCTTCTCCTGAAACTTCAACATGTGCTTCCGATTGGTGTGCTTATTCCTCACTAGCTTCAGTGTCAGCTTTGCCTTCACCGATCATTGTGTGATCGTCCTCTTCATCTTCAGAATTAGCATTCGCTCCCTCAAATGGTGTAGTGGGGTACGCAGGGCCTTCAAATTCTTGAGAGACAACATGGGTATTCGAGAATTGAAAATCACTAGACAATACGTCAGGGATCTCAAAATCAAACATAGTATTGATATCTTCCGTGCCCAAACTCGTAACCAAGAATGCAAAGGAATCTACGACAAATGTAGAAGTTGCTACGAGAGCTTCCACAAGCGTAGTGGCCGTAGTAGGCACGGTGGTCTCTGCGAGTGAAACTTCACAGAGTGTGGTTGAGCGGCTCAAGTGAACCGAGAGAGGGGGAATCGTTGTTTGGGGTTGAACTGGAGATCATTGACGCGAGGTTTACAAGTGAAGGATGAGGTGATGGTGACATTGGCACTTGTAGGCATGGAATGGTGCCTCGCATGCGCTTGACTTGACAGGGTTTGGTGGGTCTCGTGGTCTTCTTGGAGCCTTTATATTGTTTCAATTACTCAGCTGGTAGGGCTCTCTCTATAGTAATATCATAGGCTAGACACATGTATATGATGCGTGTGAGAGCACAAATTCCATGAACGACCTTCTTCTTCTCCCACCAATGTCCGGCCAATAAAAGATGATCCTGTATGTAAGTGGTGATATCAATTGTCTAAGGCCCTGTTGTGGCCAGATACAAACCAAACCAAAGATGCTTGTGCGGGATCGTAAATCATTCTTGTGCAAGGAAGGCAAAGTGCTCTAGACAGATTCTAAGCGGGGTAGTTAACTGAGGGGTGATGGCAGAGATGGCAGGCCATTTATCAACATCACTTTGCTTCATTGGTTCTCCGATGAGACGCTCCTTCTCTATGGGTGTATGGGTGACATGAATCTTAAGCGCAACTTTGATAAAGTCCAGAGACAATGTAAACTTCTTGAAAGGTGGGTGATTCACCAAGGATGGTAATATGAAGATAGGGTCCAATTCCTTGTGCTCCTGCTCTCTAATAGAAGCCACTAAATAATAACACCGATAAAAATCTAGTTTTAGGAGTTGTGCACTAAAATTTTTTCCAGTCTTGCCCTTTGCCATATAGGTTGGAGATCTTTGCTATTCTAGAGATTCTCAAACTCTTGTGAAAGAATTGGAACCAGTGTGCCTTGCTGCTGACCCTTTTTGTCTATCCTTGAGGAGGGCCTTCAATGGGCATCAGTCCAATAAAACCTTGGAACTCTGCCGGAATAGAATTTGGCAAGCTCTCAAATGGAAGAGTTGAGAAATCCACAATCGATCACCTGAGCGTCGTGTTGGTAGAACCTTTCGCTTGCATGATGGAAAGTTGGTGTTGCAGACCTAAGCTGAAATGAAGAGGAAAACACATTTGTCATGGAAAATAATTAAGATCCCAAGAAGATGAGACCTCCATTGCTTTCCACCACCAACATGCTTCCTATGCAGTGTGTGATTTTAATGATGTGAGAAGTGAAGTGTGATAGGTGTGTGCTTTGAGTGGGAGTGTGTAAGGTGTGTGGCTTTACAATTGATTTTGAATGAGTACTACCTACAGAGTTAGTGTATGTTACAAGGACAGTGGTGATATGTAGATGTCTAACTGGGTCTGCATGCAATGGTTAATAAGAGTGTTAGTTTCACTAATTTGATGTTGGAGATGAGCTTGGTCGAGAGTCATTGTGATTACAAAAGTCTTAGGGATCCATTTCTATGTCACATGGGGGGTTAGAAGAGATGGTGTAATTTACAAAAGAAGGTGTGTAGGGTTTCCTAGTAGTCTCACAAAAGGTCTTCTTAGAACTGACTAAGGTTGAAGCATAAACTAGGCACTTTTTAGGTACCTAGAGCTGGCGAGACTTGGATTGAGCTGTCACCACGGACTTGGGCACCAAAATTTGCCAAATGTGTTTCCTCGATCGAAATTGAGAGGGTTGTCAAAGATCTGGAGTGTTTGACTTACTAGGTACAGTTGCCTTGCATATCCACCTCGGTTGAGGGTATGCCTGAGTGGACTGTCTAACGAACCACTCTGATGTGTTGCACCAATGACTACGTGGATGATGTGACGAGGCGGTTTGTCGAGGGTGAGATATCGTATCCAGAAAATGTTTTAGAAAAGAAGGGAGATCCACTGCACTCCTGCCTGGAAATGGTGACTATTAAAATTCATCTGAAGATTGAGTCTTATGGTGTCATACTTGTCAGATTCTTGTCTGTCTACCCAAGTTTTGCTCCTTTGATGGGTGGTAATTCCTGTGTGGGTTCAGTAGGGTGTGCTAACACACACAAGGTTGGGGGACTTCGATCACGTCCAACACCTCTCTGTGTTGACTTTAGAGGTGCAGTTCATGATACTGTCGTGCAAGTTCCAACTCAAGCACACTTTTGCAAAGATTTAAACTCACCGAGTAATGGTATAATCATTACTGGCTTAGGATCATAGGTTCTATGAGATCGTCATCATGACAAACCAACAGTTTTACCATCAAGGTCACGTTTTCTATGGAGAGGGGTAGCTCTACCTTGCCTATGCAAGGGGTTTCTAACCCACCTAGTCTGATGACATAAGCTTCAAGAGGCTTAGTTTCATATTCCCTACAAAGAGAGAGTCGAATTGCATTCGTGGCTACACCCGAGTCAATTAAAGCCTTACATTGTGTGCGCATGGGTTCCTGGCCTAGAGTGATATTAATGAACGGTCTCCTATCAATGATACTGGGGACATCTCTTCCTCCAAGTTGGCACATAGCTACAAGGTATCATGGGGCATCCACTGATTGAGGTTCTCTATCTAGTCCTCTCCTTCGTAGTCTCATTTGCTTAATGCATTCCAACACTTCTACTTGAGCTTCAACTCTGATTTGTTCCTCTTATTCCTTTTGCTTCTTGGCAAGAGTTAGTCGTTTAAGCATGTCTACAGTTGGTGATCTTGAGTGTGGGTATCAAAAAATATAAATGCAAAACGGCAAACACCATTTGGAATGGTGTAGTGTTATGCATTGTTTTATAGGCTACGTGATAAGCCCACAAAGCATGGTGTAATTGTTGATCTCAATGCGAACGTTGATTGTTCACAATTTGGGTGAGAATGTTGCACAAAATCATATTAGTACTCTCCACTTGTCCATTAGCTCGAGGATGGTATGGTGCCGATTTCTTGTTTACAACCATAAAATCTTGTAATAGATATTCAATAACCTCGTTTAAGAAGTGAGTACCCCTATCGCTTAGAAGCTCGATAGGAAGTCCATATCTTCTGAAGACATTCTCGAACAAGAACTTAGTAGTGGTGCGTGCATCATTTTTGCTGGTGGCCTTAGCTTCTACCCACTTCGTAAGATAGTCAGTGGCAACTATGATGTACTCAGCATGGGAATTCCTTGTAGGGGGATTAATAGGTCTCACGAAATCTATTCCCCACTTTGAGAATGCGTCCTTTGACATATGGGATACTAAGTGGGATATGGGATACTGAGTCCTTTGACATACATCACATCATTTGACGTAGGTGTGGGCATCCATATGCAGAGTGTGCCACTGTAATAAAGTTATAGGAAGGAGATGGTTGAACCACACCCTTGACAGATAGGAGATGGTTGAACTACACCCTAGGAGAGAGGATTATGAAGTAATCCTCAACCATGGCTTTTGGGGCCAGTGGTTAGCCCATCACATTCCTAACGAAGAGGTTGTGAGTTCAATTCCTTACATTGGCATTAGAGCCTAGGAAGTAGGCTTGGGAAAGGTGGATTGACCTAATGGCCTCTAAAACCATCCAAGTGTCAGCCATGTAACTGCATGTGCACCAAGTGTCCTAGTTAACTTGAGTTAACTCAAGTGGATGCTTCTAGAAGGCTCTAGATGGTTGAACCACACACTTCATAGATAGGAGATGGTTGAACTACACCCTATAAGAGAGGATTAGGAAGTAATCCTCAACCATGGCTTTTGGGGCAAGTGGTTAGCCCATCACATTCCTAACCAAGAGGTTGTGAGTTCAATTCCTTACATTGGTATCAGAGCCTAAGAAGTAGGCTTGGAAAAGGTGGATTGACCTAATGGCCTCTAAAAAAGGTGCTTGGGCATCCTCTATATGAAAAGGTACAAAGTAGTGCACGTCGCTTTCACAACTTAGCTTAAGAAAGATTGAGGTGTATCTCTCAATCCATAGGTCAGATTGAGGCATGTAAAATATCGTTAAAGATCTTAGAACAAACTTTCCAAATCTAATGAGATATCTAGAAAGTGTAAAGTCCTTGGGAAACCATGGGTGGCACTTGATTGAGGGTTCAAGATACCAAACATGGGTGAGAACAAGGTTCAAGACTGAGGTTGAGAACAAGGGCCCAAGACACCAAGGTTGCGAACAAGAAGGTTCAAGAAACCAAGGTTGAGAGCAAGGGTTCAAGAGACCAAGGTTGTGAACAAGGTTCAAGAAACTATGTGAGGTTGAGAACATCAATTCAAGGGTACCTAGGGAGTTCAAGGGGCTGATCACCGAGGCTAGAGGGATACAAGAGTAGTTCATTGAGGACCATGATCGACCAAGGGGGGAAGAATGTAATAAAGTTATAGGAAGGAGATGGTTGAACTACACCCTAAGAGAGAGGATTATGAAGTAATCCTCAACCATGGCTTTTGGGGCAAGTGGTTAGCCCATCACATTCCTAACCAAGAGGTTGTAAGTTCAATTCCTTCCAGCCACCATAATCCTGAAAATAATATGGCTTTGATAATGTGATCGAGTTCAAAATGGCCTCGTGCTGCACCCTCGTGTGCAACTTCCGATAGGTTAAGATATTCACTTTCGTGCACACATATCCTTAGATAACCGTCTCATCCTCGCTTATACAAATTATCACCAATGAGCTTGTATTCTAAGGCTTCTTGTTCTAAGCTACGTCTATGGGCTATAGTCATGTCCTCTAGAAAGGTCTGTGTCCTTAGGTAAGTAACTAAAGGCTCAGTCTATTCTGGTGTTAGGGTCACCTGGTACAAAGTGGCATGTTTTATTGGGGGTCTATTACCGCACTTATGACATTTGTCCCACAGTCCTCGGACATCCTTTTCCATTGATGGCCAATACACACCTAACCTTTTTAAGTTTGATAGTGCGCTTGTTTAGAATGGTGTTGCGCCAATGCACCTACATGTGCTAAGTGCAACCAATTGTTATACTCCTCTTCTTCTACACAACATGCAAGGATATTGTGATGACCTTGCCTATAAATACTTCCTACGAGGAGTTGATATCTCTGCACTCTCACAACCTCTTTCTGTTGGGTTTTTACTTGAGGGTTCTTAGGTTCGTATGTCAATACTCGAACTAAAGACTTGGCCCATTCAGGGACAATCTCAACATTGAAGAGATATGCATCTCATAACTCATCTGCTACCCCAATAGCTTCTTCTTCTGAAGTTATCCTAGAGAGCTAGTCCGCTCTTAAGTGTGTTTTCCCCTTTTTGACTACTACTTCAAAATCATATTCCATCAAGAGTAAAAACCAACGTATTTATCTACCGGTGTTGCATGGTTTTTCGACAAAATATAAAAGAGCTTGGTGGTCAGTAAAGAATTTAAACTTATTTTCTGATAAATAATGGCGAAACTTCTTCACTACGTAGACCATTCCTAGTCCCTCTCATTCAGTAGTGGTGTAGTTTCTCTCTGCAACGTTAAATTGCATGTTGGCATATGCAATGGGTAAATCTATATTGCTCTCCTCTGTGGGTTGTGCCAACACACATCCTATGGCATGATTAGAAGCATCTACATGTACATGAAAAGTTTTGTTCCAATCAAGCACTGCTAGAATAGGTGCAGAACACAATCGTCATTTAAGCTCACTAAAGGAACTCTCGCATTCTTCTATCCACTCAAAATTGGTTAGCAGGTTGTAGAGTGGTTTAACAATGATTGCATACATATGTATGAATCATCGGTAATAACCACAATGGCCCATAAATGCTTGTACTTCCTTGATGTTCTTTGGATTGGGTAATTCATTAATTACTCGTACCTTATCTTCATCCGTGGAAATTCCATTTTTTGAGCCTATATGACTGAGTATCTTTCCTTGTCTGACCATAAAAACACACTTCTCCGAGTTTAAACAGACTTGATATTCCCCACACTTTTCGAAGATGCATTCGAGCTCAGGGATATGTTGTGGTCTAAGCACTGAGTGAGCACACAGGTCATCCACATACACTTCTAGGTTCTTTCTTAAAAAATCTTTGAACACATGGCACGTCAACCTTTGGAAAGTTGCACGTGTGTTCGTTAGCCCAAAAGGCATTACGCGAAATGCAAAGATACCCAACTCAGTGGCAAATGCCATCTTGTGTTGGTCCTCGAGGGCAATGAAAACTTGGTTATAGCCTGAGAATCCATCAAGGAAGCTGTACACTTCCTTGCCTGCGACTCTTTCCAATAGTTCTATAATGGGTAGAGGGTAACTATCCCTAATCGTGGCAGCATTGACCTTTTTTAGCTTAATGCACACTCTCATCTTACCATTCTTCTTAGGCACGACTACAATGGGTGAGACCCATTTGGTGTGTTCTATTTCATAGATGAATCCAGCTTCTATGAGTCTGTCTATTTCTTCCTTGATTTTTAATGCATAATTGTCATTATACGTATAGGGATTTTGATTAGTGGGCCTTGCCTCGGTGGTCATGGGCATCCTATGGGAACATATGTGAGGATCTACCCCTTTTAAATCTTTGTAACTCCGTGCAAACACATCCCTATACCTCTTCAATAGAGCAATCAAACTTTCTCCCTCCTCGTCATTTAAATCATGTCCTATGTACGTGCATCATTCTTCTCCTTCCTTGAGTGCCACTAAGAATTTCTTCATGGTTTCCTTATTGTCATAGGCTTTTCCTGAACTTTTGTCTTTTTTGGGCATTCATATCATGATTTTTTAGTCTTCCATTGCATATTTCCTAAAGTTTTCCGGCACTTCCATCAAGGGTTCTTCTTCCTCGATTTTCACGCTCTTTTCCTTCCTCACCTTTTGCTCTCGTCAACTAGAACTCGAATTTTTTTTTCCTTCCTAGGGGTGGTGAGTTCTCAGGACATGGCTTCTACCCAGCCAAGGAATTCTTCTTCCGATGAACATTTAGGTATGCCCGAATCCACTTCCTATTCATTGTCGTTCACTGGCTTACTACAATCTGAGATTTCTTATTTAGGATTATCCTCCTCTATTTTCTCTCTTACTAGGCTTACAATGAAGATGGATATATCATAACTGACTTTGTCACAATGGGGGGTCCATTGTTCTCCGTTAATTGCAATATCCATAGTCGCTAAGATCTCTACCTAGCCATGGGGTTTGAACTCCTCGTCTGGAAATACTATTGGAGCATACGCTGGGTCCTCCACATGCGTAGAGGTGTGACCTACTTTTGATATCTCTACTTTCACATGTTCCTCTTCCTTGGCTGCAATTTTATACATCCACAGGTGCATATCCTCTTGCAACCATGATGGATCTGATCTTAAGGGATGTACCGATTCCTTCTCCTCTTTGTTCCTATGTATCATATTCCATTGCAAAGGTGGTACATCCATATGTGAATAGTCTGTGAGGTTCGATTTCGTGGTTACTCCTAGGTGTTGTAAGTACAAAGAGTTGTTTCCCCAATCTTGTATGACTTGCAAGTGTCGCATAAAGGGCCTACCTAAGAGCATCTCATATGCTTGATTCTTTCCAAAATCACATATTGCAAAGGTGTGATCAAATTCTACTCCGCAAGTGGATAGGGTTATTGCTTCCAACAGTCCTAAGGGCATTTTGATGTGTCCATCTATCATCTGCAGCTTCATCCTAGTAGGTCTAAGGGCTGGTTTTCCCCAACATTTTTATAGTGAAGTGGTTGCGATAGCTACTCCTGCACTTGTGTTTAGAATGGCTTTGGTATTGTGACCCTTGTATGTAACGGGAAAATAAGCATTACCTTCCTCTCCTTCACTCACGTCACCCTCTTTATCTAGGGGTATCTTAGGCACCTTTCCTTGTGTACCTGGTCTAGAGGAGGTTGTGGCTATTTATGGGAATTGGTTTGCACATGTTTCCATAGTTCAAGTTTGATCTTCAACAGCTCGTGCAGAGTTAAATGGCACTGAACTTTTGTGTTCCGAATAGCTTCTGTATTCCTAGGAAGAACAGAGTTATCTCCCTTACTCGAATAGTGGGGGCTTTCACTTGAACTGAACAGTCTTCCCAAGGGCCTGTTAAGTGAGGTAACTCTTGCAAAGTGTTAGATTCAAAGCCAGTGTGCCCACTTGGCCAATCATCCACTTGATCTCCAGAGATAGATGGGATGTCCGCAGGGAACTGTTCTCTTGAGTCATCAATCTCGAGTATGGGTGGTCCAGATTCTTGTTCCTATCTCCATCTTTCTTCTTGAATCTCTTTCAAGATGGCATGCAAATCCATGTAACCGGTTTGATGATTTTCTAGGTCTGACCTAGCCTGTTCGAATAGAGTGGTCTTCAAGGGTTCCATTGGGCTAGTTTTTGTGCTAGAGCTGACTTTCGCAGGGTTAGATACGACTTGCCCTAGTTTCTCTAGGAGTCCTTGAAAATGTAGCTCAGGTGTGACCATGATTTCCCAATTGAGGTATTGTGATGCCTTGAACAGCGCCTCAGCTAATTCCACCATTTTCATGCACAGTTTGGTTCTCTCATTTTATAAGTCAGCTCGAGGGTAATTCTTGCTAGATTCTCCTACTTGGGGTCCTTCTTGTATTCTTTCTTGATAGGCTTTGAACATTGTTGGGGGATTCTTGGACGAGAAGGAGTTTGAGGGTTTGTAGGAGAAAAGGAAAGAATAAAGAAAGAAATGAGCTGGGAAACTTCACAGAGGAAATAACCTTGGAAGTTTCTGCAGAAGCACACCTTGGAATCTTGGGTTTGATTACAGTAAAACAATTACAATGTTTGAGCACAATCCGAGTCAATACTTTTGTGCGCACTACAGAGGGTGCTTAATTACAAAAATACCAATTATCTTGAGTCTTCTTGCAGTCGGCCTCCTCTCCACCAGTCCTCTACTTGCTTCAAGCTTATCCTTGTGCACACCTTGCACCAAGCTTCCACCAAGATGAGGAATGAGTATCTTCTGTTGGCATGCACACTACACAGAGACCTTGAGGTCCTTGGGTCTAGCTTCGCACTCTCTCCTTCTTCCTTAGCCACCTCTCTTGCACTCTTCACTTCCACCTCTCTCTGTCGTACCCTGGTGTCTCTTGCACTTCTCTCTCTTTTTTTTTACCTCTAATGTGTAACCAAGAATAGCCTTTGTCTTTCTTTTGTTGAGTGTGCCGGTTCCGTGCACTCTAACTGTAATACAATCTTGGTGCCCTTTCAATGTCCCAAGATTGTCTTTTTAACTGGCAGCCAACGACTCACTACTTTGTCATGTAGTGACTTTAGACTTAAATCAAAATTTTGATTGGGCGGCCATATTTCCACATGTGCGTACAACCGCTTCACATGCCTTTATTTTTTTCTTTTACTTCGTCACTTTTGCCCCAAAGAGGGGTTCACCTGGACCCGATTACTTTGAACACCCTTTGACCTTAAGGGAATTAGCAAAAATACTTCTGCAATACCTCTTGTCTGTGAACAATTAAAGACCTTATATATGAACAATTGAAGGTGCACTACCTGTGCACTTTGACCCTGGAATTTTGATACTTTACTCTTGCCTATGCATAGCTGTGACCTTGACTTTGCTAGTTTCAACCGATTAGGGCTCAACAGATGCCCACCTCCTAATGTGTTCTCCGTCCCGGAGAGATAGCAGGACACGATACAGGGAGAACAGAGGGGAACAACAACTCAAGAACAGAGTGGAACAACAGAAGAAACATAGAGGGAACGTAGGCATGAAAATAGATAAGGATTGACTTTGTTGATTAAGGAAGAAAACCCGATTAATCCCGCTACAAAAATTTATTTATCCCTGATGAGACAAAATCAGAAGGATGAGAGTTTTATTGCACATCTATAAGGGAAACTGAAACCAATAGCAAGGAATGGAGAAGTTGGCTTGCAAATTATTGAGAGGGTGGATTGATGCCGGTATCGGTTGGTTGTGGAGAGGAGGGCAAGGGAGCAGAAGCCTGCTCAATCATATGCTGGAGAGAACTAAGGCACTGCCTAAGGTGGTCCCGTTCGCGTTTGATCCGCCAGCATGCAGCATTATCACATAACCCTAAAGAAGAGCGATTTTGAAGATAGGATAAGTTCTTTAATGCGGATTCGGCCATATCTCGGTATTTGTCGCGCTCATCTTTGAGTAAGCGGGCTGTTTCATTGAGGGATTTCCATTGAGAGTGAGCTATGCGATTGATGTTGTCTATGGTATTAATGTATTGTTGATGAATAGAAGCGCCGGCTGATACAGAATCCAAAGACACTTTGGAGGCGTGAGCACTGCCAGAAGCAGCTGCACTGGCATCGCGGAGCAAATGCAAAAAGGAAGGGGGGGTGCAACAGGTGGATCGGGATGATGGAGAGGAGATGCATGCGGAGGGGGTCGCGTGAATGGAACTGTAGTGGTCGGAGCGGGTGCGGAAGGAGGAGGACGAGGTGGTGTACAAGTTGGGTTGTGGGTGTTGAGCAGCGTTTGAACGAGCGGCCGAAAAGGTGCTGTGGAAGAAGGGCCAGGTGCCGGAGCAGGATCAGGGGAAGGAATAGGCACGATATCCAGAGAGGAGGAAAAGATATGCGAAGAAGAGTGTAGAGGGGGGGAAGTGCGATCAGGGGGAGCGGATAGCGGGGTGGAAACGGAGGCCGAGTCGATGGAGATTGGAGGAGAGGGGGGAGGATTGGAAGTGGAAGGTAAGTTGGGCTGCAACGGAAGGAGAGGGGGATTAGGGTCAGAGCGCGATGGGATGTGATAAAGCCAAGCCAGGAAGGGACCAGAATATATGGAGAATGTGCGAGATCCTCTGGAGACAGCTTCACGAAGTCGACGAGAGCGCAAATTTAAGGAACCATAGATGAGGGCGGCGTAAGGGTATGGGCGGCTATGTAGGAAGCCAAAAAGCGGATCAACAATGCGAATATCAGACCATGGTAGTGAAGATGTGGGACTACGAAGCAAAAAGAAGAAAATGAATGCATTGAGTATGGACGTCATGCGGATGGAAAATCGGGCATTAGTGTCGAAGCGATCTCGACAAAAGGCAATTGTGGCAGAGGCTGACAATCCAGAATATGAGAACGGAGGATTACGAAAATCGACGGGGCAAGAGCCGAGGCTGGCAGCAAGAGCGGAAATGGAGAGAGGGCCTACGCGAAAATTAGGAAAGAGGCGGATAGCTTCATAGACGTCACAGTAATTGGAGGAATCATTCAGGAAAACGTTGGCCAAGCCCCAGAGACCCGCCTGTTGAAGATTGTCGACAGAGAAAAGGCGACGGAGTTCGATGGTTGGGAGAGATAAATGAATACGAATCTGCATATCTAAATCAAGCGGATGAAAGATGCGCATATAATCTCCTGAGGGCGAATTTGGTTGCGAGGTATGAGAAGCGGAAGGAGAAGGAGAAGGATGGCGAGGGAGTGGATGTGGAGAATAGATATCCGTGGAATGAGATTGAACCGAATAAGTGGGAATATGTAGGATGGCAGGAGGATTTGAGGAAGGCGATGCATCATGGTGTAGGTCAGTGGACACGGGCAACGAAGGGAACTGAGAGTGGAGGCCGGTGGTGGGTGGAGCAGACGCAAGAGGAGGGTAATTTGGATTGGTTGTATGCAGTGTTGAAGGAGTGAGTTCCGAGATGTCGTCCGGTGCGGTGGGATCAGCCATAGAGTCTGGCGTAAAAAGGACCCGTAGAGAGTTTGCAAGGAGCTGTAGGTTGTTGAACTTTTGGCTGTGAAGGAGGCATATCACAGCAAGGAGATGATCGCGGATGGCGTGGGAACGAGAACCAGTGCCTCCAGGCTGCTTGTGTGAGCGGCAGGCAGGCAGGGAGGCTGATTGTGCATCAATCGAGGAAACGTGTATCGCAGCGAGTAATGAGCACTTCTGCCAGATGAGTGGCAGACCGCCTGGATGAGCCCAATGCAAGTAGGGGGCCGGGGAGGGTGGTTCGAGTGGGCGGGAAGGTGGTGGGGGAGTGGAGGGGAGCCGGGTGGGCGTTTGGGTGGGGGGAGAATGTGGGTGGGTGGGCGGGGGGAAGGGTGGGCGGGTGGGTGGTGGCGGGTGGGCGGTGGGAAGGGTGGGCGGGTGGGCGAGGGGTGGGCGGGGGGGGCGGGTGGGCGGGGGGGTGGGTGGGCGGGTGGGGGTGGGTGGGCGGGTGGGCGGGGGGGAGGGGTGGGCAGGGGGGGGAGTGGTGGGCGGGTGGGCGGGGGGGTGGGCGGGTGGGTGGGCGGGTGGGCGGGGGGAGGGGTGGGCGGGTGGGCGGGGGGGGGAGTGGTGGGCGGGTGGGCGGGGGGGGGGTGGGTGGGAGGGTGGGCGGGGGGATGGGCGGGTGGGCGGGGGGGTGGGCAGGTGGGCGGGTGGGTGGGCGGGGGGGGTGGGCGGGTGGGCGAGGGGGTGGGCGGGGGGGGAGTGGTGGGCGGGTGGGCGGGTGGGGGGGTGGGCGGGGGGGGTGGGTGGGTGGGCAGGTGGGCAGGGGGGTGGGTGGGCGGGGGGGAGGGGTGGGCGGGTGGGGGGGGAGGGGTGGGCGGGGGGAGGGGTGGGTGGGCGCGGGGGCTGTTGATGGGGAGGGTGGGGTGGGATGGCGGGGGAGATGGAGGGGAAGGGTGAGGGGGTATGGGGGGGAGTAGGAGGGGGGTTTGGAGGGGGCGTCCGCGGGGATTTGGAGAGGCTGTGGAGGGGGAAGGTGAGGGGGAGGGCGCGAGGCTGCTGAGGGGGAGGGTGGGGTGGGATGGCGGGGGAGATGGAGGGGAAGGGTGAGGGGGTATGGGGGGGAGTAGGAGGGGGATTTGGAGGGGGCGTCCGCGGGGATTTGGAGAGGATGTGGAGGGGGAAGGTGAGGGGGAGGGCGCGGGGCTGCTGAGGGGGAGGGTGGGGTGGGATGGCGGGGGAGATGGAGGGGAAGGGTGAGGGGTAATGTGGGGAAGTAGGAGGTGGGTTGGAGGAGGCTTCCGTGGGGAATTGGAGAGGCTGAGGGAGGAAGGGAAGGCGGGGGAGGGATAGGGAGGGGGGAAAGAGGGAATGGTATGCGGTGGTGGTGGTACGCAGGTGAGGAGGAGGGGTAAAGGCGGTTGAGGAGGAGGAGGAAGGAGGGGAGGCGGGAGTGGAGTGGAGGGGGAGGTGAGGATCAAGGCGGGGTGGGCACAGAGGTTATTGCTTTAGCCTCGGGAGTCAACCACTGAAAAGCCACGCAAGCTTTTGAAGAGCTGGGCAACCTATAGCCTCGGGCATTGCAGACTTTTGAGTTCAGGTTAGATGATCTTGCAGCAAGATGGCGTTGAAGGCGGAATGAATGAGGTTACCCATTATATAGCAATGAGGATTAAGGGCTCACCTCACAGCAAGGGATGGTGTAGCATAAAAGAGTGTTCAAAAGAGAGGAGAAGCCAACTTTAATCTCATCCATCCAAGAGGTAAACAAAGAAAAGGCTAGCCTTAAAAGCTAGTTTGTGGAACTAAGAGCCATCAAAAAATTTGCGCCCAAATTTTGTGTATGTGAGCACATATTTTCTTTAGCAATTATTAGCAATGATTAAAGGGACACAATAGAAAAACAAAATGACCTAAGAACTATGGAGTGGGATGTTAGAACGTTTTATGATAGGCTTGGAGTCTAGAAATATTTACTAGCGGCAGTGTGGCTCCATTGAGTGTTTCTAACTGCACAGCGCCCCAATGCAACGTCTTCAAAACACGAAAAGGGCCCTCCCAATGAGGGATCCATTTCCCTTTTGCATTCGTATGAGGTTTAGGTTTATGGAGAAGAACTAACATGCCTGCCTCAATGTTGTTGTTCCACAGATATCGATCATGTGCCTCCTTCCTCTTCATCTGAGTCTCTATCAATTGTTTGGTCGCTTGTAGACAAATCTCCTCCACTTTATGTAGTGCTCCTAGCCTTTGAGAAACATCACAATCCTTCTTTCCCTGCATGAATGCCATCTTAGGTGATCCATGTAAAAATTCAAATGGCTCGATGGGTAATATGCCATAAACAAGTTGGACTGGGGAATATCCGGTGGCCTCTTTGTATGCTAACATGTATGCCCATAGTGTACCTTGGTAAGCAATGCCCCAGGAAGTGGGCTGCAACATACACTCCTTTCTTAACATTGAAATTAAAACCTTATTTGTCGATTCAGCCTGTCCATTTTCTCTTGGATAGTAAGCACAAGAGGTCCTATGAAGAATCCTATACCTGTTGAAGATTTCTTGCAGGACTTTATTGACAAAATGGGTACCCTGATCAGTACAAATTTCAAGTGGACAACCAAACTTGCAAATGATGCTACTATAAATGAAATCAGCAACAGTTTGGGCAGTGCAATCGGGGGAGGCAATAGCTTCCGCCCACTTTGTCGCATAATCTGTAGCTATCAAGATATATTTTTCTCTTTTTGGAAAAGCGGGAGGGTAGATGGGCCCTACAAAATCTAGCCCCCACTTCTCAAATGGTTGCCAGGAAGTGGAAACAACCAAGGGGTTATGTCTTTGCTTTGTTGGCTTAGGTCCACACCTCTGGCAAATGTCACATGCCTTTCCCCATTCATCTACATCCCTAAATAGTGTAGGCCACCATAGACTAGCATCCAGAATCCTCTGACTCATAATATGTCCTGGAAGGTGCCCACCACCTGTTCTAGGGCTTCCCTTTCTGTAGTACTGTAATTCCTTTCAGCCTTGGTCAAGATTCTACTGGCATATTGAATTGGCCTGTCCACTTTAAATTCTTCACTGGGTTGTGTCAAAACTGCCCCCACTGCATAGGCACTGGCATTGACATGTATATGAAAGATATTTGACCACTCAGGTGTGACCAAGATAGGAGCAGACACTAACCTTGACCGTAATGTTTGATATGCTTTTTCCTCCTCTTCTTCCCATTTAAAAGGTACTTCCTTACCTGTAAGTCTAGCCAGAGGTCTAGCTATCTCTGCATACATTTTTATAAACCTTCTATGGTATCCAGTATGCCCCTAGAAACTCTGAATCTCTTTAGGGGATTTAGGTTTAGGCAAATTTAATATAGAAATGATTTTGTCAGGATCTGGGGCCATACCTTTAGCCGACACCACATGTCCTAAGAGGGTTCCTTCTGTCACAAGGAAGTGACATTTGTTTGGATTGAGCTTTAACTTAGTGTCCCTACATCTTTTGAAAATATTCTGCAGTTGCCTCAAGTGGTGGTCCAAACATTCTAGAGGAGTTTCTTTATGAGAACCTGAAAATGAAGAGAAGTCATCCATGAAGATTCTAAGTGACTCCAACAATAGGGGGCCAAAAATAAGATTGACCGTTCTGTTAAAGGTGGTTGGAGCATTTCTGAGCCCAAATGGCATTTTTACATACACATATGTTCCCCAAGGTGTAATAAAAGCAGTCTTTTCACGATCCTCTAGGTGTATTGATATTTGATTATAGCCACTGAATCCATCCATAAAGCTATATAATGCATGCCCAGCCACTTCTTCAATGACCTGTTCTGCAAAAGGCATAGGGAAACCATCTGGAATGGTCACCTTGTTGAGTGCTCTAAAGTCAACACGAATTCTGATTTTATTAGTATTCTTCTTTGGTACTATAACCATAGGTGAGAGCCACTCTTAGTGTTCAACAGGAATGATGATTCCTGCATCCTCCATCTTTTGGATTTCCACATAGACAGCTTCGGCATATTTTGGATTAAGTCTATAACTCCTTCCTCTTATGGGTTTGGCTCCATCAACCAGAGGGATTCTGTGCTCTCCATAAGTTGCAGGCACTCCTTCTAAGTCTTTATAATGCCAGGCAAAAACATCTACATACTGGGTCAAGAATGATTTTACCTTTTCAAGGAGCTCTGGGTGGCTCCACAACCAAGAGGCCACCAAAACTGGCTGATTATTGTCTTGAGTGCCTAAGTATATTTCTTGGAGAGGATTTCTTGCTACCATATTATCTTCGCTAGCATCTGCTTCCTTGTCTTCTTTTACTAGCTTTTCGTGCATTGCTTCATAAGCAAGCGTATGTTGGACTTCAATGTGTTCCTCCTTGTCCTGCATCCATCCTGCAGGGATTTCTTGAATTGGGAAAGAACATTCAACACCAGAATTTTTTACCTTGCTTTTAGCTTTAGAAACTTCGTTATCTGTGGTTGTCACATCCTCCTCCAAGTTGTATTTGAGGGTTATCTTCCTGCCCCTTCTGTGGTCTCTGATGGGCTCTCCCAGTCCATCAACCTGGACCTGTTCCTTATCTTCATCATAACCTTCAGTCGTGCAAGGATTATTAAGAAAAATTCCAAAACAAGAGGAAGAGTTGCCGGCTTGGAGCCAATTTAGAATATCCTCTTCTTCCTCAAAATCTATTTGGGGTTGATCCTCCAATTCTGTTTCCATGCAAACGCTAACTGTTTGCATCATACTAGTGTTTCCTTGATTGTCTGGGCCCTCTTCTAATTGAATCTGTGTCAGCTTCTGCCCTTTCTTTTGTACCCACATAGTGTCCTTGCCCCAATCATGAATGACACTGGCATGCCTCAGCCAAGGTCTTCCAATTAAGAGAGGAAATCCTCCTTCAACCTGGGGCAATCTTAAAACCACAAAATCCAGAATGAATAGATTACCTTGTACTTCAAGTCGAACTTTTGGGATTACCCCCAAGGGCCTTACTTTGCTCTGATCTGCCAAAGTAACAGTGAAGTTTGCAGGTCTTGAAGGGTGGAGTCCAATCTTTTTCATGGTATATTCAGACATCAAGTTAATGCCAGAACCACCATCCACAATAACACCTTGAAATTCATGACCCTGGATTGATACTGTAAGCCGAGGACTTTTATAATCCGTAAGGGGTGCTTCCCCGATAATTATCCCTTTATGTAAAATAGCAGTCTTTGCCACTAAGCTTGTAGTAGAAGCCTCATCAAGTATCTGCAATAATTCTGACCTGAATTTCCCATCCATCTTTATTAATGCAAAAATACTAACCTCCGTCTTCAGGGACTTGAGTAGTTTTGAAGCCTCTGACTCTTTAAGAGAATGAGCTTCATTTGCTTTACCAAACTCTTCTTGAGCCCTGTTGAAGGCATGCCCAATGGCGTCACTGGTACCTATGAGATATTCTTTTTGGTTTGTGTCTGCACTTGTGGTGGCTTTGTCTTCAGATGCAACTCTGTCTCTGTTCGATTCCCTAATTTTTGACTCTTGATTTTCGTCCACTTGAGCCTTCCCCTTGCTTCTTGTCTGTACTGCAAAAGATTCAAGTTCTTCTAATTGTACCACCCTGGTAGACGGTGAGGGTTCATTGACCTGAGGTAATGTTTCCTCCTTGAATACAAAGATCATTTGGAGATGTTGGAACATCAAGCTTACACTATGCTTGAGGTGGATTTGATCTACATCAAAGGCTATCGCGTCGAAAGAATATCCGTTGGAGAGTTCTTTTTCATATGCTCATTTATTGTATTTTTTGACAATATTTTGATGGCTCATTTATCGTTGTAAAAGCCTTGAGTTGTACACATGTAAAGGTACAAATATAGGGCCAAAATCCCACGAAATTTTGGTGGTTGAAGTTGCATTCAATCAAGCAATCAAGTCACCTAAAAGTAGATCAATCAAGATCTTCACTTTTCCTAGATTGTAGGGAAGTGAATTGATTCCCTCCAACAACCATTCTCACCTTCATTTGAATTCAAATTCAAGTTGTAAAAGTCGTGGAACACTCCTAGAGGCTATATAAGGAGTTGAAATCACTTGTACATTACATGGAAGCAATATACATACACTTGTGACCATCATTGTCTTGCTCCTTCAATTTTCTGCATCATCTTCTTCGCCAACAGTAATCTTGCAGAGGCTGCTGCTCTCTCCTCAGAGCTCCAAATTGAGTGCAAGAGGACTCATTGGAAAGGTATCAGTGTCTAGTTTATGCCTGGAAATTTTCAAAGCATTTGGTTCAGCAAATTTGGAGAAATCTCAGTTTTTCTGCCTCGGGGTCAATCTCTACGTATTCCTGAAAAATAGGAAGTACCACCGGTGAATGTCGCATTCATTCCTATAGCATATTTTGCTTATTCCTTATACTTTTGTGCATTCCATACACTCAAACATATGTGTATCACTCCCATAAAAGGATTTTTTCTAATTGTAATCACGCTGGTCGCTATGGGCATTTGAAGTTCATTGTATCTTCTATAGATAGTAAGTTTTTTTGAGCTAGTCGACCCGCGAACCTATCTGTTTTGTATCGACTCATTCTCCTTGATGCTCCAAGGTACATAGTGTGTTTCTTTGCACTTATAGCATGCCTATAAGGTCTATTTGAGTCTCCAAAAGCTCAAGGGCTGGTCTTGTGCCGGTTGGCTTGACCAAACTTCATCGCTTCGAAACGCACCTTTCTACCTTCGACAAGCTTTTCCAAGTTTTTTCAGTGGTATCAGAGCTAGTTCAAGATGGGTGACGGCTTTCCCTCAATGATCGAGAAGCTTGATCGACACAACTATGCGGCTTGGCAAATCAGAATGGAGGCCTATTTGCAAGGTAGAAATCTTTATGGAATTGTAGCAGGTGATGAAGCTATGCCTATTCCAAGATCCAAAGGAGGACCTACACAGGAGGAGACAGATAAGCTCACACTTTGGTGCGCAAGGGATGCTCAAGCAAGGTCGTACATACTAAACTCTATCTCTGACTTTCTATTACCACATATTAGAGGATGCAAGACATCTCAAGAGACTTGGGATGCCCTGGAGACTTTCTTTTCTGCTAGTACCAAAGCAAGAAAGAATCATCTTTGGAACGAGTTCAACCAAATGAAGAAGACACCTAAACAAACCATCACAGAGTTTGTTACCAAGGTCAAAGAGGTTGCGGATCAGTTAGCATCCATTGGAGAGCTGATTGAAGAAGAGGTCATCATGAGGCAAATTCTCAACGGCATTCGAAGTGATAAGCAATGGCAATCCTTCACGACGGCCTATGATCTCATCATGGATGTGCAGACTCCAGACTTCAACATCTTTCTTGGAAAACTCTTCAATCAAGAAGCCAATAATAGCATAAAGGAAGGTAACTCTTATCATGGTAATTCAACTAGTGCTCTATATGCAGATAAGAAGGATAAGAAGCAGAAAGGCAAGAAGAAGGAAGAAGATGAAGAAGAGACTTCCCAAGCCAACTTCGCAAGCAAGAGCAAATGGAAAGGGAAGAAGAAAGGATCAAAGCAAGACAAAGCCAAAGGTCAGAATGTTCAACCTTGTGCCATATGCGATAAGACCAACCACACCACTCAGAATTGCTGGTTCAATGGGAAGACCCAGAAAGGAAGTGGAAGAGGTGGATATGGCGGCAATAGAGGCAGAGGTGGACACAACTTCAACAACAACAATAGAAGCTATAATAGAAGGGACTACAACAATTATTCAGAAGATCAACCACATGAAGACTCATTACTTCTTATGAACCTAAGCCACAAAGAAGGTAAAGAAGATGATCATTTGTTCTACATAGATTCAGGATGCTCGAATCATGTTGCAGGCAACGTTGCTCTTCTATCTGACTTGGAAAGTCCAAAGCATAGACATGAAGTGCAAACAGGGGATGACACGAAGCACAATGTGGAGAAGATTGGTAATGTCAAAGCTTCCAATGGCAGGACAAACATTCTGAGTAAGGTTCTCTATGTACCCACTATCACTAAAAACCTAATCAGTGTAGGCCAAATAGTTGAAAAAGGCTTGCAAGTTAGGTTCACCCAACATGGAGCTTTTGTGGAAGATCCATGTCAAGGCTTCAAGAAGATAGCCCGAGGTGAGAAGCATGGTAGGCTCTTTACTTTTGAAGTAGGAGATACCAGGAACATAGCTCTATTCAACTTTGGGTCTCAAACCCTAAGTGAGCTTGAAGTGTGGCATAAGAGACTTGCTCATGTGAATGAAAGAACCTTGAAGGATATATGCAGGGATCAAAGTGTTCTAGGACTGCCGAACATATCAAAGCAACACATGATCAACAGGTGTGATGCATGTCAGATTGGGAAGGCACAAAGACAACCATTCAACCACAAAGGCTACATCCACAACAACTTATTGGACTTAGTACACACAGATGTATGGGGACCAAGTCAAGAACCTTCATTGGCAGGATCAAGGTATTATGTCTCATTTATTGACGACCATAGTAGATGGACTGTTCTATACTTTATCAAGAGTAAGAATGAAGTATTTGATTGCTTCAAGAAGTATCTTGCACATGTGGAGAATCATACAGGTAGATCACTAAAGAAGCTCAGATCTGATGGAGGGGGAGAATACTTCTCCAAAGAGTTTGATGAGTTCTTGCAGGACAAAGGTATCAAAAGGGAAGTGACTACTAGGTACTCTCCTCAACTAAATGGAATTGCAGAGAGGAGAAACAAGACATTGGTTGGATCAGCCCGAACAATGCTTGAAGAGAAGAAGTTGCCACATTATCTTTGGGCAGAAGCTATTTCAACTGCAGTGTACCTTGTCAATCGACTACCATCCAAATCACTTCAAGGTATGACTCCTTATGAAGCATGGCATGGAAGAAAACCTAGTCTTGGACATTGCAAGGTTTTTGGTTGTTTAGCTTATGTTCATGTACCATCACAAATAAGAGGTAAGCTAGATGAAAGGGCAACAAAGGCAGTGTTTATTGGATATGATTCAACTCAGATGGGTTACAGGTTCTTCAATCCTTCAACCAAGCAATTCACTACAAGTAGAGATGTTGTGTTTGAAGAACACAGGTCTTGGTATGATGAAGACAAACAAAAGGTAACACTACCATATGATCTTGATTATGACTCTCATCAATTAGGAAGCAAGCATGATACACAGGTCGAGGATCCAAGAAGTGATACAGACGATGACCAAGATGAAAGAGAAAGGGATTACAAGCTATGGAAGTCAAGAGGCAAAGCAAAGATGCAAGAGGTTGGAGAATGCTCCAAACAAGCACCTAGAAGATCAGCAAGAGAGAAGAAACAACCAGAAAGGTATGGATATGATTCCACATTTGTTACAAAGCATTCAATCTACTTGGAAAAAGACTCTATTTCAGAGGAACCCTCAACCTATGAAGAGGCAAAGGGAAACCCTAATTGGGAAAAGGCCATGAACGAAGAGATAGATGCATTGAAGGAAATGGACACTTGGGATTTGGTTCCGATGTCACCGAATCAAAAGGTAATTGGTTGCAGATGGGTATATAAAGTTAAAAGAAATTCAGATGGATCAGTTTGCAGGTACAAGGCAAGATTAGTTGCCAAAGGATGCTCACAAACTCATGGTATAGACTATGAGGAAACATTCTCACCAGTTGCAAAGATGACTACAATCAGGACATTGATAAGTATAGCTGCTGCAAGGAATTGGAGACTCCTCCAATTTGATGTGAAAAATGCATTCTTAAATGGTTGGATAAGTGAAGAGGTATACATGTCACAACCACCAGGTTTTGAAAACCCTAATCATCCATCTTATGTTTGCAGACTTAAGAAAGCATTGTATGGATTGAAACAAGCTCCAAGAGCTTGGAATTACAGGTTGGTTACATATCTTCAAGACCAAGGGTTCAAAGCTAGCAGCTCCGATCCTTCTCTATTCATCAAAAGGGATCACAATGAGGTTATCTATCTATGTGTATATGTAGATGATATTATTGTGACAGGTGATGATCTAAATGGCATTCAAAGGATCAAGAGACACATGCAAGAGGAGTTCAAAATCAGTGACCTAGGTGAGCTCACATATTTCCTAGGTATGCAGGTGATATACACAGATGAAGGAATGTATTTGACTCAAAGAAGATACATTCAGGATCTTTTTCTCAAGTTCAAAATGGAGAACACTAAACCTGCAGGTACACCTTTGGAGATGAATCATAAACTTAGTGTTTATGAAGGTGAGAAAATCGAAGACATTAAAGAGTATCAAAGCTTGGTAGGTAGCTTGATATATGCTACTCACACAAGGGCGGACATCTCATATAGTGTGGGAGTGCTTAGTCAGTTCATGCACTCACCAAGAAGACCACACATGGATGCGGCTAAGAGAGTACTTAAGTATCTCAAAGGTACAATCAATGAAGGTATATTCTATCCTTACTCTTCCGATTTGGATATCAAAATCTACTCAGATGCAGATTGGGCAGGAGCTAAGGATGATAGAAAAAGTACATCTGGTTACTTAGCATTTGCAGGTTCAAAGCTAGTGTCATGGAGTTCCAAGAAGCAACCAACAGTTGCTTTATCTTCAACTGAAGCAGAGTACAGAGGCTTGACCATAGCAACTCAAGAGGCAATATGGTTAAAAGCATTGTATACAAATTTGGGACTTGTGAGTTCCAAACCTCACATATTTGGAGATAATGTAAGTTCCATGCATCTAGCGGCAAATCCTATTTTTCATGCGAGAACCAAGCACATAGAAGTCCATTACCACTTCATCAGGGAGAAGCTCATGGCAAAGGAGATCGACATTTCTTTTGTTCCGACTGAAAAGCAAGTAGCAGATATGATGACGAAGGCACTTGATGGAATAAAGCTTTGTAGATTCAAAGCTATGGCAGGTATTCAACCTATCAGAGAATGAAGACTCAAGCATACTTTAGCTTGAGGGGGAGCTGTTGGAACATCAAGCTTACACTATGCTTGAGGTGGATTTGATCTACATCAAAGGCTATCGCGTCGAAAGAATATCCGTTGGAGAGTTCTTTTTCATATGCTCATTTATTGTATTTTTTGACAATATTTTGATGGCTCATTTATCGTTGTAAAAGCCTTGAGTTGTACACATGTAAAGGTACAAATATAGGGCCAAAATCCCACGAAATTTTGGTGGTTGAAGTTGCATTCAATCAAGCAATCAAGTCACCTAAAAGTAGATCAATCAAGATCTTCACTTTTCCTAGATTGTAGGGAAGTGAATTGATTCCCTCCAACAACCATTCCCACCTTCATTTGAATTCAAATTCAAGTTGTAAAAGTCGTGGAACACTCCTAGAGGCTATATAAGGAGTTGAAATCACTTGTACATTACATGGAAGCAATATACATACACTTGTGACCATCATTGTCTTGCTCCTTCAATTTTCTGCATCATCTTCTTCGCCAACAGTAATCTTGCAGAGGCTGCTGCTCTCTCCTCAGAGCTCCAAATTGAGTTCAAGAGGACTCATTGGAAAGGTATCAGTGTCTAGTTTATGCCTGTAAATTTTCAAAGCATTTGGTTCAGCAGATTTGGAGAAATCTCAGTTTTTCTGCCTCGGCGTCAATCTCTGCGTATTCCTGAAAAATAGGAAGTACCACCGGTGAATGTCGCATTCATTCCTATAGCATATTTTGCTTATTCCTTATACTTTTGTGCATTCCATACACTCAACCCTATGTGTATCACTCCCATAAAAGGATTTTTTCTAATTGTAATCACGCTGGTCGCTATGGGCATTTGAAGTTCATTGTATCTTCTATAGATAGTAAGTTTTTTTGAGCTAGTCGACCCGCGAACCTATCTGTTTTGTATCGACTCATTCTCCTTGATGCTCCAAGGTACATAGTGTGTTTCTTTGCACTTATAGCATGCCTATAAGGTCTATTTGAGTCTCCAAAAGCTCAAGGGCTGGTCTTGTGCCGGTTGGCTTGACCAAACTTCATCGCTTCGAAACGCACCTTTCTACCTTCGACAAGCTTTTCCAAGTTTTTTCAGGAGATGGGGTCCGAAAGTAGAGGCTTGATTCTTAGGACAACAATTTGTATAGTGATCCCTGGCCTCTAGACAGTTTCTCCAAGGAGGGGCATTTTCTAGGAGAGTGCTCCTAGATTGGTAGTGCCCGCACTCTCCACATCTGAAGCAAATGATGGGCCTTCTAGGCCCATTTGCAAAATTATTCCTTGGTCTAGGATTATAGTTGTTACCTTGATTTGCTGCGGCTGCCATTACATTTGCTGGTGGTAGAAGTCCTCCCTGTGTCCAATATGTCGTTGCAGGCATTCCCCTGGATTGGCATTCATGGGCCTCATGGCCAACTTTCCTGCATAATTGACAAGTCACGTTTAGCAGAGGACATTCACTTACTATGTGCCCTTGCTTGCTGCACATGGAGCACCAGAGTCCACTCTTGATACCACCTCCTTTGAGTTCTTGCAATTCCTGCCTCAGCTGAGCTAATTCTTTTGCTTGGGCCTCCTCCTCCTTTTGGAGCTTGAGTGCTTCAATCTCCCTTCTCAGCTGAGCCACAGCAGTCTCCTCTTCTGTGTAGGGCTTATTCCTTTTCAAGCCCTCCAGCTCCCTTCTTAACTGGATCATTGGGTCCTCCAGTTCTGCATCATAGGTTGGCTGGGAAGAAGTTGCACCATACTGGTGCCTTATCTGCTCCAAGCGTGTGGCCGTATTGATGAATTCCTCAACAGAGGCAGTAGGTAACACTAACTCTTTTATTTTGCATTGGGTGACCACAGGTAAGGGTTTGGCTAACCACTTTTTGACAAAGAAATCATGCGGTGGATCTGGTAGTTTAGCCATTAGTGCTTTGGCCCTAGTCACAAACTCTGGGAATTTTTCTCCTGGACCCAATCTCAAGTTTTCTAGCTCTTCTATAACTATCTCCGCAGTGTTGCCATGCTGAAACTGATTTTTGAAGGCCTCTTTCATCAAATCCCAAGAGGTAAAGTGGTTTTCAGCAAACTGGCTAAACCACTTGTCTGCCAATCCTTCCAATGTGGCCGGGAAGAGTATCAAGAAGGCATCTTCCCTACCCATTAAACCTCTAGTCTTGCTTAATGCCAGAAATCTTCGAATGTGCTCATCTGGATCCTCATGAGCTAAACCTCGGAAAGAGGGAAATTTTATGTTTAATCTGGAGAGTAAGGTTTCTAGGTCTGCCTGCCCTGCCATGCTTCTTACTGATGAAGTTGATGAAAGTGGGCTCAATGATCTTCTGACCGCCTTTCTTCTTGTCTGCTTGCACGTGACCCTCAAGGTTTGTGACCGGGTCGCGGTCATGAGCTGTTCATAGTTCACTTCATATGATACACTTGATATAAGTATGTACCTCTTTAGTCAACTGGAGTATTACTGTCGACACTCGAATATTGTTCTCCAAGTGCAATAGATCTTCTCCTATGCTCAATTCTCCTTGGAAGTCCCACCGGGCGTGCCAAATTTGTTGGGGGGTTCTTGGACGAGAAGGAGTTTGAGGGTTTGTAGGAGAAAAGGAAAGAATAAAGAAAGAAATGAGCTCGGAAACTTCACAGAGGAAATAACCTTGGAAGTTTCTGCAGAAGCACATCTTGGAATCTTGGGTTTGATTACAGTAAAACAATTACAATGTTTGAGCACAATCCGAGTCAATACTTCTGTGCGCACTACAGAGGGTGCTTAATTACAAAAATACCAATTATCCCGAGTCTTCTTGCAGTCGGCCTCCTCTGCACCAGTCCTCTACTTGCTTCAAGCTTATCCTTGTGCACACCTTGCACCAAGCTTCCACCAAGATGAGGAATGAGTATCTTCTGTCGGCATGCACACTGCACAGAGACCTTGAGGTCCTTGGGTCTAGCTTCGCACTCTCTCCTTCTTCCTTAGCCACCTCTCTTGCACTCTTCACTTCCACCTCTCTCTGTCGTACCCCGGTGTCTCTTGCACTTCTCTCTCTTTTTTTTTTTACCTCTAATGTGTCACCAAGAATAGCCTTTGTCTTTCTTTTGTTGAGTGTGCCGGTTCCGTGCACTCTAACTGTAATACAATCTTGGTGCCCTTTCAATGTCCCAAGATTGTCTTTTTAACTGGCAGCCAACGACTCACTACTTTGTCATGTAGTGACTTTAGACTTAAATCAAAATTTTGATTGGGCGGCCATATTTCCACATGTGCGTACATCCGCTTCACATGCCTTTATTTTTTCCTTTTACTTCGTCACTTTTGCCCCAAAGAGGGGTTCACCTGGACCCGATTACTTTGAACACCCTTTGACCTTAAGGGAATTAGCAAAAATACTTCTGCAATACCTCTTGTCTGTGAACAATTAAAGACCTTATATATGAACAATTGAAGGTGCACTACCTGTGCACTTTGACCCTGGAATTTTGATACTTTACTCTTGCCTATGCATAGCTGTGACCTTGACTTTGCTAGTTTCAACCGATTAGGGCTCAACAAACATCATATCAAGGTTTTTTGGGGTGGGGTCTGCTAATATTGGTCCTAGTTTAGAGGTGATTATTCGTGGTTCAGCCTCCTATGATGTCATTTCTAAGATTTTCGCTCTGGTCTCCCTTAGGATTTCCTCTAGATCACTGATCTTTTTACCCCATTTCCTCCTGTGTAGCTCTCGTGACTCTTTCCAAGTTCTAGTTTTATTTCCTGTTGATTCTCCTACTTCACTGGCTTCAACTATTTTTCTTGGGTTTTCTAATTGTGTTTGCCTCTGTGCTTGGGCTCTAGTAACTGCTTGGATGGGTATGTATTGAGGTATAGAACCTTTTGAATGCTGCAGTATGCCTATCACATTGATGGGTGTCACTTTCATAGAGGTGTTCACAGGGTTCTTGGGGCAATCTCTTATGAAGTGATCCTTTCCTCATTCAGGGCAAAAGCCTTGAATATTTACATATTGCGACTGCACTGCATTTTCTACGTGTGGAAAATCTCGTATGAAGTGGTCTCCTTGGCATTTAAAACATGGTGCTTTGGGTGCTTGTGGTCTTAGTTGTCTAGCTTGCAGTCTTGGGTTGGGATTTGTGTACATGACTTGAGCATAATCTGGTTCCCAATTTTGCTCATGCACATGGTTCTCATAGTAAGGGTCCGAGTTCTTTTGTGACTTCGTGTAATATGCTGGTGGGCTATCCACATGAGTGGAGTCAAAACTGTTTGCATTAGGTTCGTTATCTATGATCAAAGGGGTCGTGGGTACTAATGCCATGTTGGAATTTGCCTCTAGTGTAGCATACTTTTCCGAAACTACATTAGTAGGGGGTGTGGGCTGTTGTCCTAGGCCAAGTTATGGTCTTGGTTGTGCTTTATATGGCGCTTGATACTGAGGGGGGGCTCAATAATATTGCTATGGCTAGTACTACCCTTGGTATCTACCTGGCTGATATCGCTGAGCGTAGTTCTGCCTAACCACTTGTTTGTTATATGGAAAAACTTGAGTAGTGTGGTTTGTGTATCTTCGCTCTATAGTACAATACACTCCGTTAGTGTTTCCTATGGGCTGCAATGCATGTGGACACATGTTCACCATATGGTCGCCTCCACAAGTATAACACCTTTAAGGGAGGGCTAATTTGATGCCTGGTTTGCTAGAAACTCCCAATTGTTTGGCCACTTGTTCCGCTAAGTCCTCAATTGAATTGGAATATTTGGATGAAGTTTCTGTGGTGCTATCCGAGTCTTTTCAAACCTTAGGAAGTTCTAGCTCATCTCCTAAGTTATCTTCTATGTCTACACAGATCCATAAACATTGATCCAAGGTTCTTGGCTCCTTCAAGAAGACGTATGATCTCAGCTTAGCACTCAGTAGGCCACCTATGAACAAAGCTATCAATTTAGCTTGAGTGGGTACTTCCAATGGGGGACATCTTTCAATGTACCGTCTAAATCTTCGATCGGCCATCCTCACTAGCTCTTGAGGAGTTTGTTTGAATATGTGTATCAAAGAAGACGTGTTGTGTCTGATTCCACTCTTGGAAAAGTCCATAATGAAGGACTCCATCATGTGCTCTAAATTGATGTTGGTGCAATGGTAAGAACCAATCCAACACATCACCCTTTAGAGTGAGTCCAAAGGCATTAAATTGTGTAAACATGTCTTCAAATTGTTCGGCCTGTAGCACCTGCTTGAATTCTGCTACGTGCTCGTAGGGATCTCCCGATTCGTCAAAACAATTTTTCATATCCTTTACTAATTGAGTAGGCCTCAAGGTTCTAGGGTGGTCTCTTGGCCTAGGTAGGGGAAAACCGTCCCCACTCTATGAGCCCTATGATCCCTAAGATGTTCTCGTTCAACCCTTCCACTTTCGGTAGGGGCCTCTCCCTTCTTGTGTGATGGATGAAACTACTCTTTGCTCCTTCCTTGTTCTTCTCTCTGTGCTCTTGCGATGTGCCAACACCCAAACTATCCTTAAGTGCTTGCGATCTTACTAGAGGAAAAACTAATTCTCCTCCCCATGTGTACGCATGTCATCCATGTTTCATGACCTTATACATTCGTTCTGAGGTGTCATCTAAGTATACTACTTTTCCTGAAATCTCTGGGTCTTTTAGTTCATAAATAATGTTTGTTCCTACCACAGTAGGATGCTCTGGCCTAAATCTCCAAAAGGCTTCGTCAGTCTCCTTATTCCAAAACAATTCTATACTCCTATTGTCTTGGTGCATCCACTCAGGAGTTATCACCCTTGTTAGTACAAATTTTCCTCTTGGTGTTCTGGGTTCCTCAATCTGTTTACCATGTCCCTCCACATCTATGTCTGTATTTTCTACCATCTCTCCTAGTTCATTGGTTGAGTCCGCCTTAATTGCAACGATATACATGGTCCCTTCCTTGTCTATGTAAGCCTCATTTTCAAACTTAATGGCTGGATGTTCTAACCCCATAGGTTGATCGGGATTATGCGGTTGAATCATTGACCTATGAAGGCCATCCTCATATACCTGGGCATCCAATCTATTCGTACAAATGTACTCCAACTGAGTCTTGTAGCATCCCTCCTCTTTTCTAGGTGGGCTACATTAAATGCCACCCCTGGTCTACCCGTGTTGAAAGACATATCCGATTCACCTGTATCTGAGCTAACCTCATATGGATAGCTGCCTAGCTATTATGCCCATGATCCTGTTGTAGTTCTTACGCTAGCCTCGGAAGATCGGACACTCCGTTTATCACTTTTCCCTAATTATTTTACAGACCTCAGGTTCATTAATCCTAATCTCACCTTACCGCACTTACCCTTTTAGTTCGGTCAATTACTTAGTTCTTTTTGGATTTTCTTTAGAGCTTCTTGTCTTGTTCACATTTGTCACAAGGAATCGTTTTGATATGTTTTGAGTTTAATTCATTTGAGTGTTGCGTATTCAATTCAGAAAAAATTGCTTTAGGCTTAGTCACTTCACCCGCTTACATCTTCTCTCGTCAGATACTTGCCACTCAATGAGCTAGGGTGATACTTGGCTATAGTAGGAGTCCTAAGACGCTCCGTTGATCACAATATAACTATACTCAAAGAAATCGTTAACAATTCAAGAATTGGAAATTCCACTTACAGAGTTCTCTTGGACTTAAAAAGCAACTGTTTTGACTTTGCCTGAGAACTCGAGGTACTTGCCCACTTCTTCCTTTGCTCTATGCCACACACAAGATTTCATAATTAATTTCTAAGAATTGACCCAAAAAATTGAAAATTTATGAAAAAAACCCTAATTTTGCATTTCGTTTGACAGTCGTGATGGTCTGACATAATCACAATGGTGTGTCACGGTCGCGATGCTATGACACCCACGATGGTCATAAGTCATGATGGTCAAGCCTTATGATGGTCAGCCATGGTCGTGACTATCAAGTCACGATGATCACTCAGGATCACGACGATCAAATCACGACGGTCAACCCATGATGATGAGTGAGGATCATGATGGTCAAGCGACGATGGCCAGGGTCATGATGATCAGGCACAATCACGACGATCAAGCCACGACCGCCAGTCAGGATCGTGATTGTCAAGCACCGTCGCAATGGTGAGTCACCATCGTGATGGTGAGACGCAATCGCGATGGCATGAGCCAATCGCCACGACAGTCAGTGATCATCACGATGGTCAGATGCATTCATGATGATGTGTCATCATCGCGATGGTCAAAAAATTATGCAATTTCATAGAATCAAGCATAGATGTGTGAAAGCGCTTACCTAGGCTCCTCCTTCATGCAACAAAATTTGCACAAATTCATACCTTTCCTGACAGTCGTGATGGTTAGCTTCAATGACAATTTTGTGAGAAAAAATGGAGTTTTTACCTATGTTTCCAGAAAATCTGTGGTATCTAGAGGCTGTCGTGCAAGATTACTGCACCAAAAAACATGAACATACACCTGCAAAATCTCTCTCTCACCCTCGCACACACACAAATGAGGGAAAAAGAAGAGAAAGGGGAAGTATGACTGATTTTGGTGATTTTTTGGAGTTTGAGATAATGATAGGGAATGATACTAGAGGAATAGAGGAGTAAAACTGTGTAAGAACTAACTACAAACAACAAAAAAACAAGAAATTTTACCTTCCAATGATTTTCTCTGACACACTTACCATCACGCGCTCAACCTAGAGCTTGTCCCCGACAACGACGCCAAATTTGGTGTCACTCTAGCACAATGGAAAGTACCAACGTGAGGAGCTTCACCTTGTAATTGTCAATCTACGAAGAGGTTAGGCCGATATGAAGATCAAGAGCGAATGATGTGTATGAAGAAGATGGTGAGAAATGCAAGAGCATACGCACACATGCATACACACACACACTAGAAAAGTCGCGATGGAGATCAATGGAAAGCAAGAAAGAAAACTCATGTTCATATTCATCATCAACTAGTTACAATAGCTCTTCTAGCTCTAGCTCATAGGTTCAATCATAAACTACAAAAACCTCAAAATGAGCTCTCTAGCTCTATTTATAGTTTTTGCCTAGTTACCGGTTTCACATCTAGTGATCGACATAGTTAATAAATAGGTTCTACCTCTAATTTGAACTATCTAATAGCTTCCAAAAATTACAAAAATTGGTGTGACCTTTCTACTTAGACTACTCAAGCTCAAGGACTCCTGGGCTTGCAGAAAATGGAGTCGCACTCATAATAATTGGATATTTGTACATATATTACATTGTTTTAGTGATAAAAGTCACTGTTGCCATGATGAAATCATCTGAGTAGTTTAATTGCTTCCTCTTCTTCTATGACGAGAACCAATACTCAAACCTTTGCCTTGAACACAAAGCATCACTAGTAATAGCAAAAAGGAGGGGAGCCAGAGGACACCCTTGTCTTATGGACCTACACAACCTGAAAGGAGTGGACAATTGACCATTCATAGCCACCTTAGAGTGAGCATTCCCAAAAAGAATACTAGAAAATTTGATAAACCATTTACCAACACCTATGTCATACAAAGATTGGAGAATAAAATCCCATTCAATCCTATCATAAGCCTTATCAAAGTTGATTTTAAAGAAGAAAGTATTAATGTTCATCTCTTTGGCATAATCAAGACCCTCCCAAATGGAAATGATGGCATCAAGAATATATCTACCTTTTATAAAGCATTTTTGCTCAGGGAGAATGATACTATTCATTAAGGGGCTCAACCTCCTAGCTAGGGTGAAAGCATAAATTTTGTACAAAGAAGTCAGACAAGAGATAGGTCTCCAATTTTTATGTTCATCCTTAGATCCTTTTTTGTGAACCAATTTAATAACCCCAGTATTGATGAAAGTAGAAAGGGAACCTCTTCTAATGGCTTCTTGCCAGATCAAGAGAATAATGGGTACCAACAACTCTTTAAACTCTTGAAAAAATTCATTAGGTATACCATCTTGACCAGGAGACTTACATGGTTTCAATTGACTAATGATTTCTCTAACCTCACCAGTAGAGAGGGGCAAATCTAGGAGGGAGGCCAAGCCCTGAGGAATCATTTTCTTCCTTCTAAGGGAAATGGCAGCTCTTCCAATCCATATGTGATCCCCTCTCTTGGGAGGCATAGAGGAAACATTCGTAAAGAAGCTAACAACCTCCTGCATGTTCTCCTTCATACAAGTAGCATAATCACCAGAACTTTTCTTAAGCATAAGAATAAAATCCGTAGCTTTTTTCTTCCTCATGAGATCATACATGCACTTATTAGGTTTGTCAATTTTCCTAGCCCAAAACTCTCTAGACGTGAGAAGGGCACCACTAGCAAGAAGTTAATCTTCATACTTCACCTTATCCTAAAGTTCAAGGATCTTTTGACTCTTGATGGTGTTGCTACAATTAGAACACTTAATTTTTTCAATCTCTTTAAGCAACATCATCCTTCTATTGCACCTAATAGCCCTAGCCTTTTGCTTAAAAGAAGTAAGCACATACTGAATCTCTCTGATAGCTTCCTCCCAAGCCATAAAGGGAGAACATCCCTTGGCAAAATGATAATTAAGGAAGCTTTTAATGCTTTCGTTCACTAGGGGAATCATAAGTAAGGATATGTTCAGGTGAGGCCAACCCGCTCTCTAAGTAGGATTTTTACTATACAGTTTAACAATAAGGGGAACATGGTCAGAGAGCTGAAGAGTATGGTCCTACAACCTAGTTGTCTTTGAATAGAATCTATCAAGTCTCCCAGAAAACTTATTGTTAAGGCTTCTACTATTCCAAGTATGACCAGAGTTAACAGACAAGTCAAAGAGATTGTGCATATTAACCATGTTATACCAACAGTGCTTCTCATAGCCTACAAGCACATTATCACTATTACCAATTCTATCAATAGGATTGGTTACCATGTTAAAATTGTTGGAAGTGAGGTAGGCCCTTAGGCTCATGTCACATGTCCATGGTTCCATAGTGACAAAACATGATCATACCACAACTTAATCATACAGATGATGAGACAAAGATAGAGAAAGAATAGACGTCATGTGTAAGGTGTTACGTAAGCCATCGCTTACTCATAGTATCATATATACCAATGTTCAATGTACAATGTGGGAGCAAAATTCTCAACCATTCTATGTGATGAGAAATAGATGAATGAGTGAATGTACAATGTAACAAACATATTCAGATGTGTGGGCAGTAATCTGAATATACATGAGATGTGTGACCTAATAGGTTATAGAAGAGTGAATATGAGTGACTGAATGAGGAAGGATCAGTGTAAAACTGATGGTCAACAAACCTACATCTAAACTTAGGCTATGGAAGACCCTAAGTCAGATACGTGTGTGAAAAGATCACATACTTATAAAGTAGCATGGAATGCTAACAAGATTGTTGCCAGAAATCCTCAAACTCATGTGAACACACCTTCACAAACACCTCATCAAATATGCATAAAGCATATACGTACTGATTCTCTTGTACCTATGCCGAATAGGACTCCTTCTGATATGAACGCCACAGCCTCCATAAACTTCAAGTAGTACCTGTGTGCATAAAGAGAATATGTACCTGAATACTTAACATAAGATGTGAATCTTATGTTAATTACCATCTAATGTCTTTGAAGTAGCCCGACATCTTGTTGTAGAAGACAATCTTCAACCTAATATCTTCCTGTAGAAGATAATCTTCAAAATCATGTAGATGGTCCCATCCAATGTCTTTGAAGTAGCCAGACATCTTCTTGTAGAAGACAATCTTCAACCTAACATCTTCTTGTAGAAGATGATCTTCAAATACATCATGTAGATGGGCGATCCTCACCATCAAGCTGCTAATAATCAAGTCTTCTTGCCATGAACAAGAGATGACCTCCTCTCCATGAGCTAGAGTGTGAGCACACCCTTCATCTTCTCCAAGAAGAATCACCAAGAAGAACTCCATAGCTGCTCCTCAACATGCTTCAAGTTAGCACCATGGCAGCCCCATGTGCTAGAAGATACACCACCTCTACTGAGGTCCAAGCTCTAGAAAGCTTGTGTTGATCCTAGGTGAAGGATCTCTTGAAGTGACCCAAGATTGTGTTTATATAGTATTGTGTGTACTCTCAAAAGCTTCTCCAAAAGCCAAAATAAAGCTATTCGTAATGCGTTCGCTCTCTCATGCGGAAAACAAAAAATCCGTTGGTGTTCCTTGATCGCGATCTATCCGTTGTCGGCGCGAAAGCAATGGTCGGTGGATCAAGGCAACCACCGGAAATACGGCGCACGTAGGGTGCTTGGAGCAAGTTCAGGTACAGGGTTGGAGACGCATAGAGAAAATTAATCTCAAGAAGATTTATTAGATCAAAGTAAGATAAAATGATAAAAAATCTACGGGATTCGTTTCGCAATTGTCAGTCAATCATAAAACAAATTGGAAGAGTGGATCAGATTGAATTGTTGATGTAATAGAAGAACCATAATTTTAAGGAGTATATATATGTAAAACGTTAGTGTTAACTTCATGACTCAACACAATGATAGAAACATCTTTTCTATTCTCTATGTTTACAAGATTTCCAGAGGTTTTACTATGTGAACACTTTTATACGCTCAAAGAATTTCAGGTGTTTACTTCGTGATACAACATGTAAATGCATGCAATACTTATATGTCAAGTCACGATGATGTTTTGCTTTCACTAATCAAGAAACAACCAAAGACTATGAATAGATACCCAAACATGCTGCGACAATCAGGTTTTGAAATGAATTTAAAACTCTTCCAAGACAAAATGGCGTACTCTTATCTGTTGTTGAAGTAGCAGCAATGTCTCAAAACTCTCAGCTTCTTTTGCTAACAATGGAAGTTTCATCCCTCTGTATTCTAGCATCAGTAGTCTTGTCCACAAAACTCCATACCAGAATCATATGCAACTAAATGTCCTCTCATCTTCTAGTTCAATACTTCTGATTGTTGTGCGCTCCCAAAGATGTCGGAAGGCTTCATTATCCATAGCTGCTCCCACCTCACGTGCTGTTACATGCACAAACATCATAGCAGTTCTCTCTGCTAATCAAACTGTCGATGTGATTCCCCAATTCAGTGAGCCAACACGAGCTCTTCCTCATCATGCAATATCATTGATTTGCACCTTTTCCAGAAGACTTATGTCATCATTCACACAGCATCAGCTCTGCATGTGTCGAACTTCCAGATCTTCAGCCGACGGACCAATTTAACTTCCTAAAGCTCCTCTTTCCCTGGAGTGTTATGGCGTCCCTCTTCTGTTCATAATCCCTTCTTCACTTCCTCAGAACGCTGTTGTCATCGGATCATCAGAATTATCATCGTCATACCTTCTGAAATCGAGCGTCGTAGGAAAGAGCGCAGCAGTTCTTCTATCTTATGGTTTCAAATTCTTTGATATCCGATCAATGCAACAATTCTTCAGAGTTTTTGACCCCCGGATCCCTCGTGCGATCCAGCTTTGTCAGAAATATCGTGTTCCATGAATCTGAGCTGCGTCCCTCTTTTTCGTTTGATCATGCCTCCTCCCCCTTGTTCATTCCGTAATCATCTTTGTCCTCCGCTTTGCTTTACATGCGTAATCAGTTCAAGTAGAACTAAGAAGTGATGCCTCAAAACACCGCAGATGCCATGGAATGGTGATGCTTTCATTGCCAATTCTGACGACCGCGAACAAGAGGTAGAAAAACCGAATACTCAGAAGGACTTTCACCACAGATGTGTGAGCAAATGCGTTCGTTCCCCCTCCTCAGAACTTCGTCACCAGAAGATTATGTCTGCCAAAAAAAACATGAATGGCCTGCCAAACATTCGGGGGCCCCCAATATGGAGCAAAGCCCACATATTTATACACACAGAGAGATCTGCTTTTAACCACTCTTTTGGTTTGGTACTTTAAGTTTTGATCCTCACTTTTGCCCACTCATCTCAACCACACTTTTAATTAGCTTTATGCACACAACACACTTGTTCCATTCTTTTACCCACTTTCATCTTTACCATTCATTTAAAGTTTCTCTTTAACCTCCTTTAATTGCATCTTTTACTCAAACCACTCCTTAATTCACTTTAGTTACACATCTTATATAAACCATTCTTTTTCCTAGTACTCATATAGACCACTAGTTATTTATCCATTTAATTTACCATTTTTAATTTAATTAGCCTATATTTCTTATTTAAATAAATCATTTAATTTAAGCTTAGGTTAAGCTTTTAATTAATTAAAACCTTAGTATTTAAATGCACACATATACTTAAAGTAATTATTAATAGCATAGTTGAATTTTTAATTCATAAATATTTAATTTATATATTAATGTATTTGAATAACAACTATTCTAGCCCTTGAAACATACTAAAAACCCTAGAAAACTTACTAAAAACCCATCAGAATTCCATTGAAACCCTTTGGAAATTATTTGAAAACCTAGTTAAACCCTAACATTAACTAGGAATTAAGGCTCTTAACTTAAATGCACAAGATTAAATATAAACCTAGGGTCTTAAACCCATAATTCAATGTTTCTATGGCCTAAACACACATTTTACGAGCAGTTTAGGGTAAACCATAATTTGAACTTTTGTTTTCTTCATCCATTTGAACCTGCAAACACTTTCAAAGTAGTCAATTCCAATCAACACAATTGTTTAACAGTGATATAAAAGGTTTGAGATCACCAAAAAAGTTGTTTTCATTTTCTCTGGTCATCAACGGAAAGGTTGAAATCTTTCTGACATTCACCCCGGCCAAACCTGCACATCGTCCTCGATGGGCCAACCTGCAGATCATAGAAAGCAATATCAAATTCTTTTGAAACTTATTCATGACTCAAATTCAAATTGTCTGTATATAAAAATGCTTCTATCATTAGTACATCTTCAAATAGCAAAGAAAACTTATAAAATTATGTAAACTTGAATTTAAACCTTTTCGTTCAATGCATGAATTGGAAACAGGTTTTAGAAAGAAACTATAGAAGTCATTCAAATAGTGTTCGTACTAACTCTTCTATTAACTCTGTTCATAAGTAAAGCATATGTTATATAGGCCTTCTACCCTCATCTCTTAACCATTTGCCATTAAGATACAAGAAACTAACTCCCCTCTTGCATACATCCGCCTTATATAGCCCGCTTTTCAAATCAGAAGTGATTTTGAGACCACAACTGATTTATTTGATTTTTCTTTTATCTCATCATTTTTTTTTAATCATAATTTTTCTTTGTGTCATTTGTTTCCCTCTTTTCATATGCAGCAACCATTAATGTACTGCTTTCAATTTTTCTTCGCAACTTTTTTGATGAAGGGGAAAGGCTTAACCCCTAATCAGAGCAAAGGATCTAGAGGTAAGATAAAGCAGGAACTAGGATCTCTTTAGCTAAATGGGTCAAATTTAAGGAAGCTTACCTATATAAAACAAGTTTTACTCCTACTAGGAGTTGCAAGTTAAGGGTTCCTTCAACTATCCATATGACAGCCATAGGTCTTCTAATCCCTACCTTCTCTTCAAGCACATCCCTACTTCAGTATAAATTCTACTTTTCATAATTTTAAGAGGTTTCTTAACCTATCTGAAGAATGTACATTTCTACTTATGATAATGCAGGGAAAAACAAAACTTAAAACATTAATCAGGGTTAGAACTGTTTCACCTGATCTATATTGCTTCCATCTTTAGCATCGCCTTTCATATGTTTGAAGAAAATCTTGGTTCATCAATCAGCTTCCAATCTTCATGCTAAACCTGTAAAATAAATCCACTCGAAAAACTTGTGAGCAACATAATTATTAGCAGACTTATACAAAAGGTAGCAATCCAAGATAATACTTCTCGATAGTCCATCTGTAAAAACCAAAGCAATATTAAGTCAAACTTGGTAGCTTTCATGATATTCCACTGAAATATTAAATCCTCCATTCTTGCTTGACCTGTATCAAACCACTCAAAAATTTGATTAGAAAAACCAATATTAACATCATTAAGGCAAAACAAGTATTCATTTATATTGAAACCCTTCAATTCATATTTTTCAAATGTATAAGTATCATTGTTTATAATGTTCTCATATTGTTCTTCCTTATATGCAGAAACAATGTGAGTAATAATTTTAGGAGAAGCTATTGTGATGAGTGGGCTTTCTTTACCACTTACATCACTCACTTCTTCAATGATTAATTTGGGAAGACTTTTAGAAGAATCAAACAAAGGTTTCTCATGTTCACACTCATGTTTGTTCAATGTTTTGTGTTCTGAAATTGTAATTTGGTTTTCATCATTCATCATTGGTGTAGCATCATCTAATTCATTGTTTGTAAATTTGTTTTCTTCATTTATCTTTTGATAAGTACAGTCTAAATCGTTGCTTTTAGAAAGAGGAAAATATTTGAGGTTTTGGCGTTCATATCTAAGAGCAAGTCGATGAACTTGCTTTTGCACATATGTCCAATCACTGGTCAGGCCATTTGAGGTATTATGTTTTTCTAAAAGAGGCTCTAGGTCTTTTCGAATTGAGTAATCAAGGATAGTTAAAAAATTTATAACTTTATAAGGCTCTAGATAAGTTTGTTCTTGCTCAGGTAAGTCACTAAACTGTTCTTCAAACTCTTGAAAACTCTCAATTAAGTTCTCTTTTGGTTTAGATGTATTTACCCAAGCTTGAAATGTTTCATGATTTCTTTTTGTTGAATCCTCGAAAACAAATTCTTGTAGCAATTGGTTCTTAAAACTATTCCAAGGTATAGTGGACGAGCCCAACCTAAGGCTTATTCTATCTCCGGTATCTCCATTTGATATATGCCTAAAGGTGGAAACCCAACTATCCCTAGGTATGCCATATTGATAGGCTAAATGTTCATACTCCTTGAGATACCTAGTAACATCTTTACCACAAAACTCTTTCTTCTCTAGTTTAAGGTCATCAATCAATTTCCATACTCTTTTTTCTATGAGATAAGGGTCCATAATGAAAGCTCTATCTATTAATCACTCAAAACTATGTCACAAGGTATATATATATACTAGACTTATATTCTTTGTATCAGACGTCCCTGAGCTGCTATGCCGCTTCTTCACGTCGGGTTCACCAAATGTGGGCGCGAAAGCAACGGTCGGTGGATCAAGGTGACCGCCGGAAATACGGCGCACGAAGGGTGCTTGGAGCAAGCTCAGGTACAGGGTTGGAGACTCATAGAGCAAATTAATCTCAAGAAGATTTATTAGATCAAAGTAATATAAAATGATAAAAAATCTACGGGATTCGTTTCGCAATTGTCAATCAATCATAAAACAAATTGGAAGAGTGGATCAGATTGAATTGTTGATGTAATAGAAGAACCATAATTTTAAGGAGTATATATATGTAAAACGTTAGTGTTAACTTCATGACTCAACACAATGATAGAAACATCTTTTCTATTCTCTATGTTTACAAGATTTCCAAGGTTTTACTATGTGAACACTTTTATACGCTCAAAGAATTTCAGGTGTTTACTTCGTGATACAACATGTAAATGCATGCAATACTTATATTTCAAGTCACGATGATGTTTTGCTTTCACTAATCAAGAAACAACCAAAGACTATGAATAGATACCCAAACATGCTGTGACAATCAGGTTTTGAAATGAATTTAAAACTCTTCCAAGACAAAATGGCGTACTCTTATCTGTTGTTGAAGTAGCAGCAATGTCTCAAAACTCTCAGCTTCTTTTGCTAACAATGGAAGTTTCATCCCTCTGTATTCTAGCATCAGTAGTCTTGTCCACAAAACTCCATACCAGAATCATATGCAACTAAATGTCCTCTCATCTTCTAGTTCAATACTTCTGATTGTTGTGCGCTCCCAAAGATGTCGGAAGGCTTCATTATCCATAGCTGCTCCCACCTCACGTGCTGTTACATGCACAAACATCATAGCAGTTCTCTCTGCTAATCAAACTGTCGATGTGATTCCCCAATTCAGTGAGCCAACACGAGCTCTTCCTCATCATGCAATATCATTGATTTGCACCTTTTCCAGAAGACTTATGTCATCATTCACACAGCATCAGCTCTGCATGCGTCGAACTTCCAGATCTTCAGCCGACGGACCAATTTAACTTCCTAAAGCTCCTCTTTCCCTGGAGTGTTATGGCGTCCCTCTTCTGTTCATAATCCCTTCTTCACTTCCTCAGAACGCTGTTGTCATCGGATCATCAGAATTATCATCGTCATACCTTCTGAAATCGAGCGTCGTAGGAAAGAGCGCAGCAGTTCTTCTATCTTATGGTTTCAAATTCTTTGATATCCGATCAATGCAACAATTCTTCAGAGTTTTTGACCCCCGGATCCCTCGTGCGATCCAGCTTTGTCAGAAATATCGTGTTCCATGAATCTGAGCTGCGTCCCTCTTTTTCGTTTGATCATGCCTCCTCCCCCTTGTTCATTCTGTAATCATCTTTGTCCTGCGCTTTGCTTTACATGCGTAATCAGTTCAAGTAGAACTAAGAACTGATGCCTCAAAACACCACAGATGCCATGGAATGGTGATGCTTCCGTTGCCAATTCTGACGACCGCGAACAAGAGGTAGAAAAACCGAATACTCAGAAGGACTTTCACCACAGATGTGTGAGCAAATGCGTTTGTTCCCTCTCCTCAGAACTTCGTCACCAGAAGATTATGTCTGCCAAAAAAAACATGAATGGCCTGCCAAACATTCGGGGGCCCCCAATATGGAGCAAAGCCCACATATTTATACACACAGAGATCTGCTTTTAACCACTCTTTTGGTTTGGTACTTTAAGTTTTGATCCTCACTTTTGCCCACTCATCTCAACCACACTTTTAATTAGCTTTATGCACACAACACACTTGTTCCATTCTTTTACCCACTTTCATCTTTACCATTCATTTAAAGTTTCTCTTTAACCTCCTTTAATTGCATCTTTTACTCAAACCACTCCTTAATTCACTTTAGTTACACATCTTATATAAACCATTCTTTTTCCTAGTACTCATATAGACCACTAGTTATTTATCCATTTAATTTACCATTTTTAATTTAATTAGCCTATATTTCTTATTTAAATAAATCATTTAATTTAATCTTAGGTTAAGCTTTTAATTAATTAAAACCTTAGTATTTAAATGCACACATATACTTAAAGTAATTATTAATAGCATAGTTGAATTTTTAATTCATAAATATTTAATTTATATATTTATGTATTTGAATAACAACTATTCTAGCCCTTGAAACATACTAAAAACCCTAGAAAACTTACTAAAAACCCATCAGAATTCCATTGAAACCCTTTGGAAATTATTTGAAAACCTAGTTAAACCCTAACATTAACCAGGAATTAAGGCTCTTAACTTAAATGCACAAGATTAAATATAAACCTAGGGTCTTAAACCCATAATTCAATGTTTCTATGGCCTAAACACACATTTTACGAGCAGTTTAGGGTAAACCATAATTTGAACTTTTGTTTTCTTCATCCATTTGAACCTGCAAACACTTTCAAAGTAGTCAATTCCAATCAACACAATCGTTTAACAGTGATATAAAAGGTTTGAGATCACCAAAAAAGTTGTTTTCATTTTCTCTGGTCATCAACGGAAAGGTTGAAATCTTTCCGACACCGTCTGCTTTCCAGAAGATTTAATAAAGCAAAAGCTTAACTAAAAAAATATTTCGTGAAGCTGCTACCGCTGGGAATTGAACCTGCATGGGTTCGTTGAGAGGCAGGCGACCTATCCACTTTGCCTGTCGTTATACCTTGTAGAAGGAATGAACAGGACATGTATAGATGCTATAACGCACTGCGGACGGGTTCCTTTGGGGTGGATAGTGCTATAAGGATAGAAACTTATGCTTTTATCTATAAGGTCTTGGACAAAATGGACCAATTGCACATTGTTTTCCAACAAAAATCACCAGTCAAAATAATTTTCCCATTTAACTTACCAATTTCTTCCCAACATTTAGCTCTAGTCGAAGAATTATTGGAAGCATACACACAAACCAAAGTAAAATTGAAAGGATCTTTGCACTTCAAGGCTACTTATTGGTTGGAGTCACTCACCATCACATCTTCAACAAGATGGTTAAGGTTAGAGTTTATACCAATTGCTGCACCTCCCTTTCCATTGTGATTAGTATGATACCAAAAAGAACTGTTGGAGACAATCTTTAGGTTGGCCTTGAGTTGAAAACCTCCAACTTTTAACTCTTACAAATAGATGGAATCAAGGACTAAAGAGGAATCTTTAAGCCAATTGTTAATAATTTTTCCTTGATCCGGGTCAGAAAGACCTTTTGAACTTATCGTATGATTTAGGCATGATCACTGGGCTTACCTGATGCTATGAGCTAGGCATAACCATGGGGATCATCTATAATTTGAAATATATTGAACCACCAAACTACTGACCATGGAAATATATTGAACCATGGGACTGAACCACCAAACTATTGACCACTGGAGTCACTATAATTCCAGAGTGGTTGACCATCAAATTTCCATAGCTCCGAAATGTTTGTGTGCTAGAAGTATACATCTTGCCTAGCCTACTGACAAGACTCACATAGATCAACTAGTACCTTTGCTAGTCTATTGCAAACCTCATCACAAATGTCTGGACTCTCATAATGGCTTCTCCTCATAATGGGGGCCGTACAACTTAGAGTACCATGGATCATGTGGTCATGCACCGGTGGAGTATTGAGTATATCTAACAACGACATCTTTAGATTTGTTCATTCTTAGTAGGTTATGGGCATTCTTCCTATTTGTGTGGGATTCTAGTCCCATGCCCCTGTACATTTTATTTTTAATGAATTCAAGATCTATGAAAAAAAAGGAGTCCACACTGCTTAGCATGTGGGGATGATGCTCAGAAACCCCCTCCCCTTGGTCCATGTTGGACACTTCCCATACCTTAGTGGTATGGATGACATTGTGGCATGATTGGGTAGCTCAACTTCCAATATTTCCATGGTGATCTCATGGAATTTTTTCATTTCTATGGTTCCGAATTGTTCCATGGACTCCAATCAACCTTTTGGACTCCATTGAGAGAACTTGGAGAAGCCTATTGGAAGTAGAAAAGTGAGTTGAGAAGTGATGAAGTTTGGTCCAACCAACCAATACAAGACCAATCCTTGAGATTTTGGAGACTCAAATAGACCTTACAGGCATGTGATTAGTGCAATAAAAACCATTATATACTTTGGGGCATCAAGGAGAAAGAGTTGATACAAAATAGATAGGTATGCACATTGACTAGCTCAAAAACTTGTTATCTTTGGATGAAATAGTCAACTTAAAATGTTGATAGTAGCTAGCATGATTATAATTGGAGAACTTCCTTCTAGAGTAATGTTATACATAGGGTTGAGTGTCCAAAATTCACAAGAGTACAAGTAACAAGCAAGATATGCTTATGGAATGAACTTAACACTCAAGAGAGGTACCCTCCATTTTTGAGGGCTATGCAAAGATAGATCCCAAGAGCATCAAATTTACATTGCCCAAAATCTAATGAAACAAATATGCTCTGAACATTATACATGAACTAGACACTAATACCTTTCCAATGAATGCCCACTCATTGAATTTGGAGCCTTGTAGAGAGAGAAGCAACCTCTACAAGTTTATTGTTGTAAAGATGATGTTGCAAAGAAATGAAGGAGCAACACAATGATGACTAAAAGTGTATGTATATTGCTTCAATGTAATGTTCAAGTGATCTTAAGTCCTTATACAAAATCTTGGAGTGTTCCATGACTTTTACAAGTGGATAGGTTGCTGAAGAGAATCAATTCACTTTCCTACAATATAGGAAAAATGAAGATCTAATCTCATCCACATTTTGGTGATTGATTGATTGATTGATTGTCAAGCTCAACCACCTCAAATTCATGGATTTTGAGCTTTCATTTTCTACTTTTACAAGTGTAAAGCTCTAGGATTTTACATTGTTAAATGATCCATAGTAAATCCTTATGGATATATCATAAAAATAAATATTGATGAAGAACCTTTTCAAGCGATATCCTTGGTACATTCCACATGATGGTTTGATGAAGGAGAACAAATCCACCTCAAGAATATGTAAGCTTGATGTTCCAACAACTCCCCCTCAAGCTAAAGTATGCTTGAGTCTTCATTCTCTAATAGTTTGAATATCTGCCATTGATTTAAATCTACAAAGCTTTATTCCATCAAGTACCTTTTTCATCATATCTACTACTTTCTTTCCAGTTGGAAAAAAAGAAATATCAGTCTCTTTTGCCATGAGCTTCTCTCTAATGAAGTGTTAAAGAACCTCTATGTGTTTGTTTCTTGCATGGAAAATAGGGTTTGCTGCTACATGCATGGAACTTACATTATCTCCAAATATGTGAGGTTTGGAACTCACAAGTCCTAAATTTGATTACAATGCTTTTAACCATATTGCCTCTTGAATTGTTATGATCAAACCTCTACACTCTGCATCATCTATGACTATAAGCTACATAGTAGAAGAATGGTTGGGTCCATTGTCAACATCTACCACCATGTTCCATATTTTCTTTGCAACAAGAATATGCTTCATCATGTAAGACCACATTGGCTATTTCATCCCATCATGCTTATCCTCAGCTTGAAGCATGCCAAACAAGTCAATTTTTCTTGGCATTGCACCAAAGAACTCAAAAGTAGTAATATATGAACTTCAATACAGCTAAAATGCAACTCAAAGATTGTAACTCTGATGATGAATCGGATTGTATGAATAGCTGCAAAAGCGGGGTAAAACCCTAATGCACCCAGTTTCTATGCTCCAAAACTAATTTGCACTTTTAAAAGCGTACATGACAATGTCACAAAACAACCAATAGGTTGAGAAGGAGTTGAACTTGGTTTTGATACCACTATTGGGTGTGTTAGTGAGTGAGGACGCACAAATAGAAGTACATACAAAAGGAAGAAGGATATCAAAGCATAGAGACACATGATGAATGAAAGAGCTATCTGTTGATAGATGATAAAAAGTATGATGAAGTGAGAGCTATAAGTGAATCCCTAAATACAAAAGTACCACCACATGTGAGTATATCATGTATATGTTGTTACATGGGGGAAAAAACCTAGCCAACACTAAAGTAAATAATTATCCATGTATAGGTTAATGGTTTACATCAATGCTACTCGAGGGACACACAAGTGTAACAATTACATGAATAAGAATCTCTTTTCTTAAGAGTTAAATTCTTAATAAAATTTGAAGTGGGACATAAAGGAGATTCAATTTCTTCATTGACTTCCAAAGTCCTATTGCACCTGAGTAGTATGATCAAAAGTCAGGCTTTACCACATAGCTTCTAGCTTGAGGTTGTTATGTGTGCAGCATATGTGCTTAACATGAGTACCAATAAAGCACTACAGTCTATCACTCCATATGAGGCTTGGTATGGTCGCAAGACATCTTTTGCTCATGTGTGTGTCTTTGGTTGTCTTGCATATGCATTAGTGCTTGAACAACAATCCAAAAAATTAGATGATAAAGTAGCAAAATTGGGTAGAGTTTTGAAAGAAAAGGCTATTGTTTGTATCATCCATAGAATAAATGCATTTTGGTTAGTCGTGATGTTGCTTTTATGGAAGATGCAATTAATCTATTATTTTGATGTAATAAGGAGACATCAATTAGATCCAAATATTTACATAATGCACTTGTTGATGAGAGGGCTAATATAGAGGAGGCAAAAACTATGCCCAAATGGTTGGTGCAAACTTTGCGAGATAGCAAATTAGATGCACCTCTACCATATCGTACTCGTTCAGGCTCTCATACTGCTTGTTTTGTATCATATTGCTATGCAATGGTTGCCTTTAATCTTTTTAATGAGAATGAGCCTAATTCTTTTGATGAAGAAAAAAATTAAAAAAATTGGATGGCTACTATGCAATTAGAATATGATGTTATTACGAAGAATGATACTTGGTCTTCATGTGATTTGCCTCCTCCCAAAAAGGCCATTGGCACTAAATGGGTATACAAGCTCAAGTGTAAGTTTGATTGAACAGCTGACAGGTATAAGGCTAGGCTTGTTGCAAAAGGTTATGTTGAAGAGAGAGGCATTGACTTTGATGAGACCTTGACTCCAACATGTTGAATGACCACCATTCATAGCATCTATGCACTTGGAGCTCATCATGGTTGGAATGTACATTAGTTGGACATTAAATCTAGATTTCTAAATGGTGACTTACATGAAGAAGTGTATGTATTTCAAGCCCATGGTTTTGTGCAGAAAGGGCATTGAAACAAAGTGTGTGGGCTGAATTAGGCATTATATGGTTTGAAGCAAGCACAACATGCATGGTATGAAAAGATACATGCCTACTTGATTGCACATGGTTTTGAGAACAATCCAACTGAGAGAACCTTATATTCTAAGCATGAAAATGATGTGCTTTTCTAATGATTGTTGTTTATGTTGATGACACGCTTCTCAATGGACCTATTGAGAAGCATATTGCTGATTCCAAGGCTGATTTGTATGCCTTTTTGAGATGTAATATTTAGAGCATTTGCATCATTCTTTGGGCATTTATTTTATGCAAGTTGATGATGGAATAGCTCTATGGAAAACAAAATATATTGACCCATTATTGCAGATTTTTGGACTTGAAGATTGCAAACCTATTGTCATTCCTATGGAACCATGATTAATGTTGAGTCTTCATGATGCTGGAGATGCATTTGATGTTGTTCTCTATAAGTAGGCTCTTGGATGCTTGATTTACTTATGCATAGCTCGGCATGATATTCACTTTGCTATCTCTTAGATGAGCACCTTTATGCTTTGCCCAAGTGTCAAGAATTGGTAGGTTAAGCGCATCTTTATCTACTTGAGTGTTGCCTAGATACTATCTCAAGGGGATCACTAATACCAGATTTATATGATTTTTTTGAGTCTGCATGGGGTGGCTGCTATGACACTCATGTTTCCACTACTGGTTTTTAATTCATGCTTTGTAGATCATGCATATTGTGGTTGAGCAAGAAGCATCCCATTGTGGCTGCTTCTAGTTGTGAGGCTTAGTATAGGGTAGCTTTCACAATGATTGTTAAGTGTGTAAGGTGGAAAATCCTTTTGACTGATTTGGGTGTTGCTCAGTCTTCTACCACCACTGTCTTCACTAACAATGAAAGTGCATTAGTAGTTGTGAGGAACCCTATGATCCATGCTTGAACAAAGCACATTGAGGTGCATTATCACAATGTCAAGGAGAGTTTCTCTACTGGGGAGATTAGTTCAACATATGTGCCCATTGAGGATAACATTATAGATCTTTTCATAGAGGCTCCACTTTAAGAGAAGTTTGAAGCTTTTGACAAAGCTTTGGGCTTATTTCCTTTTGTGGATTGATCTCTTTCAACATAGCTTGCCACTTCCTTACACACGAGTGCTAGTTTCTTGTTCATTCACCGCATCACTCCCGCGGGGATTTGTTGAAATATTTTGGTAGTGATGTGTGTGAACAGACTATGACTATCGGGGCACTTTTTTCCCTCTTTAATAGTATTTCGGCCCCAACTTGTATATATGTCTATACTCCTAACTGGTCACTTATCTTTGTACATTCACTTGGTAATACATTCAATTTTTTGTGTGTTGTGTTGCAAGCCTCTTCTTCTTCCTTGTTCTATTCAAGTGTTTTTGCAGACCACAGAATCCAACAACAATGACAAAAATAAGAGATACAGTAAGAGGGGACACAAGATAAGTGAACAAAGAAGAATTCTTCTTTTCCATTCTATTAAGCTTGTCTAAAAGAAGACAATTCATTGGAATTCTTTACATGCAACCTCCAAGGAGACACTTGCAAGGCTCATGGTAAAGGTGGTGCTATAATAATTGCAAGAAGTATTGAGTGCAAAGTTACACATAGTTTGTTGGTGCAATTACTCCAAGCCTAAATGCTTGGCCATTTGTCCTAAAGTTCATATGTGCATTTATGTATTAGCACATGAATGATCTCTTGTAAAATATTAATTTTTACTCCTTGTAAACGTGCATATGCGGAAATAGCTCAAATTGTGCATTCTTAGGAGAATATTTCCACGAATGATATGGTCAAGATTTATGGAAAATAAAGTTCTAAAAATTTGGAACACTTTTAGGTAAAGATTCAAATTCAAACTTGAATCTTGGCTCCAACAAAAGGCTATAAAAGAGGACTATCTAGTCACGTGAATGTGTCGTTAGATGTAACAAGAAGAGCCTGATTTGGAGAGACATTTAGAGAGATTTCATATGGATATTGAGCTCACACTATAGCTCTACCATTGCCCTCACATTGTGCGATTATTCATTGCTAATGTCAATGTAATTTATGTGCATTAATGCATATAGTTTTCTCATATCTCATCTCTTGTATCATGTCATGTATCACTCAGAATAGTGAACTTCCCTGATCCATTTCTTAGCGTGTACTTGATCATTTTCAGCAATTTATGTTGGTATCAATTCATTAGGTTGTCTCGTTTCTTGGTACACAGTTTCATTTCACTTGGTGCAGCCATTCTGCAGTTATGTGCAAAACATTGCCCTCTGGTCTGCATACTGCTAACTCCCAAAAATGTTGAGATGCGTCTCTGTTTTGCTACGCATCATTCTTTGAGCATAGTTGATCATTTTTAGTGAAATAAATTGTGAAGCTTAGCTATCTTATTCAATTAGATATTCCCAAAAGTATTTTGTCCAATTGTTACCAGGTATGAGTACTGTTCATTTTCTTGCACAGGTGTGGTGACCAAAATAGCAAGTTTTTGGTTGATAGTGAAACCCCAACATATCTAGTTTGATCCAATGATTTGAGGATCATCTTGCAAAGTACTTGGGTGATTATTTGTGCTTCATGGAAAGCTCAAGAGGTCTATGTTGCACTCCTCAAATCTCTTTTGGCCGGTGTGAAGTAGGAATTTGCAGCACCATCTCATCTCTCAAAGGTGTCCACCATCTCCTCCAACAGTGGTATCAGAGCAACATCAAGGTAAAATGGGAGATGGATTTCCATCATTCATTCACAAATTGGACATGGGAAAGTATCCAACTTGGTCCCTAAGGATGAAGGCTTACCTGCAAGGAAGAAGCTTGTATGGATACATATCTAGAGATGAAGAAATGCCAACCTTTACCAAAAACCAACCTACAAGAGAAGAGCAAGAGACAGTAGCTGCATGGTGTGTAAAGGATTCTCTAGCTAGGTCTTAATTACTCAATTCAATATCTCATTTCTTGTTACCCCATATTAGGAATTGTAAGACTTCCCAAGAGAATTGGGAAGTAGTATCTTCATACTTCTCATCAAATATAAGGGCCAGAAAGAACCAGCTTTGGATGGAGTTCACAACCTTGAAGAAGCAACCAAAGCAAAGTGTCGCTGATTATGTGACGAAGATGAAGGATGTAGCTGATCAACTTGGGAGTATTGGATAAGAAATAGAAGAGTATGGACATGCCAATACCTGACCTCAATACATTGATGGGGTAACTCTTCACACATGAAACAAAGCTAATGGAGACACTTCTAGAGGTAATGAATCTTCTACCCTTTACATAGATAAAAATAAGAGTAAAGATAAAGGCAAAGGTAAGAAGAATGAAGAAGATGCAAGTACCTCTCAAGTGAATTTCACAGGTAGAGGAAGAGGTACTAGGGGAAGGGGTAGCGGAGGAAAGCAAGGCAGGGGGAGACCATACAATTCTTCACCTTGGAACAGTTTTGACTTGACCAATCATACCACATATGAATGCTTCAAGAACACAAAGAATCAGAGAAGAAGAGGCTTCCCTAGAGGAGGCTATGGACAATCAAGAGGCAAGTTCAATAATGGAGGAAACAATTAACATCACAATTACAACCAAGACTACAACAACAACTATGAAGGAGGCTTCAAAGGAAGGAGAGACTACAAAAACTATACAAATGATCAAAAGAATTCCCTATTGCTCATGAATATGATAGCCAAGCAAGGTAAAGATAATGAGTACCTATTCTATATTGATTTTGGTTGCTCCAATCATGTAGCAGGAAATGTAGCATTATTGTCTAACCTTGAAGAACCCCAAGGAAAGCATGAAGTTTAGACAAGTGATGACATTAGGCACTCAGTAAAGAAGATTGGAAATGTTAAAGCATCTAATGGTAACATGAATCTTCTAAGCAAGGTATTGTATGTGCCAACAATAACCAAGAATCTAATAAGTGTTGAACAAATTGTTGAGAATGGTTTATAGGTTAGATTTATAAGGCATGGAGCATATGTGGAGGACTGTCACTCTAGCACAATGGTGAGTACCAACGTGAGAAGATTCACCTCATAATTGTCAATTCGTGGAGACGTGAGGACTAGTATGAAGACTATGAGCAAGGGAAGGCACAAGTGTGTGAGTGAGAAGCACACAAGCATGCACACACATACACACACACGCGCACACAAGGCAAGAACAAGGAGAGGAACAATGGAGTTCTTTTCATTAGTCAAAAAGTCTCTTACATAAGCTCAATTCACAAACAATCTAACCTCAAAAATGAGCTCTCTAGCTCTTTTTATAGTTTTCTAACTAGCTTTGGTCTTGTCCAGACCTAGTGTCCGGCTTAGTTAAAAATTAGGTTCTAGAGCCTATTTGAGGGCTCAAACAGAGTCTAAAAATTATGAAAATTGATATGTAGCTAGTTCTAATACTCCTCAAGCTCGAGGACTCCTCGGCTTGCACAAAATGGAGTCTATTCTACCAAAAATGGAATTTACAATGTTTGAGTAGTGATTAAAATCACTTGAGTTGTAAATAGTCCATGGAAAAAATGATTGGGCCTTGTTGCCGTATTGTGCATGACTCCTCCATTGCGCTAGTATGCTCTTCATCTGACTTGTATGCCAACACGCCCCCCTTTCTGTTGGTGCATGACAATCATCAATTGATGGTTTATGAAGTTAAGAAGTCAAGAAGAGAACAAATTCAGAAAGTTGAAGGAAGGATATATTCAGAAACCCAAAACTATGTACACATATGTACAATAGCTGACTTATACTTTTGTCTAGTCATAAACTTGCATATATTTATCTATAAATACTTTGAAAGATGTCGAGCAAGTAGAGTAGAAGAAGAATAGAGAATACAAAAGAAGAATTGAGCAGTAGTAAGTGTCATTAGACACATGTGATGTGAGTTGAAATCATCAACTTCACTTAGTTGTAATTTTTCTGAGAAATCAAGAAAGTTTGCGCCCGATGTTTTGCTGTCTGCTCCTTCTATGTTTAATCTTTTGTGAAATCTTTCTGCACATATCTAAGTCCATAGATAATCTATCTATGGCTAGAGCTTGAGAGACTAATTGTAATCAGGTTGAGAGAATTTAGTCTAGGAACATTCATATGTGAAAATGTTCTGAGAGTCGACAAAACTGGCGCAGATTTCATGTTCAGAGAAATGAATATTACTCAGTGTGTGGTGTAAAGTTTTACACAAGTGAGGGCTTAAAATCTAAGTTAGAAGGCAAGCCATCTATGGCTAAAAGATCTTGATCAAACGGGTTCGACATTGTGAGAGCTGTAGCTAAGAAGTTGCAGGTGTCAAAGTCGCTACTACAAAGAAGGTGTTTTACACATAGGTAACTTGTTTGTATGATTTCTCAGAGTATACTAAACCATTTGCAGAGATTTAAGTTGGAGAAGATGCGCAAGCTTAAGGCGAAGCAATCTACAAAGTTTTATAAAAAACTTTACACAAATGATTAGTCAATTAAGGATTAATCTGCAGCAGACTTTTCTGAGAAGTTGAATTTTTCAGAATAATCAATTTTCTGATAAATTGGTGAATGATCTCTAAATTTGGTGGAGTCTAAAGTTGATCTTGATATAGAGGTGATCTAAATTCAAGGTTAACTTGTTCTTTTGGAGATTAACACTCTCCATCAGTGGTATCAGAGCAGGTTGTGTCAAAATTGAAGTGAAGGAGACTCCGACTACTGCAGAAACACAAATCTTTATACTTTGAAGGTGCAGAAGGATAAAGGTTGAAGAAAACTTGAAGGTAGACACATTGAATCTATCAAGAGGAACAGAAGGAGTAAGGTTCGAAGTAAAGGTACATTTATTTCTTGTAAAGGTTAAAGCTTTGAGACTACACGTGAAGCAAGGATGGGAGATAGTCTCCAAATTGAGAAGCTGGATAGAGAGAACTATCCTGCATGGTCAATGAGGATGGAAGCTCATCTTATGAGCAAAGATCTGATGGGATACATCACAGGAGAGGAAGAAAAGCCAAAATTTAGAGACTCTAGTATTCCAACTAGAGAAGAGCTTGCAGACATGAAGAATTGGATGAAGAAGGATGCTCAAGCAAGGAGCATAATTTACATGGCAGTTAATGACTACCTGCTTCCTCACATTAGAGGACTTGAAAGTGCATGTGACATTTGGAATGCTTTGGAGGAGCATTTCCAAAACACAACCAAATCAAGGAAGGCTTCACTATGGGCAGAATTTACTACCTTCAAGAAGAAGGCCTCACAATCAATCTCTGATTATGTGACAAAGATGAAGGACATTGCAGATTCTCTAGGTGCAGTGGATGAAGATATTGAAGAAGACAAATTGGTAAGACAAATACTCACACGGCTAAGAGGAGATGAGAAATGGAAGCCTTTTATTTTGTCTACAGAACTTTCACTAGATCACTTTACTCGTGATTTGAATCAATTGTTAGGTCATATGCTAACTTTTGAGAATGATATCAAAGGAGATGTTGATAAGAGTGCAGGTCATGCAATGTACTCTAAGGATAAGAAGAAAGCTAACAAAGGAAAGCAACAATCAGGTGAAGAAGAAGGTACTTCAAATCAAGCAAACTTCATAAGAGGAAAAGGAAATGGTAGAAGTAGAGGAAGAGGCAGAAACAACAAGGATAACACAAGAGCTTGTTGGATATGTGGTAAGACCAATCATCTCTCTCATGATTGTTGGCATAATAATCAGAACAATGGCAATTATCAAAACTTTAGTCAAAGAGCAAGAGGTGGTAGATTTCAGAGAGGAAATTTCAGAGGTAGGGGTGGTAGGAATTCTTTTGGAAGAGGTGGAGGAAGAAGCTTCCAAAACCAATCCTACAATAACACCTATTACAACTATGCATCAGATCAAAAGGAGGATTCGACTCTCATTATGAATACATGTGAAACCTCACATGAGGACATGAGAGTGTTCTATATTGATTCAGGATGTAGTAATCATTTAAGTGGAAATATTGCTTTGATGACTGATCTAGATCATAATGCAATTAATCATACAGTTCAGACAGGTGATAATACAAAGCATAAGGTAAAGTCAATTGGTTCAGTCAAAGCTAAAGATGGGAGCACTCTTCTGAGTAAGGTTCTTTATGTTCCCACAATTCCAAAGAATTTGATCAGTGTAGGTCAAATTGTGGAAAAAGGATATGAGGTAAGGTTTACCAATGATGGAGTTTATGTTGAAGACCCTAGTCAAGGGTATAAACAGGTTGTTACAGGAAAGAAAGAAGGAAGGCTCTTGACATTGAAGGTACAAGGAAATGTTGGACATGCTATGTTCACATATGGAGAACAGAAGGTGTCAAAATTGGATCTTTGGCACAAAAGACTTGGACACTTTAATGAAAGAGGTATCAAAGATATGATCAATAATGATTCAGTGCTTGGGTTGCCTAACATTGCAGGTCAACACATGACATATAGATGTGAGGCATGTCAATTAGGTAAGGCTCATAAGCAATCCTATTCCAAGCATGGGTTTATGTATTCAGAGAGACTTGAATTAGTGCATACAGATGTGTGGGGTCCTTCAAAGGACTTTAGTATAAATGGTTCAAGATATTATGTCATATATGTTGATGATGCTACCAGATGGATCACAATTTATGTGATTAAAGAAAAATCAAAAGTGTTTAATACATTTAAACACTATCATGCTTATGCAGAAAGGATTACAGGTCAAAGATTGAAGAGACTAAGGTCAGATGGAGGGGGAGATTATTTTTCAAATGAATTCAATGATTACTTGTGGAATGCAGGTATAAAGAGAGAAGTTACTTGCAGATACTCCCCTCAACAAAATGGGGTAGCAGAAAGAAGAAATAGGACTCTTGTTGAGTTTGCAAGGTCCATGATGAAAGAGAAGAATTGCCCAAATTATTTGTGGGCAGAGGCTGCAAATACAACTACTTATTTGGTTAATAGATTGCCTTGTAAAGCTTTGCAGGGTATGACACCATATGAATCTTGGTGGGGTAAGAAACCTACCTTGGATCATTGCAGAATATTTGGATGTTTGGCATATGCATATGTGCCATCTCAATTGAGACATAAGTTGGAGCCTAAGGCAGAAAAGTACGTTCTTATTGGCTATGATGATAAGCAAATGGGATACAGGTTGTGGAGTCCATCCACAAAGCAATTCCTTGTGTCCAAGGATGTTACATTTGATGAGCAAGGTACTTGGTATGCAGGTAAATATAATATACATGCAGATGATGAAGAAGTAGTGGATCAAAGGAAAGGTAAAGCAAAGATTCAATTATTTGATGAGAGTGAGAATAATGAAGTACAGGTTGAAGCTGAAGAGAGGCCAAGATTTGATCTAGAATGTGATGAACCAGAGACTTCAAGAAGTGCAGAAGTTAGGAGGTCATCTAGGCACAAATGGCAACCTACAAGGTATAGCTATGACACCTCATTCTTGACTACTAAAGATTATGCTTATTTGGTAAAAGCAGATGAAGATCCATCTACATATGATGAAGCCAAAGGCAAGAGAAATTGGGAAGAAGCCATGCAAGAGGAGTATGATGCTTTGATAGAGAATCAGACTTGGGATCTGGTTCCTAAACCTAATAGTCAGAAAATTATTGGATGTAAGTGGGTGTACAAAACAAAGAGATTTGCAGATGGAAGTGTGTCTAGGTACAAAGCTAGACTTGTTGTGAAAGGATATGCACAGACATATGGAGTGGACTATGATGAGACCTATAGTCCTGTGGCAAAAATGACAACCATCAGAACTCTCATAGCAATTGCTGCTTGCAAAGGTTGGAAGCTATCTCAATTAGATGTTAAAAATGCTTTTTTAAATGGTTACATTTCAGATGAAGTGTACATGGAGCAACCAGATGGGTTCAAAGACCAAGTGAGTCCAAATTATGTGTGTAAGCTCAAGAGAGCTTTGTATGGATTGAAGCAGGCCCCAAGGGCTTGGAATTATAGGCTTGTAAAGTTCTTGAAAGAACTTGGATTTCAAGCATCAAAGGCAGATAGTAGCTTGCTAGTCAAAGCAAGTGAAGATGGATTCATTTATGTTTGTATTTATGTTGATGACATAATACTTACAGGAACAGATGAAAAAGGAATACAAATGATCAAGAAGCAGATGGAGAAAGAGTTCAAAATTAGTGATTTGGGGAACTTGTCATTCTTCTTGGGAATGGAGATTTTATATACTCAACATGGAGTATATGTGACTCAAGAAAGGTATCTTAAAAATTTGTTAATCAAGTTTAAGATGGAAGATTGCAGGGTTGCACCTACACCTTTGGAAGTGAACCATAAATTGTCTAGATTTGGAGGAGAAGAATTCAGAGACATGAAACTTTATCAAAGTTTGGTTGGTAGCTTGATTTATGCTACATTGACAAGGCCTGATTTGTCATATGCAGTTGGTGTGCTTTCACAATTTATGCATTGTACTAGAAAGGAACATTGGATTGCAGGACAAAGAGTACTTAGGTACATCAAGGGTACACTCAGAGAAGGGTTGTACTATGGATTTACTTCTGATACAAGAGTGAAGATATACAGTGATGCAGATTGGGTAGGTAATGTGGATGATAGAAGATCAACACATGGATATTTGTGCTATGTAGGAGACAAATTGGTTTCATGGTGTTCTAAGAAGCAACATACAGTTGCTTTATCATCTACAGAAGCAGAATACAAAGGTATGGTGGAAGCTGCAAAGGAGGTAATATGGCTAAAGACACTTATGAAGGATTTTGATGTGGTTCAAAGAACTCCTTTAATTTGTGGAGATAATATGAGTTCTCTATACTTGGCAGCTAATCCTGTGTTTCATGCTAGAACTAAACATATTGAAATACAGTATCATTTCTTGAGAGAGAAGGTCATTGATAAGGAGGTTAAAGTCATACACACTCCTACAAAAGATCAACTTGCAGATATGATGACAAAAAGTTTAGATGGACCAAAGCTATAGAGATTCAAGGATATGGCAGGAATCAAGAAGATAGAGAAGAACCTCAATTAAGGATTGAGGGGGAGCTGTTGGTGCATGACAATCATCAATTGATGGTTTATGAAGTTAAGAAGTCAAGAAGAGAACAAATTCAGAAAGTTGAAGGAAGGATATATTCAGAAACCCAAAACTATGTACACATATGTACAATAGCTGACTTATACTTTTGTCTAGTCATAAACTTGCATATATTTATCTATAAATACTTTGAAAAATGTCAGGCAAGTAGAGTAGAAGAAGAATAGAGAATAGAAAAGAAGAATTGAGCAGTAGTAAGTGTCATTAGACACATGTGATGTGAGTTGAAATCATCAACTTCACTTAGTTGTAATTTTTCTGAGAAATCAAGAAAGTTTGCACCCGATGTTTTGCTGTCTGCTCCTTCTATGTTTAATCTTTTGTGAAATCTTTCTGCACATATCTAAGTCCATAGCTAATCTATCTATGGCTAGAGTTTGAGAGACTAATTGTAATCAGGTTGAGAGAATTTAGTCTAGGAACATTCATATGTGAAAATGTTCTGAGAGTCGACAAAACTGGCGCAGATTTCATGTTCAGAGAAATGAACATTACTCAGTGTGTGGTGTAAAGTTTTACACAAGTGAGGGCTTAAAATCTAAGTTAGAAGGCAAGCCATCTATGGCTAAAAGATCTTGATCAAACGGGTTCGACATTGTGAGAGCTGTAGCTAAGAAGTTGCAGGTGTCAAAGTCGCTACTACAAAGAAGGTGTTTTACACATAGGTAACTTGTTTGTATGATTTCTCAGAGTATACTAAACCATTTGCAGAGATTTAAGTTGGAGAAGATGCGCAAGCTTAAGGCGAAGCAATCTACAAAGTTTTATCAAAAACTTTACACAAATGATTAGTCAATTAAGGATTAATCTGCAGTAGACTTTTTTGAGAAGTTGAATTTTTCAGAATAATCAATTTTCTGATAAATTGGTGAATGATCTCTAAATTTGGTGGAGTCTAAAGTTGATCTTGATATAGAGGTGATCTAAATTCAAGGTTAACTTGTTCTTTTGGAGATTAACACTCTCCATCACTTCCTAGCGTCTGTCGCCCCTGACAGACCTCTGTTCTATCGGGTGGTCGATATAGGATTGGATGACATTGGTGGCAAGTTCGTGTTCTCCTATCCTTAAGCCTCTTGCTAGATCAGCTTCCAATGCATCCCAATTTATTGCGCCAAGGACCTCTGGTTGCGGTGTGGTGTAGTACTCAGAGTACATTGCTTGTTCACAAGCAAAGAGATGGAGCAGGTGTGTTGGCTTCGGTGCGAAGACCTCCGAGTGATACTCCCAGAAACCTGATCTGTTTGTAACATAAAGGGAGGTATTTGATGCGTGCATGCCAGGCGTAAGCCACACAAATACTCGGGGTGGTGCTCATGTCATATTCTAAATCATAATTTCCATTGGTAAACCCCGGTAGACGTACCTGTGGTGCAACTGCATTTTTAAAGGTTTTCAGGACTACCTGTATCATATCTAAAATCTTAAGCATCATTTGAGCCGCCACATCTGGCATGGGCTTCAATCGCGGCATCCAATGGCAAATTGTTCCCATCATGTACGCTACCGACGGTGGTCCCTGTGGTGGCGCAATGTACGGGTAGTTTAGCCATTCCTTGCATTGCGCGTTGTTCTGCACTTTGATATTGAATGCCTTCCAAGACCTGCGGCGTGGAACTGGACCGTAGCATGGATTGTATAGGAGATGTAAAGGCGCGTTGTTCCATGTGCGTAGCATTTCTGGATATGTCTCTAGAAGTTTCTGCCGCCAGGTGGGTTGACGAATTTTGCCTTTTTGCACCTCTGGAGGAAGGTCTTCGGGTTGAAATTGGGTAGCAAAGGTAGGAATCTTACATGTGACTCTCTGTATTTCTGCATTATAATCAGCCAGGATAATATAATAAGGCCTGTATTGGAGTTCAGATGAGAGGATAAGGCGTCTCGATGACAGGTTCTTGAAGTAAGCAGATTGTAGCACAGTTTCCTCTATGACCCTCATGGCCTGATTTTGCACTACTGTGCGCTCTTCGTGAGAACTCCCGATTTCCTCCACTTGACGTAGCCATGGAGGCCGTGGTGCTTCGAATGTGTCCAGAGCTTCTTCTGTTTGTTGGCCTCCTAGGAAGGGTGGTGGGTCGTATTCTTCTTCAAATGTTTGTTCCAGAGGAATTTGTACTACTTCTTTGTCGGTGGGAGCCTCTGGAGGGGAAGGTGGTCTCTCATATTGTAGTAGACGTGCTTGCAATTCGGTGACCTGTTTCTGGAGATCTTTTAAGGCCTCTGAGTCTGTGAGAAGTGAAGCCGCGGAGGAGGTGGTTTGAGAGGCTGCTGTTGTTTCTTTTTGGTGTTTCTGCTTCAGTTGACCCAGTTCCTCAGATAGCAGGTCATGTGCTTCCAGCAGCATGGCATAGTCTTCCAATATGATCTTGATATTGTCGGGGGTCACTACTTGAAACTTTGATGGGCTGATGGGTGCCCCAGGTGTGCTTTCGATAGATGCTTCTAGGTTTTCCTGATTTTGTAATTGCAGGCGTCGATTCTCTTCATGAGCAGCAGCAAGATGTCGCTTGAGTAGGGCCATATTTCGCTGAAGCTTTGAATTGCGTTCCAGCTGTGTCTGTAGATGACCTTTTACCACTTGTATTGCTTCCTGATCTGTGTTCTATAACTGTACCTCCAATATGCTATGAGCCCCTTGGAGAGTTTGGAATTGTGTGTGGAGGCAAGCATTTTCCTCCTCTAGTGCAGCAAGGCGGTGTTGTAGTGTCTCCGAGTGCTCTTGCAGGCATTCATTCTGTTGTTGGAGCTGATTGTAATCTGTCCTTAAGTTTGATATACAAGCTAGCATGGTGTCCAATGCATTGCCTATAGATGAGGGGGTGGTGTTTACAATGGAAGATGCATGGGAAGGGAATTGGGGAAGGGGAAGAGTGAATGATGTGTCTATTGAAGACGTGTGTGTGGGTGAAATTGGTGGAGGGGGAATGGGAGGAGGTGGAAGCATGGGGGGAGGTGTCGTGGGTGGTGAAATGTCCATACTTTCAGGAGTGGGTGCGAGTGTTGGGTCTACCATATACATTGGAATGGTAGGTGGTGTGTGTGTGAAAGTGGTGAATAGATGAGAAGTGGGGTGGGGAGCTGAAAATAAAGGGAATGGTTGAGACCTGGGTTGAAAAGTTCTAGCAAGGAAGTTATGGAGGGACTGGAGAAGTGGAGAGATGGAGGTTGGGGGTTGAGGTTGTAGAGTTGAGGAGGGCATGAAGGGTTGTGTGGTAGCAGGGAAACCCATGAATATGGATCTAGGGTCAGGATGACCTATGGCTGAGGGCATGGGGGATGGTTGTCCTAGGGCAGGCTCTATGAGCGATTCGGTGGATTGTGTAGTGATTGGGGTTGCTTCATAGATTGGGTTATCAGAGGTGGAGAATAGGGTTGAACTAGAGATGGGAGTACGGAAGATGAAGGTTGGTTCGGTGGGTTGAGTGGTTGAGGTGATTTCCACGGTTTCTGCTCTAGGAGGCGATGGTGGGGATGTGGGTGGTAGTGGCTCGATGGATTCCTCATGGGTGACGGGGTGCTCTTGGCATGCAGTTTCTGTTGCTTGGGAGGTTGTCCCGATGGGTTCGGATGTAATAATTGGCCCTTCTGCCGTTGTAATGGGGATCTGGATATTCTTACCTGAGCGTGGTCGTGTCTGGAATCTTTGTGGATCATATTGAACTGGAGACCTCCTAATGGCGGTCCGCACTGCTTCTACTACCCCATATGTTTCTGCCATCAATAAGAGACCTTCACTATATTCTGATTCAACTCCTGCTTCTTCCAACAGTTGAGTCATGAGTACTCTACTGCTCTGTTCGGTGAGCAATTGTTGCGATCGCACTCGTTCCATAATTTGATACAGCCTTCGGAGTTCTGCTGTATAGGCTGGGGCTTCAGTGGTCTCCTCTTCATATGCTCCTTCTTCTTCTAGGTGTCCTTGTTGTTGACCTTGCTGAGCGTCACTCCAATGTACATGGCGGCCGTCTGTAGATTTTCTTCTTCTTTGTGAAGATGTGCCTTGTTCTTCTGCATCTGAATAAAACTCTACATCAGAGAGTTGTGTACTTTGTAAGAATGCTTCGAAGTCCTGGGGATCCATTCCTTCAGCATCTTCAGTTGTAGCAAATTCAAATTCAGATGGAGCAGGAGGAGCTGAAGGGGCAGCTTGTGTCGTCGTTTCGGATCCCGACCTGGGTATCCTAATGGTAAAGGGAGGTACAGTGGCCTCCCCTCGTGGCGATACTTCAGGAGTAGTCAGAACTTCCCTTATCTGGACACAAGGGATCTCACCCCTCATGCGCTTGGATTGATGTGTGGACGTCTTGAGCTTCTTAAACATTTGTAATTGTGCCCAAGTTAAGGCACGTTCAATGGGAACATCGTATGCTAGGCACCGGTAAATAATGCGTGTGATTGCACAGCAACCGTTCACCACTAATTTCCTAGAAGACCTTTTATGTGCTTCATACAATTGATCTATAATCCATACAGGCAGCTTAATTGGTAACGCACCTGTCTCCGCTAAGTAGAGAGCAAACCAGATTCTTTTGTGTGGTTGTGTGAAGCGGTCTTGGCCAGGGAAAGCAAAATGTTGCATGCACATACGGAGCGGGATGGACACGTTTGGTGTGAGTGCTGCCATGTCTTTAAGCTTCAGTAGTCTCCTATCCTTCATGTTAGTAGGAACGAGAGCATCCTTCTCAGAAGGTACATGTGTGTCGTGCATATTCAAAGCAGAGCTCACCAACTCCACGGTAAGTTCAAACCTCTTTAACTCGTTGTTGCCCAGCAAGGAAGGAAGAACAAATGATCTTGGTTTATCCTTTTCTTCATTAGCTTGTAATGTGGAGACCAAATAATAGCATCGGAGGAGATCCGGTTTAGGTAGTGGTGCTTCAAAGTATTTTGCTAGCCCTGCACGTTGCCATATGGTCTGGAGATCCTCGGTGTTCTGTAGAGTCTCAAACTCCTTGGAGAAAAATTGGAATCGAACCCATGATCTGTCATACTCGCACTTAAACTCCCATATATACTTGGCCTCTCCTAATGGACCTGGCATGCCATTGAACCAATGAGAATTGGCATGGACTCTTTCTGTAATCCCTGTGGGTGGATCCGATACCGGGATCTGCTGAAGGTGTTGCAACTCCACAGGTCGTTCAGTTGGTGGCACATCTACAGGTAGACTATCCACATCGATTCCTGCAGTAAGTATTCCTACTTGTGAGCTCGGACCTGTCGCTTCTGCCATGTTACTTCTTGCCTCCTGATTCTGTGAGAATATAGAAACATGTGTTAACATTGTAAAGGACAAGTTAGAACCGGTTTTGTCCCCATTACAACATTATCATGAGGTTCGGGAGGGATTAGTAGGTTAATAAGTGCTCGGTGCTTGTGTGTGTAGTTAGGAATTGGTTGGACCTAAGAACTAAGTGGAATGATGTAGTGTGAGAGTGACGTAGTTAGTAGGTGGGCATGGATTTACCACCGGGGTCCGGGGTTTTATTACAAGTTTTAGGTTGCCAAATGCAATGGATGGGCTTTGATCTTGATTTTGTGGAGACTCTGAAGAGTTTGATAGGGGTATCCACTTGAAGATGAGGTTTTTTAGGGACCCATTTACAAGTGATTCTACTAATGCTCATGGAAGAATATGTGTCCGTGCGTGATGTGTAAGACTGGGCCTCAGATGTTCGAGTAAGTGAAACATGTTGTACCGATTGCGGCCTTGGCGTAGCTATTTGAGCCCGCAAGCAAGCCTTAGGCACCCAGATTTGTCGTGATTGTGGGCTAGCCTTCATTGACTTCTTGGGTACCCAATTAGATTTCACTTTCGCATAAGAATTAATGAAGGACTTCTTATTAGTGTTGTGTTTTTGACTACTAATAAGAGGTTTTGGCCGTGGGGTCGGCCTGGTCTCAACAAGGTATTTGCCTTTTCGCCTCCATACTTGTTTCCATGGCTGAAACAATCTGCTTTGCTCCTTTTTTTGGCATCCAGTATCGGTAGTGTTCTGCTTCATGTGTATTTGATCTGTCGTTGGTTGTTGCAACCTTCTAGTCTTTGGAAAAGAAGGGAGTTTCGTCCTCTCCCTGGCTCCGATGTTGAGACAAGCCTCTTTCTGCATCATACAGTTTTGGACAAAAATAGCGTTGTCAACTTCATGTGCACCCCTAGAAGGACCAGGAGTTTGTGCCTTGCCTAGTTCCTTGAGTGCCTCATTTTCCAATTCAACTGTAATTCGGCTATGATCTACCCATACCTGAAGAAGTCCACTTCTTAGGTTGAGGTTGACTGCATGATCGTAGATCCAATCCTAACCCAAGACAAGAGGCTCAGTGAGGTCCTCATCTTGACACACTAGTACTTTGACTGTCATCACTTCGTCTTGAATGGAGATGGGAAGATCCACCTCGCCCATGCAAGGGGTTTCCACACCTCCCAATCCTATGAGATATGCTTCTATAGGATCGACAGTTAATTTCAATTCTTGACAGTAAGACAACTTGACAGCACTAGTGGATGCACCTGAGTCAATCAAAGCTCTTACAGTCTTTGCACCCTTTCCTTGTCCTACTCCTAGGGTTACAAAAGGCCGTCGGTCGATTATTCTATGGGAATGCCCACCTGAAGTCTCGCACATGGCCATAGGATAGCCTACAGATTCTTGAGTGTCAAGCATAGGTGGGTCTCTACCTTGTCTCCTCAACTTCATTCGTCGGATGCGTTCTAAAGCTTCTGCCTGTGCTTCTTCTCTAATTCGTTTCTCTTCTTCTTTACGTTTCTTGGCAATGTTGAGTCGATTTAGCATCTCTTCAGTGAGGGGTTCCTGATATAACTTGACTCTGCATCCACTTATGTAACTTGGTAGAATATCGCCCTCTAAAGTGGCTAGTTGAACTGCGCCACTTGTGGAGATTCTATTGATAATCATTAGCCCGTAACCTCTTTTCTCTAATTTCCGTGCATGCTGCTTCAATGTGTAGACTAGGACTAGGTCGCCTGCTTTCAAGCCTTTATCCTTCACATGTGTATCAAAATATGCCTATTGCCTCTTCTTCACTGCATAGATTCCTGCTACAGCTCTCAATCGTTTTTCGCCTAGTCGTTCAAGATCAAAGATTCGAGAGGAGAGTTCATGGCCTGTCCAGTCATGCTCTTGTGCTACCTTCAATGTAGGTATCAAAAAGTCCAGAGGTAGCACAACATTTTGGCCAAATACCATCTGAAAGGGGGTGGCTTGGAGTACCGTTTTATAGGCAACCCGGTATGCCCAAACAGCATGGTGTAGCTGTTTGTCCCAATCAGAGCGTTTATTGTTCACTAGTTTAGTCAGCACATTGCATAAGATCTTATTAGTGCTCTCAGCCTGGCCATTAGCTTGTGGATGATAGGGGGCCGATTTCTTATGTATCACCAAGAATTCTTGGAGAAGGTTTTCTATGACTTCATTCAAGAAGTGTGTGCCTCTATCACTCACCAACTCTATTGGCAATCCGTACCTCGTGAATACATTTTCAAATAAGAACTTTGCTGTTGTTTGAGCATCATTTTTTGTAGTAGCTTTCGCTTCTACCCACTTGGTTAGATAGTCTGTGGCCACGATGATATATTCAGCATGTGAACCCTTAGCTGGGCGATTAATAGGACCAACAAAGTCTATTCCCCATTTAGAGAACACACGTCCGCCCATCATAGGCTTCAGTGGCATCTCATCCTTGCGTATAGGGTACTGAGTTCTCTGACAAACATCACACTGTTTCACATAGGTATGTGCATCCATGTGAAGGGTTGGCCATCAAACGCCTGCAAATAGTATTGCCTTGATTACCCGATCCGGTCCAAAGTGTCCCCCTGCTACACCTTGGTGAGCAGTATCCAAGATTTTGAGATATTCACTCTCATGGACACATAATCTCAGGTAACCATCTTTACCACGCTTGTATAGATTATCACCAATGAGTGCATAATCCTGGGCTTCTTGTTCTAAACTCCTTTGCCTAGCCATAGTCATGTCTGGAGGGAATGTTTTCGTCCTTAAGAAGGATACTAGAGGTTCACTCCAATCTGGCACTATGGACTCTTGATAAAGAGTGGCATGTTCCACAGGTGGTTTAGTGCAGCAGATTCGGCATTCCTTGCACAACTTTTGGACATCAGCCTCCATAGTCGGCCAATGCACTCCGAGTCTCCTTAGTGTCTGTAAGGTTCGTTGCTTTGAGTAGTGTTGCTCTAATGCACCTACATGTGCTAAATACAACCATTTAGTGTACTCGTCCTCTTCTACACAACAAGCCAAGATCCCTTGATCTGTCTGTTTGTTCATGCTTCCTGCCATGATATGGTACTTCTGTGCTTTTACTACCTCTCTACCTTGAGTGTTTATTACTGGATGGTTAGGCCCGTATGTCAATACTGGCACTAATCGCTTAGCCCACTGAGTTATTACTTCCAAATTAAACAAGTAAGCATCAGGAAGATCATCTGATACTCCTTGTGGGGCTTCTCCGGATGTGAGTCTAGAGAGATGATCTGCTCTCAAATGAGTCTTGCCTTTTCTCACCACTACCTCAAAGTCATATTCCATTAGTAAGAGGAACCATCTCACCAATCTACCTGTGTTGCATGGCTTGTTTACCAAGTATAGTAGAGCTTGATGATCAGTAAAAAATTTAAACTTATTTGCAAGCAAATAATGTCTAAACTTTTTAACCGCATACACCATGCCCAACCCCTCTTGTTCAGTAGTGGTATAGTTTCGCTCAGCTGCATTCAACTATCTACTCGCATAGGCAATGGGAAGATCCATATTACCTTCACTGGTAGGCTGTGCTAGTACACACCCAATAGCATAATTGGATGCATCAACATGAACATGGAAAGGCTTATTCCAATCTGGTGTGGTCAAGATTGGTGCTGAACATAATCGCCGTTTAAGCTCATTGAAGGAATGCTCACATTCATCAGTCCACTCGAAGTTAGTCAACAATCCATACAGAGGCTTTGCTATGATGGCATACATGTGTATAAATCGTCGGTAATAACCACAATGCCCCATGAAAGCTTGTACTTCCTTGACATTCTTTGGTCTAGGTAATTCGGCTATAGCTCTTACTTTCTCTTCATCTGTAGATATGCCATTCTTTGACACTATGTGTCCTAAAATCTTGCCTTGCCTGACCATGAAAACACATTTTTCTGGGTTCAAGCAGACTTGATATTCTCTGCATTTGTAAAAAATTTGTCTGAGTTCAGGAATATGGGTTTGTCTAATGTTGGAATGAGCACAAAGATCATCAACATAGACTTCTAAGTTCTTCCTCAGGAACTCCTTAAATACATGGCACATCAGCCTTTGGAAGGTTGCGAGAGCATTAGTAAGCCCGAATGTCATTACCCTAAAAGAGAATATACCCCACTCTGTGGCAAAAGCCGTTTTATGCTGATCTTCTGGTGCAACGGCCACTTGATTGTAGCTAGAGAACCCATCTAGGAAGCTGTACACTTCCTTGCCTGCCACCCTTTCTAATAGATGCTCAGTGATAGGAAGTGGGTAATTATCCTTGATCGTGGCTGCGTTAACCTTCTTCAAGTTAATGCATACTCGTAATTTGCCGTTCTTCTTGGGCACCACCACAATGGGGGATACCCATTCAGTGTGCTCAATTTCATAGATAAATCCAGCTTCAACCAAGCGGTCTATCTCTTCTTTGATCTTGGCAGCATAGTTGTCATTGTATGTGTATGGCTTTTGTTTTGATGGTCTGGCCTCTATAGTCATGGGAATCGTATGTGAGCATATGTCCGGGTCCACTCCTTTCAAATCCTTGTAACTCCAGGAAAATACATCCCTGTATTCTCTTAGCAAGGCTATCAGCTCATGCTCTTCTTCCTCAGTGAGGTCATGTCCTATGTAAGTGCACCTCTCTTCTCCTTCTTCTATGGCTACCACTATTTTCTTGGTGGTTTCTTTGTTATCATAGGCCTCTCCCGATTGCGCCTCTCCTTTAGGCATTATAATCATGACTCTCCTGTCATCTATCTCATACTTCTTAAAATTTTTTGGGACCTCAAACAAAGATTCTTCCTCTTCTGGTGTGACTTCTCTCTTCTTGCTTTTCTTTCCTTCTTCCTTAGGGGTTACATGTGTGGCTAGCCTTACATCCTTTGTAAGCTTTCCGTGCTTCTGGGGTTGAAATTCTACTTCATAGAAGTATTCTTCATCTGATGCAAAAGGTGGGTCCATAATGATTGACTCTAGATCGGAGTCACTCGCATCCTCAAATGCATCAGGGCTAGGTTCACACTCTTCTAAAACTGCCTCTCCCATGATCGGCTCTATGGAGAAGACTGAAATGTCATAGCCATCCTCATCACAGTGAGGTGTCCATTGTTCTTCATTGATGGCTACATCCATTGTTGCTAGAATTTCTGCCCAGCCGTGAGGTTCAAATTCTTCGTCTGGAAAAACTACAGGTGCATAGGCTGGGTCTTGGATTGATCTATGGGTTTCTTTGGCACCTATCTCCCTAGCTTTTTCTCTCTTCTCTTCTTCTACTGCTACCTTACACATCCATAAGTGAGTGTCTTCATGCATCCATGAGGATCCTGATCCTAGGGAATGCACCGATTCCGTATCATCTTTGGCTCTATGGATGGGGTTCCATTGGATAGGAGGGACATCTCTATGAGAGTAATCCTTGAGATTGACTTTGGTTGTAACACCTAAGTGCTGCAAATACAAGGAATTGGTTCCCCAATCCTGTACCACTTGCAACTGCCGCATAAATGGTCTCCCCAAAATCATCTCCTAGGCTTGGTTTTTGCTAAAGTCACACATAGCAAAAGTATGCTCGAACTCAACACCACATGTAGTGAGAGTTATTCCTTCTAGCAATCCTAAGGGCCTCTCAATATGACCATCAGCCATCTGCAATTTCATTCTTGTTGGCCTGAGTGTTGGCTTGCCCCAACGTTTCCATAAGGAAGTGGTAGCAATTGCAACTCCTGCACCTGAGTCCAAAATTGCTTTGGTTGTGTATCCCTGATGGGTAACTGGGAGGTAGGTTTTTCCTTCTTCTCCTTCACTCATGTCTCCTATCTTATCCAATGGTATTTCTGGCACTGGTCTTTGAGATCCTACCTGGGAATGTGGTTTTGCTACTTCAGGCACTTGATTGGCTACATGTTTCCACACTTCTGGTCTAACCTTGAGCAGCTCTTCCAAAGTGAGATTGCACTGCACTTTGGTGTTCTTTACTACCTCCGTGTTCCTAGGTATGACTGAATCTTCGTTTCTTACCATGACTGTGGGGGTTCTCATACAAGTAGACTTAGCTTCCCATGGGCCCTTGAAGTGGGGTAATTCCTGTAGAGAGTTAGACTCAAAGTCTAATCTCTCTTGAGACGGGGTGCTCTCCTGCTCTCCATAGATAGAGGGAATATCTTGTGGGAATTGATCATGTGCATCATCCACAAGTTCAATGGGAGGAGGGACTTCACTTTCCTTAGCCCATTTTTCTTCTTGAATCTCTCTTAGGAATTCTTGAGTGAACCTATTCATAGAAGAGGGGGTGTCTGGCTCCGTAGAGTTAGGCACATAGGCCTCAGGCACATAGGCTTTCTGGGTAGGAAGACCTACTCTTTCACTAGCCTTGTCATGGTGTTGAGGGGCGGGTTCCTTTTGTGATTGTGCAATTAGCTTCTCTATTCTTTCTAGGGAGGGGGGTTGCTTTATCTCTTTCTTGATTTTTTTCTTCCTTGGCAGATCTTGCAATTATGCCCTCTAACTTCTCTAGAAGTCCATCCAAGTGTAATTGCATCTTGGCTGAGCCTGAGTAATTGAAAAGGCGACTGGCTTCAAACATAGTCTGAGCCAATGCGACCATTTTCGTGCAAAGCTTGGTTCTTTCTATCTCTAGGTAAGCTCTAGGGTAGCACTTGTCATGATCCGTTACATTTGGCCCTTCTTGGATTCTGGCCTGATATGCTTTAAGCATCATGTCTATGTCTTCAGGAGTGGGATCAGCTAATACTGATCCTGCTCGGGGTGGTGGGTGGGTTACGTGGGGTGTATTAGAGGGTGGAGGGATGGAGGGTGATGGGGATGGTAGCAGTGGGAATGTGTGAGAGTGCGGTTGAGATGTGATCTCTATGATTTTGGCCTTGGTTTCTTGAAGACTTTCCTCAAGTTCACTCATCTTCCTTGCCCATTGCCTTTTCATACGTTCACGGCTATCTCTCCAAGCTCTTGTTCTCTTCTTATTTTGGCTCTCAGTATCGCTAGCGTCTGGGCTCTTTTCCTGGCTTATCCCTTGGTTTTGCTGCAATGCTTGAGCTCTAGTGATTACCTGCACTGGTGCAATGGAAGTGACACTTCCTGTGGAATTGACCACTAACCCAATAACGTTAATCGGAGTGATTTTTGGCATATTGCTGGGATTCTTGGGACAATCTCGTAAGAGATGTTCCTTTCCACACTCCTGGCAAAAGCCTTGGATCATCACTGATTGGGGTTGTGTAGGTGCAGGCATGGGGCAATCACGTATGAGGTGATCACCCTGACATCTGAAGCAAGGTCCTCTAGGAAAAGGGGGTCGTATCTGCCTAGGTTGAGGTCTAGAGTTGGGGTTTGTGTACATGACATTAGCATATTCAGGCTCCCAAATAGGTTCACTCGGTTCCTCACTGTAGTAAGACTCACCATGTTCAGGAGACTGCATGTAGTAAGCCTGGGGACTATCAACATGTGTAGAATCAAAGCTATGGTCACTCGGATCACTTTCTGAGATTAATGGTGTTACTGGGACTATCGCTCTACTCAGGTTTTCTTCTGCAATAGCATACTTGATCGGAATCACATTAGTAGGAGCAGGTGGTTGCTGTGCTAGCACTGGATGGGGCCTCAGTTGGGCCTGATATTGCGGTTGGTAATTTTGCTGAGGCCTAATATACTATTGTGGTGAATATTGACTCTGGTATCTGCCTTGTTGAGGGTATGGCTGAGGGTAGGTTTGCCTAACCGCTTGCTTATTGTATGGGCAGTCTTGTGCTGAGTGATTTGTGTACCTTCGCTCTATGGTGCAATAATGGCTGCTAGGATTCACTTGGGGTTGAGCCGTGATGGGACATGCGTTTGCCATATGGTCACCACCGCAAGTATAGCACCTCTTAACTGGGGCAAATCTAGGAATTTGTTTACTGGAGACACCTAGTTTTTGAGCTACTTTTTTTGCAAGTTCCTCAATTGATGTGGATTGTGAGGAAGAGAGGCTAGAGGTACTATCTGAATCTTTGTAGATTTTGGATAGCTCTAACTCCTCCCCTAGGTTATCCTCAATATTGATGCACATGCGTACACATTCTTCTATAGTTCGGGGGTCCTTCAAGTACACATATGATCTCAATTTGGTACTTAGCAATCCATCCAAGAATAAAGCCACTTGCTTAGCGGCCGTGGGTAACTCAAGACCAAGACATCGCTCAAGATATTGCCTAAATCTTCTTCCTGCAAGTCTCACAGTCTCTTGCGGGGTCTACTTGAAGCTGTATATCAATGAGGAAGTATTATGCCTTATGCCACTTTTAGAGAATTCGATAATGAATGCCTCTAAAAGTTGATCTATGCTTCTAAACTGCCTCTCGTTTAGTGGTTGAAACCATGTCAGGGCGGTGTTCCTAAGGGTTAAACCAAAGGCATTGTACTGCGTGAACAGGTCTTCAACTTGTTCAGCTCTCAAGACTTGCTTAAACTCAGCTACATGATCGTAGGGGTCTCCAGTGCCATCGAAGTAGTTTTTCATGGACTTAACTAGCTGGGTCGGTCTCAAGGTCCTCGTGTGCTCTCTTGGTCTTGGCAAAGGGAAATCAACGGCATTTCTTCGGTTCCCTAGGGCTCTATGTCCCTCAGGCTCCCCTCTATTCGTTTCCATTCTCGTTCTTTCTCTTCCCCAAGAGTTAGCAAAGCTTACCTCAGGTCTCTCTCGACTCCTTTCTCTTTGAGTCCCCTGAGCTTGAGATGTTCCAGCTCCTTGGCGACCAAAGGACACATTCGATCTTGGTTGGGGGAAAATAAATTCTCCTTTCCAAGTGTAAGAATGCCTATCATTTTCTGTAACCCCAAAGATCCTCTCTGAAGAGTGATCTAAGTAGGTCACTCTTCCTAGAATATCAGGATCTTTGAACTCATATATCATGATTATTCCTACCTCACTCGGCTGACTAGGTCTATATCTCCAAAAGGCTTCATCCGTCTCTCGGTTCAAGATGAGATCTATGCTCTTATTATCTTGGGGAATCCACTCTGGTGTGATAATCCTCGTGAGAACAGATTTGCCTCGGGGGGTTCTAGGTTCTTCGCCCATGTTTCCTTGCTCTAGGTCACCTAAGTCCGTTTCCGGGACCACATTCCCAAATTCATCTGTCCTATCGAGATGACTGGTGACCACATATATTGTCCCTTCCTTGTCCAAGTATGCTCCATTTTCAAACTTGATAGCTGGGTGCTCTAGTCCAATGGATTGGTCAGGGTTTTTAATCTGGACCACCGCTCTTCCTAGGCCGTCCTCATAGATGCTAGCACCTAATCGGTTGGTCCTAAGGTACTCGAGTTGCATCTTGTAAGGGCCTTCCACCCTATGTAAATATGGAACCCCAGAACTTCCTGTAGGTCTCTCCATACCGTGGGACATCTCAGACTCGCTAGTCTCACAACTAGGGTAATACGAATGATGGCTCAACTGCTGGGCCCAAGACCTCGCAGTATGATTGACACTAGCCTCCGAAGATCTAAGACTTTTTCTGTCTCTCCCTAGGTGTCTACCTGACCTAAGGTTCATATGCCCTTTCTACATTGCTGATTCTTTGGTACCAGTCACTTGTTTCTTTTAAGTTCCTTTGGATGTGTTTTCTTGTTTTTAATTAAGCATCATCAGGAGCACTTTCGTGGGTCGTACTTGATGGTCTGCGTCCGCTTAGTTTAAGTTCTTTTCCTTTAAGTTATCCCTTGACTACAATTTAGCCTACCCTTGCACTTGAGAAATTAAGGGCTCTTCAAACTTGAGTGTTCCTATCGTACCCCTAGTCAATCAGAACAACTACTCGCACTTAGCCTATGCTAAGAATAGACTGAGGGGGTTAAGTGATGTTCCAACCTCAAGTCACTCCTCCTGGCGATGCTGGTCTACCCAGGAAGCACGTTCCCAAGCTTGTTCGCCTTGGCACTTACTTTGCTTTCTCCAAGAGCTCTCGATGATCCTGTAAGAATCCCAAGTTTAGCTTCAGTTTGATCCTTCAATTGACAGACAATTTATTTCAGACACTTTTTTAATGACCCTTGTTCCCCCTTTTGTATTGCTAAAAATTTCCTCTAGAGCTCCCTTGGTATTCCTACCCCTCAGTGTGTCAACTTCCAATTATCCTATCTGAAAATCAACGCATTATTCTTATATGCCACGAGCTTTCCGACAAGCCCTAGAGCTCAAAAAATGGATTTCGTATGAAAAAGTTATGACCGTTCAGGGTTTAGGGGGTTAAACAGACAAACAGAACCTTTCACGAGTTTTAATGCATGTTTCTAAGGCCTTTGCAAGTGTGTGAGTATTTGAGAGTGCAAATATGCCCAAAATTTAGCCTAAATTTCCAGAAAATTTACCCCTTAATTTTTGCCAAAAATGTCTGTCTATCGCGATAGACGGTGTCTGTCGCGATAGAGTGGTCTGTCGCGATAGATGGTGTCTGTCGCGATAGACGGTGTCTGTCGCGATAGAGTGGTCTGTCGCGATAGATGGTGTCTGTCGCGATAGATGGTGTCTGTCGCAATAGACGGTGTCTATCGTGGGTCTCTGTCTGTCGCGATAGACGGTGTCTATCATGGGTCTCTATCTGTCGCGATAGAGTGGTCTATCGCGATAGACGGTGTCCGTCGCGATAGACGGGTCTGTCGCGATAGACGGGGTCTATCGTGGGTCTCTGTCTGTCGCGATAGACAGGTGTCTGTCGTGATAGACGGTGTCTATCGTGGGTCTCTGTCTGTCGCGATAGACGGTGTCTGTCGCGATAGACGGTGTCTATCGTGGGTCTCTGTCTGTCGCGATAGACGGTGTCTATCGTGGGTCTCTGTCTGTCGCGATAGACGGTGTCTATCGTGGGTCTCTGTATGTCGCGATAGACGGTGTTTGTCGCGATAGAGTGGTCTGTCGCGATAGAGTGGTCTGTCGCGATAGATGGTGTCTGTCGCGATAGACGGTGTCTGTCACGATAGACGGGTCTGTCGCGATAGACGGTGTCTGTCGCGATAGACGGTGTCTGTCGCGATAGATGGTGTCTGTCGCGATAGACTGAAAAAACGCAAATTTTTGAGAAACTTCTAGTGATTTGGAGTGCTCTAATGGTGTAGGTTACCGTGCCAAACACGCATTCACAAAATATTAAGTTTTTCTGTCTATCGTGACAGACAGAGGTCGTCGTCCCAGGACCTGTGCAGAGTCTGTCGTACCTGCGCACACTGCTGGAGAAGGTGGTACAGCTAGTTCCTGCAACAAAAGCTCAAAAACACACCAAGAACAGATAGCATGCAAGCTCTCTCTCGCTCTCTCTCACAATGAAATGAGGGAAATGAGGTGGGGAGTGTATTATGACCAAAAAACTGAAATTTTTTGTGGAGATGGAGATGGAGGTGGAAGATGGTGGTGATGATGGCGATGCAAAAGTAAGGAAAAAATGAAGAAAAATAAAGAAAAGGAAGGATATTACCTATAACTCCAATGTCTCAAGTCGACGTCTTACCATCACACGCTCGTCCTCGAAGCTCTCTCCCCGGCAACGGTGCCAAATTTGGTGTCACTCTAGCACAATGGTGAGTACCAACGTGAGAAGATTCACCTCATAATTGTCAATCCGTGGAGACATGAGGACTAGTATGAAGACTATGAGCAAGTGAAGGCACAAGTGTGTGAGTGAGAAGCACACAAGCATGCACACACATACACACACACGCGCACACAAGGCAAGAACAAGGAGAGGAACAATGGAGTTCTTTTCATTAGTCAAAAAGTCTCTTACATAAGCTCAATTCACAAACAATCTAACCTCAAAAATGAGATCTCTAGCTCTTTTTATAGTTTTCTGACTAGCTTTGGTCTTTTCCAGACCTAGTGTTCGGCTTAGTTAAAAATTAGGTTCTAGAGCCTATTTGAGGGCTCAAACAGAGTCTAAAAATTATGAAAATTGATATGTAGCTAGTTCTAATACTCCTCAAGCTCGAGGACTCCTTGGCTTGCACAAAATGGAGTCTATTCTACCAAAAACGGAATTTACAATGTTTGGGTAGTGATTAAAATCACTTGAGTTGTAAATGGTCCATGGAAAAAATGATTGGGCCTTGTTGCCGTATTGTGCATGACTCCTCCGTTGCGCTAGTATGCTCTTCATCTGACTTGTATGCCAACAAGGACCCTCAACAAAGCCTTAAGAGGATTGCAAAAGGTGAGAAATCTATTAGAATTTTTTCTTTTGAAGTTGAAAATACAAGAAATATTTCTCTCTTTAATTATAAGGACCAAAACCCTATCTAAATTGGAGATATGACATAAGAGACTAGGACATATAGGTGAAAGGATATTGAAGCAAATATGCAGGGATCAGAGTGTGCTTGGAATCCCAAATGTGTCCAAGCAACACATGATTTACAAATGTGGAGCATGCCAATTTGGCATGTCACATAGGCAACCATTCAACAAAAGAGGATACATGTATGAAAACTACTTGGAGCTTGTACACACATATGTGTGGGGTCGTAGTAGAGAGCCATCAATTTTAGGGCCAAGGTATTATGTTTCATTCATAGATGACTATAATATGTGGACAATACTTTGAAGAGGCTCAAATCTAATGGAGGTGGTGAGTATTTCTCATGTGATTTTGACTCCTTCTTATACGAAAGAGGCATAAAGAGAGAGAGAAACTACAACAAGGTACACTCCTGAACAGAATGGAGTGGCATAGAGAAGAAATAGATTACTAGTAGAGGCTATAAGATCAATGTTGAATGAGAAAAAACTCCCTAATTATCTATGGGCACATGCTGTTTCCACAACCACTTACCTAATCAATAGGCTTCCATCCAAGTCTTTGGATGGGAGGGCACCTTATGAGGCATGGAATGGTAGGAGACCTTCTTTAGATCATTGTAAGATCTTTGGGTGCATTGCTTATGCCCACATAACCTCACAAATTAGAGGAAAGCTTGATCTTAAAGCTGAAAGATGCATATTCATTGGCTATGATCAGAATCAGAAAGGATATAGGTTATCTAATCCCACTAACAAAGGATTTACAGTTAGTAGGGATGTGGTATCTGATGAAAATAACTCTTAGTTTGAGGATGATTGCAGGAAAATAAAGCTACCCTATGATTTTGAGAATGACTTTCCAAATCTGACCAAAGAAGAACCACATACATTAGAGGATGTCAACTTAGAAGATAAAGAACAAATTGACCTTTGAAGAATTCAAAGCTTGGAAGTCCAAGGGAAAAATAAATTTAAAAAAATTGGAAGACATTCGAGAGTCATCCAATCAAGCACTTATAAGATCTCAAAGGGAAAGCAAGAAACCTATAAGGTATGGCTATGGCACATCACTAGTAACCAAACATTCTACATACATAGCTAAAGACTTTATGTTAGAGGAACCGTCTTCATTTGAGGAAGCCAACAAGGAAGAAGAGTGGAGAGAAGCTATCCATAAAGAAATTGAAGCACTTCAAGAGAATAGTACTTGGGATTTGGTTTTCAAAAAACCATTCATGAAGTTAATAGATCCAAGTGGATCTACAAAGTGAAAAAGAATTCAAATGGCACAATAAACAGGTGTAAAGCAAGGCTAGTGGCAAAGGGGTTTGATCAAACCCATGGAGTGGATTATGAGGAGACCTTCTCTCCTGTGGCCAAGATGCCAACTATCATAGTTTTAGTAAGTATTGTTGCTTCAAAGAATTGGAAATTGTACCAATTAGATGTTAAAAATGCATTTCTCAATGAGCCATGTAGACCTCTCAATGAAGAGGTCTACATGGCTCAACCACTAGGATATGAAGACAAAGACAAACCTGATTATGTATGTAAATTAAGGAAGCCACTATATGGTTTAAAACAATCTCCTAGAGCTTTGAACCATAGGCTTTTCACATACTTGCAGGACCAGGGTTTTGTTGCAAGCAAGGAAAATTCTTCATTGTTCATTAAAAAGACTAATTTAGAGGTTATTTATCTATGTGTTTATGTGGATGATATCATTATTACAGGGAATGATGCCAATGGCAGCAAGAAGATCAAGGCTTAGATGAAGGAAGAGTTTAAAATGAGTGACCTTGGATTGCTTACATATTTTCTTGGTTTAGAAATTGTTTATACAAATTTTGGTGTTTTCATAACTCAGAGAAAGTACATCCATGATATGTTAGTTAAGTTCACAATGGAAAATGCAAAAACTGCAGGTACACCCATGGAAGTGAATCAGAAACTCAATGTTTATGAAGGAGAGCTGCTTAAAGACATTACAAGTTATCAAAGGCTTGTTGGTAGTCTAAATTATGCAACCCTAACAAGAGTCCATATATGCTATGGGGTGAGTACATTGAGTCAATTCATGCATACACCAAGAAAACCTCACATGGAAGCTGCCAAAAGGATCTTAAAGTACTTGAAGGGTGCCATAAATGAAGGAATATTTTCTCCATTCACATTTAACTTGGATATCAAGCTATACTCTGATGAAGATTGGGCTAGCTCAAAAGATGATAGGAGGAGCACCTCTCGCTACTTCAATCATTCATTGCCAATGTCAATGTAATTTGTGTATTAATACATATAGTTTTCTCATATCTCATCTCTTCTACTCTGTCATGTATCACTCAGAATAGCGAACTTTCCTGATCCATGTCTTAGCATGTACTTGATCATTTGCAGTGATTTAAGTAGGTATAGATTCATTAGACCGTTTTTCTTCTTGCTACAAAGTTTCATTCCAATTGGCTCCTCCCTTCTCGAGTTTTGTGAAAAACATTTCCCTCTATTTTGCATACTTCTAACTCCTGAAAATGTCAGGATGCATCTGTGTTTTGCTAAGCATCATTCTCTGAGCAGAGTTGATCATTTTTAGTGAAATAACTTGTTATGGTTAGCTATCTTAGTCAATTAGATATTCCCAAAAGGAGTTTTTCCAATTGTTATCAGGGAATGAGTACTACTCATTTTCTTGAGCAGGTGTGGTGACCAAAATGGCAAGTTTTTGGTTCATAGTGAAACCCCAACTTATCTGTTTTGATCCAATAATTTGAGGATCATCTTCCAAAGTACATGGGTGATTATTTGTGCTTCTTGGAAAGCTCAAGAGGTCTACTTTGCACTCCTCAACTTGTTTTTGGGTGGTGTGAAGCAAGAATTAGCAGCACCATCTCATCTCTCGAAGGTGTCCACCATCTCCTCCAAGAGAGTTGAGTATGGTGGTCAAGGAAGAAGACGTTAGTTGCAAAGTCTTTGTACCTATAAATACTATACTCGGTTTAATTTAGTGTACTTTATTGTACTTGGAAGTACTTGGTGATTTCTAATTTTCCCTCTTTTTCTCCATCAAATATCTTGTATTTCTTGCTTTCAATCTTCATTTGAATCACCTTACTACTTCAACTTAAGAAAATATCATTTTGAGGGTGCAATCTATGTGATTTGTATCTTCTCAACTCTTCTATGTACATGTAGTTTGTGAGACTCTCCTTTTCCAACTTCACATAAAGTTCCTTCCCTTAAGGAACTAGCTAGTGAAGATCTTGATGAACATGTTAGGAGTTTTTTAGTTCTTTGTAAAATGGGAGGGTTAATCACGAGGCAAGGTGCTTTCTTTTGATATTTCCAACTACCTTAGAAGGACTAGTTGAAAAATGGTTCAGCCAATTCCTTGGCAAACATTTTGCAACATGAGAATTTATGAGGGATTCTTTTAAGGACGAGCTCCAATAAAGAAACACCACAAAAAAATTCATAGAGGAGTGCTAGACAAGGACATGTTAGGGCATCAAGTGGCCACGTTGGAAGTGACAATATGAGTAGACACCAAAGAAGAGGGGGCATGTTTTGATCAAAGCCACATTTCTTCATTATCAAAACAATGATTGTCGTCACTAGAACTTAGTAAAAAAACCCCATTTTGTAAATACTAGCTCCATTTTTATCCAATCCAAGAATTCCTTATTTAAGGAGCTTAGGTACCATGAATGTATCAAATTTCACATTTTTTGGAGCTTGTTTGAGCCACACAATTAGCTTTAGGAACCATTATTTAACTATGCTAGACACTAGATGTGAAATCAATCAAAACTAGGCCAAAAACTATAAATGGAACATGCTCATTTTAATAGTTTGATTAATGCGAGCTAGTAAAGAATTCATGTAATGTGGATGCTTTTGAATGAGTAGAATCCATTTTTTGACCCTATCTACTATTCCTCATGCGTGTGTGTATGTATGTGTGCATTCTAGTGCTTTTCACCATCACATTTGAATGTATCACTTGCTCACAATCTTCATATCACATACTTCAATCTATGGTTGATAATTTAAGTTTGGGCATTCATTGAAGTTGGAAATCACCATTGTTTTGCAAGAGACACCTTTTTTATGCAGTTCCCTAAGAGAGCTGTTCAAGGGACGAGCGTGTGATGCTAAGAGTCTAGAGAAGAGATATTGAAATCATTGGTAAGTAGGTTTACTGTGATTTTTTGACATTATCTTGTTCATTTCCCTCTCCATTTCCACTTTTATAAGCTCCATGCATCCCCCTTTGCCTCCCCCTTCGGGCTGATGGAAAACTCTATTATGATAGACAAACTATCTAGCAAAATTGTTGTGAAGTCATATTTGGGAAAAATGTGATGCTCGTTTGGTGATTTTTAGGGTTAGTTAAGCATCCAAGTTGTGCCTACGGATTATATTCTTTGCAAGTTTGTGCTCATGTGTGAAACATTATTCTTAAAGGTTGACTTGGGCTTGGAAGAACCTCAAAAAACATGTGAATTAAGGTTGGAAAACATTGAACTCTAGTTATTAGTGTTGTGATAGGAACAACTAAGTATAATGTCCATAAGAAACATCAAGTTCAAGGGTCAATAATATACTTCAACACTGAAACCTAAGGGAAAGAACTTAAGAAAACAATCAAACAAAATAATCTACTCACATAATTCCAAACATTTCCATAAAGAGACAAGGATCAAATAAATCATATAGAAAGAACAAGTGAATAAGAATCAAGAAAGGAAAAGCCTTTGGAAGTAAATTCTAAGCATGCTTCATGAACTTGTGATCATGAAAATATCCTAGCAAGGTGGATCAAGAGAGTTCGAGATCTTTTGAAGCTAGTGTCAATCGCATTGTCAAACCTTGGTCTAAGCTCATATAGCATGGAGAGACCCACAAACTATTCGAAATTAGTGTACCTAGAAAAACCAGAAGGATCATACAAGGCTCAGTTGGAATACATTTGCACCAACTCATTAGGTTCTCACATCCATGATGATGTTCTCCAAAGATTAGTGGTTCAAATAAAAAACCCTAAAAAACATTTTGGGATTGATCATCTTGTGGTGAAATTTGAAGAGGGATCATATATAGATAACCAAAGGACCATGTATGTGGTAACCAACTTTCTAGACAACATTGATGACTTTGGAATAGTCCTTCTTGAGCTGGAAATAGGAGAACGTGAGGGAGAGGATGCTAACAAAGAACCTAGTAAAACTAGAGGAAAGTCGGTTTTGATTGTAAGGATTATTGCGGCATCCAAAGTATCCCACGAAAATGTGGGCATAGAATTATGTGTGAATAAGGAAATGGAGGAAGCCTTTTCAAGGTTTTGACTGACAAGGACCTACACCAAGGATAATTTTGTGGTATATGAGTTCAAAGACCTGGAAACCCTAGGAAAGTATTTTATTGACCCTTATTATGCCAACTACAAATAGTGCAAGATTGGGGTACCAACTCTTTATAGTTGAGATACATAGAGGTAACAACCAAATTGAACTTAAAAGACTACATATATACAGATGTCCCAACCTTTCAATGGAATTGTATCCATAAGGTGTAGGAGGACGAAGTACCTGTATACTCTATGAACACTTCAGATCCATCATGGATCCATGAAGATAATCACCTATAGATATGTGAAGAAGTTAAAGCAAAAGAGAAACAATTAGGAGCAAGTGAGTCAGGAATCTCTAAAACCATGAGACCCTTAGAAGACCCAACCTATGCACTTATGGTATTTATAGATGAGGAATTTGAGCCTCATGGTTGGGAAGAAAAAATTGCAACTATGGACATAGCAGTCAATGAAGAAAAGTGGTCTCTGCATTGCGGCGAAGATGGTTATGATGTATCATTGTTAATTTTTGAGCTGATAAGAAATGAAGATGAAGAATACCTATATCTAATAGAAGCTAGGAATCAAGAGGAACATACCCTCAAGAGTAAAAAAAACCTCAACCTCCAAAGTAAAAAAAGGGAAATTAAGAAACCCTCTCGGGTAGAGGAGGAATCATTTTTCAAGGTACTAGAAAACTTCAAGAATTATTAGATTGAGAATAGAAAAACCCTAGTGGTAATTCTTAAGAGAGAGGTCTTGATAGTAGAAGACTAAAATAACAAGGAACTAACAAAGAAAGTAGTAGTAACAATCAAGGATCAATAGGAAAGATGCACATACATAGGAGACAATTTAAGTACTCAAAAGGAGGAATTGATCACTCTATTACATGAATATAGGGATCTACTTGCTAGGATGTATAAGAATTTAAAAAGAGTAGAACCAAAGATCTATTCTCATAGGATCCTCACGATCCTACATGTGCAATCCACAAAAGGGAGACCTTACATGTATAACAATACTTATGCCACTAAGATAAAAGAAGAAATCAATAGATTGAAAGGAGCTAGATTCATCTATGAGATTGAGCATATTGCGTGGGTATGCCATCACCATGGGGTCCAAGACGAATGGTAAATTACATGTGTGTACCAAAATTAGAGATAGTTATCCACTTCATATCATTAATCATTTGTTAGAATGGGTTGTTGGTAAGGATGTTTATATTTTCCATGAAGTATTTTTAGGCTACAATCAAGTAGGCATAGCCCCAAAGGATCAACATAACAAGCACTTTTGCCATAGAATGGGGTATCTATGATTTTCATGTGATGTCACTTGGGGTCACCAATAGAGGTTGATGTGTCGTGTTTAAGGAATTATTGGAAAAGACATTAGAAGTCTCCTTCTATGATCTTTGTGCACATTCCCACATAAGAAAGTATCACATCACAAAACTTGAGCAGATATTTGACAAGTGTAGAGAGTATAGAGTGTGCTTAAACCTAGAAAAATATGTGTTCATGGTGTGGCAAGGTAAGATTTTAGTTCATACGTTTTCAAGGAATGATATATCTGCAGATGACTAGAAGGTTAGAGCATCTGGAGAATTGCCTAGACCAAGTAAAAATGTATGCCATCCATTCTCCCCCTTCCCCATTGATGGGCACATCTAGAAACACTAGAGCAAAGAAAATTAAAACTTAGATGAAACAAAGAGAGTGGAAAAAGGTTAGAAGATAAATGGAGTAAAAAATAAAGACAAGAAGAAGAGGTAGAATACTTCCAGATAATCATGAAGATGAAAATAATATGCCTTAATCTTACAGTCCTAACTATGTTAGTATATCTTGGTAATGGTGTTTGAGCACACTTCGAGACACCATGGTAGTTGTGTGTCTTTGCCCCTTCTTTTATCATTACGGCTATTTTAACGTCAAAAGAAGGGTTTTGTAAGAAAATCATATTTCCATATTCTCTCTCTATAATAAAAAATAAAACTCTTTAGTCCTTTTCATAAAAGGCTTCATTTTCGGATGTGGAAGGGTTTACTTCATGGTTACAAATTGGGTGAGTGAGCTATTATTAATTACTTGGTGGCATGAAAAAATGTTATTTTTATAAAAATACAAGGGAATTTTTGAAATTCCGACATCTAGAAATGGCACTTATCTTGTATTGGTAAGCCCCTTTTGCCTGTATTGGCAATGACAAACTCCCATCGAGCTGCCAAGTACTATCTTTAGATTGACCTTCAACCTCTTGATGTTCCATCTGAAGACATCATGGAGGGAGTTCATTCTCGATGAATGGAAGGAATGCATTAATAGTTTTTGGCATGCTGGATCTATTTACTCTCTTGACCCTCAAACCGGTAGTCATGCATCTTTCTCTCGGCGTATCTCTCTTCTAAAGTTTCTTAGGGATGGTGGGAAAGGAATGGTAGGTCTTTGTTAAAAACATTAAGCACCCCCAATCTTTGAAAAGATCAATAATCTTGGGTTAAAATACTAGTTTTTTTTGCATGAGGAAGCTTTGCAACTCTCAAGGGGCCACAATCCAAGAACAAGAAGAGATGATTAGAACTCTACAAAGCAGTTGAAACAAAGAAGAATGAAAGAAAGATGGCTCACACCTCGTGAGACGAAAATACTCCTACATAGCATAGAGTATCTTAACTCTGGTTCATGGGGATTGAAGAAAAAGTATTAAGGAAAGAAGATGGATATGTAGAGTATTACTATGTTAATAGGCTCTTGGTTCCATGTATGTATATAACCCCTTTTTTTGCTCAAATGTCAACCCAAGAAAGCAGATAAAGCCTCTTGTTAGCTCAAACGTTGCAAAAGAAATTTAACCTTGTGTAGAGGAAAGTGGCTAATCAATTTATTCATAATAGCATATGTGAGCCGTCGAAATGTAATATATAATTCTAAAAGGACGCACACACACCGAAAGGTTGTAGCGTAATCGTTGTGCTGTTTTTGACTAATGAAAAGAGCATACATGAAACAGAAGGTAGTCGACGCCAGACTGTGGTCTGGGCAAATGCCTGAAGTGGAGCGGGAACACATATTCTTCATATTCTGAGTACTTTGTTATATGTCTCTCTGTTAATTAAGTTCGATGATTAATTAAGTCGTTGATGAAGTGTTAAGTAATTGACATTGCGGTAAAGTGACGAGTTGCACGTTATCGCATATTGCAACGAATAAGTTCTAATGTGCATAATTGTAAAGTAGTTGAAAGAGTTAACCCTGAACATTAAGTGGTGTAGTAGTAATTGGAAGTGAGTGAGCAGATTTGGGAAAATACAAATACGGCCTCTGTTTACAGACCCCTAACCATCCCAAGAACCCCGAATCGATAATTAGTTTAAACAATAAGTTAACACTGGTGCCATCTATGGGAAATGGAGTAGCCAGTTGAAAACATTTAGGAGTGAAGAAAAATCCTTTGATATATGCCGGTAACACGTTCCGGTGAATCTTATCCCAAATATCAAAGTGATCCACATCCCTGGGCAGTTCCAAATTTGTTAAGAACACCCCCTGGTGGTAGAAGTGAAGAACAATCAAGTTCAGTTGCAGAAGGTTCAATTCAACAAGCGAGTGGCAATTTCGGTGTCAGTTCGGTGCTATGCAGAAGCAGTTCGGTAGAGTGGTAATCCGGTGCATTCTGGTGACAGTCCAGTACATTCTGAAGATAGTACGTTAGTTTATGTGGTATTTCGGCATTGTCCGATGATAATTCAGCATTGTCCGGAGACAATTCGCTGATTTTTTGTGACAATTTGGTATTGTCTGAGGAAAATTCGGTGCTCTCCGATGACAATTCGATGATTTTCGGTGATAGTGTGCTATTGTTCAGCAAGAATTTACTCCATTCACCGTTTTTAGGTGCAAGTTTAGCCAATTTTGACCCTAAGGTTGAGAAAGGGCTGTTAGATGTTGAGTTAAGTAATCGGTTCAGAGATATTTTTAGATCAGAAAATTGGCAAAGTGACCATAGGGGTCAGGAACGTCAAGAAATCTGTTCTCAAAATTCAGGCAACATGAGTAGTTCACATCAACAACAACAACAAGAGCAACAACAACAGCAACAACAACAACAACAACAGATTGTTCCACTGCGTCTAGTGCGAGCCGAATTAACCTACACAAAATTTGGAGGTTTTTCGAGAGATGATCCCCACGCACATGTGCAGACATTTGAAATTAATTATGCAGTTTTGAATTACCCAGCAGACCCTGCTTATAAAGCCATCGTGTTCCAGTCAACTTTGGTTAATGGAGCTGTTGTTAACCGACTATGACTTGAATCATTTCCGGCAGTATGATGACGTGAAGGATGCATTTTTGCAATGATTCTGATTAAAGAAAAACCCAGCAGAAGTCTTTGATTACCTACAGAATAACAGGCAGAAGCCACACCAGAATGTACAAGACTATGCCACTCTCTTTCGGACTCATTTACGGTAGTTGCCACTAGTGCATGCCAACTTACCAAACAATATCATTACTCAGTGGTTCATAAATGGATTAAACCCCCAATTGAAATAGATCATGATCATACGATGTGTGGGTGGAATGACCTTGGATGCCGTAATTGCAATGGCTTTACAGTTAGAAAATAAAGTGGGTGGATTCACTGAAGATCTAGAATGGTTGAAGGCGTCCAAGCATTCAAACTAAGATCCACTGAAACAAATTTATTGTACTAAATATAAAAATACAAGACACAGTAGCTCAGCATGCGCTCTGAATCAGATGTATTGCACCATTTGTCACACAGAAGACCATACTACGGAGACCTGTCCTTATAATGCAAAGGTCCAGAGTAGAGCGGCTGTCAATGCTATTATCCAGGAACAAGGGCAACCGGTCAGTCACTACGTACCGCCACAAATGAGGAATACTCTTTACCAAGGATACAAGAGTTATAGAGGAGCACGGTCAACTAACTTTGGACAAACTTGGTGGAATGCGGGTCCGTCAAGTGAAGGTGCACCTCCTCCACCACCTAAATTCCATTTTTGCGGTGAAATAAGGCATATCCGTAGGTACTGTAAAGATGCGGCTGAGTACAACAAAAGGAAAAAGGAAAGACAACATCATATGGCAAACATGGTGTACATTTCAGCAGTCGACACCCAAACAACAATGGTACAAACACGTTCGAGAAAGCAGTTACAGCCAGTTGTGGAGATTTTTAAACCTGGAATTCGTGAACAACAGAAGGTGTTTACTAAAGCACGCAAGTGGGCAACCTAGGAACAAAATATTTTTCCTGACCTAGTTTCGGTGATGCAGCAAAGCATACCACAGGCAATATCGGAAGGCAAAAATCTAACCCAAATAGTATCGGAGTCCCCACCGGACACCGTACCCAAAACAGCAAAATTTGATCCAGTATGGGATGTCTTATCCAAGGCATCTATTACACTACCATTGGGACAACTATTGGCTTTGGTCCTTGGCGTGCATCAACAGTTCCAGCAACAGGTTAGTCCAGGACCTTCATGTGCTCCTTCGACAGCCACAATTCAGCTTGAACTTGATCCGACGATGGATCATGTGGTGCCCTTGATTACGGTCTAGTATAAGAATCACAAAATCACTCAAGTATTAATTGATGGATGTTCTGGTGTAAACACTGCAACAAAAGCACTTTGTCAACAGATGGGATGGACACAAATTGAACCTGTACAATTTTTTGTGTGAATGGTTGATCAATCCCGAGTTCATCCAGTTGGATTAGTATGCGATATTCTTATTACTCTTCAAGGAGCTGTATTTAAAATGACCTTTGTTGTTTTGGAATTACCCGAATCGAGCCTTGACTATAACCTACTCTTTGGACGGCCATGGTTAGAACAAGCTAAGGTAGTTCAGGATTGGTCAGCGCATGAATTGATTTTTAAGAATAACCACCGTAAATATGCCGTTCTGTTGGCGAAAACTTCAGCTTTAATACCACTGGTGCGGAATTACTTTCGCCGTGAAGGTGGATTTCGCGACAAAGCTTGAACTCTGTCAGGCCTGCGGAAAATGTCGCGCCACCGCAATAGGATGCTAAACTAGAGTGATTCAGAACACCTCTGTAACCAACAGTAGCTTAGCCTAATTAACGTTGCCTTAACAGTGTTATTCTGCGACACAAGTTCCACCAGAACTTCACCAGACTGTCACTGGGACGTCACCGAAAACCTTACCGGAACGTTACCGGAATGAACTTAGTTCTGCTCGTAATTGCTTCAGATGAACTTGTGTGAAGTAAGACAATAGTGTGTGAGCTTCCTTCACCGAATGAACTTCTTTCTGGAAACTTCACAGTTCTAAAGTGCTACTTTCCGGTTAACTTTTGTACTGTGTGTACATCTCCATTTCACCGGAAACTGTGATCAGCTTAAAGTAGAGACGTCTAGCTACAAGATGAGCTATCTCTCATACAAAGCTTCGAACTCTACTGTGAGTTATACTTCGTTGTTCTACCGGAAAACTTGTTTTCTGAAAACTGTCACTGACCGGAAATTACTGAACTATGTTTACTGAGTGAACTGTTATTTACTGAGACATGCGTTTACAGAGAAGGTACTGAAGCCCGTTTAGTAACGAGTCGTGACAGTTAATGATAAACGAAACTTCCTACCGTAACACGAAATAGCTTCAGACTCTTCACAAGTAAAGATTACGCGCAGACGTCCACATGAACATGTGTTTTCAATTAGAGAAGATGTGTACAAGTAAGCTTGGCCTCTTCTTGCTCAAGTTACAGAAACTCTCCTACTGTGAGTAGTTTCTTATTACCATCTCTCTCAGATGAAAAACCCGACACTTCAGGCTTGTGTTATTCATCTGTACATACGCGATCTCTGGCGTCTTCTTCTACATACGCGGTCTATGGCGTCTTCTATCTATGACTCTGCGTCTCTGCGCATCTGCTATATCTCGTCCCTATTCTTGCACATACACACTCCCGCTCTCTTGGTCTCTCTCTATATATCTCTGTATATATCTCCTTCAAATCTTGCTGTATATATACACTTTCCTTTGGCGCTCCTCTGTGCTGTCACTCTTCAATTCACGTTATGCGTGCCTCACGCGCCCGCCGTGATTAATTGCTCTGTTATGCGCACACCGTGTACTAACTTCGCATACTGTACACCTGTGCACTGATTTTCCGAAAGATTCTGTTTCTCTCTTTGTCTGTTGCGTCAAATTCGTGAGTGTTTCTTTAACAGCTCCCCCTCAATCACTAATTTGACTTCTTCCGGTCTTTCATATATCTTTCTTTCTTTTATACCTGCCATTTCTTTGAATATGTTTGTCTTTGTTCCATCCAAGCTCTTTGTCAGAATATCTGCAATCTGATCTTTCGTAGGAGTGTAGACTATTTCTATCTCTTTCTCCATTACTTTTTCCCTTAGGAAATGATACTGAATCTCTATGTGTTTTGTTCTTGCGTGAAACACAGGATTCGCTGCAAGATACAGCGAGCTCATATTATCTCCATGTATGATCGGTATACTTTGATCTATACCCATGCTTTTAAGTAAAGTCTGCATCCATATCACTTCTTTTGTTGCTTCTACCAGTCCTTTGTATTCTGCTTCTGTTGACGATAAGGCTACTGTGTGTTGCTTCTTCGAACACCAGCTTACCAGCTTATCTCCTAGGTATATCATATACCCGTGCGTTGATCTTCGGTCATCTTGACTTCCTGCCCAATCTGAGTCACTATATGCTCTGAGCTTTATATTTGACGTAAAAGGATAATATAATCCTTCCTTTATAGTTCTTTTGATATATCTGAGAACTCTTTGTCCTGCAACCCAGTGTTGCTCTGTCGGACAATGCATAAACTGTGAGAGGACTCCCACCGGAAAACTGAGATCCGGTCTTGTTAGCGTAGCATATATTAAGCTTCCTACTAACGATTGATACTTCTTCATATCTTTAAACTCTGTTCCATCATATTTACTAAGTTTTTGGTTTACTTCAAGCGGTGTTGAAGCTTCTCTGCAATTCTCCATGTTGAACTTCTTCAGTAAGTTCAGGAGATACCTTTCTTGTGTGACATATACACCATGATCTGTATATGTGATTTCCCTACCTAGAAAGTATGATAACTTTCCCAGGTCACTGATCTTGAATTCCTCTTCTAGCAGTTTCTTTACCTCTCGGATTCCTGTATCTGAGGTACCTGTAATTATTATGTCATCTACATAGATACAAACGTAGATCATTCCTTCTTCTGTCCTTTTAATGAGTAGACTTGCATCTGCCTTTGAGCTTTGGTATCCAAGTTCATTGAGATATTTCACAAGTCTGTAGTTCCAGGCTCTTGGGGCTTGCTTTAGTCCATAAAGTGCTTTTCTTAACCTGCAAACAATTTGGATATCTGGAACTTATAAACCCTTCCGGTTGTTCCATATAGACTTCATCTGATATATATCCATTTAGGAATGCATTCTTTATATCTAGCTGACTTAGCTTCCATCCTTTTGATGCTGCTATAGCAATCACTGTTCTTATGGTTGACATTTTTGCCACCGGACTGAATGTTTCGTCATAGTCTATGCCATGCGTCTGAGCATAGCCTTTGATGACTAGTCTCGCTTTATGTCTGGCTATCCTTCCATCTGCAAGTTTCTTTATTTTAAACACCCATTTATTTCCGATTACTTTCTTACCGTTCGGTTTAGGAACAAGCTCCCATGTCTTGTTCTCTTGCAGTGCGGTGAGCTCTTCTTCCATTGCTTCTTGCCATTGCTTCTTGCCTTTGGCTTCGTCATAGTTCTGAGGTTCATCATCGTCCTTGACCATGTATGCATAATCGTTCTGAGTTATATACGATGTATCATATGAGTACCTTTCCGGTTGTCTTCTTACTCTGTTCGACCTCCTTAGCTCATATTCTTCATGTGTGTCTGAGTACACGTCTTCATCTTCGTTTCTCGTACCTGATCCGGTCCTGGACGTACTTGCCTCGTCTTCTTTGTTTACCTGTACAATTGATTTTCCTTTCTCTCTTCCTTTTATCTCTTCTTCAAATTCTTCAGCTGTATGACTCTGATCTGCATACCAGCTTTTCTGTTCATCAAATGTTACATCTCTGGAAACAGTAAAATGTTTGGTTAGAGGGCTCCATAACCTGTAACCCATCTGCTTTTCATCATATCCGACGAACACATATTTTTCTGCTTTCGGTTCAAGCTTATGTCTGAGTTGAGACGGTACATAAGCATACGCTACTGATCCAAACACTTTGCAGTGATCAAGTGTTGGCTTCTTTCCCCACCAGGCTTCATAAGGGGTCATTCCTTCTAAGGCTGTACATGGTAATCTGTTTACCAGGTATGTCGCTATGTTCACGGCTTCAGCCCAAAGATAATCCGGGCAATTCTTTTCTTTTAGCATAGCTCGTGCAAACTCGACTAGAGTTCGGTTTCTCCTTTCTGCTACACCATTCTGTTGTGGTGTATACCTGCAGGTTATTTCTCTCTTAATACCTGCATTCCAAAGATAGTCATTGAATTCTCGGGAGAAGTATTCTCCCCCTCCATCAGACCTCAGTCTTTTAAGTTTTTGTCCTGTGAGTCTTTCAGCATATGCATGAAAGCGTCTGAAAGCTCCGAACACTTCTGATTTCTCTTTCAAAACATAAAGGGTTATCCACCTTGTTGCATCGTCAATGAATAAAACATAGTACCTTGATCCGCTGATTGATCCTTCTTTCGTTGGTCCCCATACATCTGTATGTATGAGTTCTAGCACACCGTCATGTTTGAATCCTTTCTTCTGGAAAGGTAACCTGTGTGCTTTTCCCATTTGACAGGCTTCGCATTTGTGAATCATATGTTGGTTCTGTACGTTCGGTAATCCCAGTACAGACTGATTCGCTATCATAGCTTTGATTCCTTTTTCGTGAAAATGACCTAATCTCTTGTGCCAGAGATCAAGTTCAGTAATCACCTTTTCATCATGCGTGAGCAGCGCTTGGCCAATGTTCCCTTGTACTCTTAAGGTAAAGAGTCTCCCTTCCTTTTTACGAGAGACGATCTGATAGTATCCGTTCTTGGGATCTTCTACAAATACTCCTTTATTTGTAAATCTGACCTGAAAACCTTTTTCGACTATCTGTCCCACACTGATCAGATTTTTCGGTATTGTTGGAACATACAGAACATTGGTTAGCAGATCTGCTCCACTTTTGCACTTCACTTTTCCGATTGATTTTACTTTGTGTCTTGTATTGTCACCTGTTTGAACAGTGTGACTCGCACTTCCTTTTTCCAATTCTGACATCAGTTCTATATTTCCTGACAAGTGATTAGAGCATCCAGAATCAATGTAAAATACCTTTAGGTCTTCATTATCAGATGTGCTGATTGAGTTCATCATTAATGATGTATGATTTTCATTCTGTGTGTCATTTGCGTAGTTGTTGTAGGTGGTGTTGTAGGATTGGCTTTGTCCCCAACTTCTTGTTCCACCTCTACCGTAGCCTCCTCTTTGGTTTTGTCTTCCTCTTTGAGCATTACTTTGATTTCTTCCGCTTCTGCCTCTGCTATTACTGTTCTGACTTTGATTTGATCCCTGTTGGTTGTGCCAACAGTCATGCGCCAGATGGTTACTTAGTCCACAAATCCAGCAAGCTTTCTTGGTGGTATTCTGACTACTTCTTCCTCTTGCTCTTCCTCTGCCAGTTCCTTTTCCTTTTGCGTAATAGGCCTGAGAGCTCGACTCTTCTTCATCTTTTGACTTGCCTTTGTCTTTCTTCTTGTTTTTCATGTACATTGCAGAGCTATGTCCTTTGTCTGCGTCTCCTTTCAGGTCTTGCTCATATGTGAGCATCAATCCAAGCAACTGATTTAAGTCTAGTACAAAATGATTTAAAGAAAGTTCAGTTGAGAGTACGAAAGGTTTCCACCTTTCATCTCCTCTCAACCCTGTGAGCAGTTGTGCTATCAATCTATGATTTTCGACATCTTCATTTATGGATCCCAGACTATCTGCTAGATCCTTCATTTTAGTGACATAGTCACTAATGCTTTGACTCGGCTTCTTTTTGAACGTTGTGAACTCGGACCATAGGCTGGCCTTCCTAGCTTTCATAGTATTTTGGAAGTGATCTTCCAATGCGCTCCATATATCCTCTGCTTTCTCCAGACCTCTAATGTGCGGTAGTAGATGATCTGAAACAGTGTTGTAGATGTAGGCTCTTGCCGTTGCATCTTTCTTCTGCCACAGCTTTAGGGCGTCCAATTCTTCTTTTTCCGGTTGACTATCATCTTCGAAAATCGGCTTCTTTTCTTCTCCGGTTACGTACATCATTAATTCCTTACTCATAAGTAAGGCTTCCATGCGCATTACCCATGCGGGATAATTATCTCTGTCCAGTTTATCAATTTGGACGTGATCTGCCATGATAGGCAATACTCTGCTCTTATATCAAATGTTGGTGATATATGATGTACTACCTTTTGCTCTGATACCAATTGTTGGCGAAAACTTCAGCTTTAATACCACTGGTGCGGAATTACTTTCGCCATGAAGGTGGATTTCGCGACAAAGCTTGAACTCTGTCAGGCCTGCGGAAAATGTCGCGCCACCGCAATAGGATGCTAAACTAGAGTGATTCAGAACACCTCTGTAACCAACAGTAGCTTAGCCTAATTAACGTTGCCTTAACAGTGTTATTCTGCGACACAGGTTCCACCGGAACTTCACCAGACTGTCACTGGGACGTCACCGAAAACCTTACCGGAACGTTACCGGAATGAACTTAGTTCTGCTCGTAATTGCTTCAGATGAACTTGTGTGAAGTAAGACAATAGTGTGTGAGCTTCCTTCACCGAATGAACTTCTTTCTGGAAACTTCACAGTTCTAAAGTGCTACTTTCCGGTTAACTTTTGTACTGTGTGTACATCTCCATTTCACCGGAAACTGTGATCAGCTTAAAGTAGAGACGTCTAGCTACAAGATGAGCTATCTCTCATACAAAGCTTCGAACTCTACTGTGAGTTATACTTCGTTGTTCTACCGGAAAACTTGTTTTCTGAAAACTATCACTGACCGGAAATTACTGAACTATGTTTACTGAGTGAACTGTTATTTACTGAGACATGCGTTTACAGAGAAGGTACTGAAGCCCGTTTAGTAACGAGTCGTGACAGTTAATGATAAACGAAACTTCCTACCGTAACACGAAATAGCTTCAGACTCTTCACAAGTAAAGATTACGCGCAGACGTCCACATGAACATGTGTTTTCAATTAGAGAAGATGTGTACAAGTAAGCTTGGCCTCTTCTTGCTCAAGTTATAGAAACTCTCCTACTGTGAGTAGTTTCTTATTACCATCTCTCTCAGATGAAAAACCCGACACTTCAGGCTTGTGTTATTCATCTGTACATACGCGATCTCTGGCGTCTTCTTCTACATACGCGGTCTATGGCGTCTTCTATCTATGACTCTACGTCTCTGCGCATCTGCTATATCTCGTCCCTATTCTTGCACATACACACTCCCGCTCTCTTGGTCTCTCTCTATATATCTCTGTATATATCTCCGTCAAATCTTGCTGTATATATACACTTTCCTTTGGCGCTCCTCTACGCTGTCACTCTTCAATTCACGTTATGCGCGCCTCACGCGCCCGCCGTGATTAATTGCTCTGTTATGCGCACACCGTGTACTAACTTTGCATACTGTACACCTGTGCACTGATTTTCCGGAAGATTCAGTTTCTCTCTTTGTCTGTTGCGTCAAATTCGTGAGTGTTTCTTTAACACGTTCCACTGGATGACATGAAGCCTTGCGACTTGCATGCACGACCATATGTAGCCGAACTTGTACACATGTTGGATGGTCTTTCAGATGATGAAGAGGAAGCTTTTCTTAAAGCCAACAAGGATCTGATGGAACTCGGAACTGTGGACTTACAAATGGTGGCCGATAACTAGAGTCCGGCAGCCTATATGGTAGTACCACTGACTAGCGAACCCGAAGCAAGTGTAGCACAGACCTTGGATGATACGATGCTACAACAATTGCTTCAGTCAGGTGACAACTTTGCCATGCCCCGACAGTTTTACGTACTGGAAGACCAATAGGTTACCTGTAATATAGGTGATGAAACTAATCCGTGACCGGTGAAGATCATTGTGGGACTAGCAGAGACTTTCCACTATAACTTGCTACAGTTGCTACGTGAATTCTCTGATGTGTTTGCATGGGATTACCAGGATATGAAGGGGTTGGACCGTGTATCTATCAACACAGGGTTATGCTCAAACCAAATGCTCAGCATATTAAACAACCTAGTTATAGAATAAATCCTCACTATGCGGCCCAGGTAAAAGCAGAATTGGATCGATTGCTGAAGGTTGGGTTTATTGTCCCGATCGAGCATGTGGAGTGTATTTCCCTCATTGTCATAGTCCCTAAGAAGAATAAGCAATTACGAATATGTGTGGACTATCGAAAATTAAATGCAGCAATAGTACCTGATCCATTCCCTCTACCGTTTTTTGACACAATGTTAGATGATGTGGCAGGTCGGGAGACGTATTCCTTTTTGGATGGATATAGCGGTTATAATCAAGTACGAATGGTAGAGCAAGACATTCCAAAGATAGTATTTATAACCAATTGGGGCGTTTATGTGTGTATAGTGATGTGGTTTGGTCTGCAAAATGCTCCAAGTACGTTTCAGCATTGTATGCACGAAATTTTCTCTCCTTATCTAACCACATTCATGAGAGTTTACTTGGATGACCTCCTTATCCAGTGAACTTCGGCGCATTTTTATCATTAACGGTGTTGTTTTTCAAAGTGTGGAGAATACTGTTTGTGCTTAAACCCAAATAAATCGATGTTATCGGTATCTTGCGGCAAGTTTCTAGGACACATTATCGCAAAACAGGGGATTCAAGTTGATCCAGATAAGGTGAGGGTTGTACTAGAGGCACCTGCTCCCACGACACCCAAAAAAGTAATGCGCTTCTTGGGACAAATCTGGTGGCATGGATGACATTTATGGTGGCTTGCTCATTTGGCCACGCCACTCAATCGACTGATAACCAGTACTCCTGACTAGTTGGAATGGACCGAGGTATGCCAACTCTCTTTCGATCGATTGAAGTCACTGTTAAAGCAAGCACCTATTTTACAAGCACCAAATTGGGAATTGCCATTTCATGTCTTTGTGGATGCATCCGCTATTGCAATTGCCAATGTGCTGATGTAGCAAATGAAAAAATGGTTCCGTCCAGTGTATTATACGAGTCACATATTAGCTCCGACAGAGCAAAATTATTCAGTCATTGAATGTGAATGTCTCGGTTTAGTATATTTGGTGAAGAAATTCCGGCATTATTTACTGGGACGCTGCTTTACCTTCCATGTTGATCATGCGGCTTTGGTGTACCTTGTTCGTCAACAACACTTGGGAGGAAGACTAGCCAGATGGGTATTGTTGCTCCAAGAGTTTGATTATTCAATAGTACACCGACCAGGGTCCGCACACGCACTTGCTGATTTTCTATCTTGATTGGATTCCAGTGAACTTCCGGAAGGAGTTGATGATACCACACCTGCTATCTATGCAACTAAGACTGTACAAGAGGATCAACAAGAATTGCTGGTAAAATCCTCCTATTATGACACCTTGATGCTTTTCTTGACCAGTGGATGTCCTCTCGACACGACCTCCCTGACTGCCCATCGTAAACTTGCCATGTGTAGTCGACAATTCCGACTAATTGTAGGGCAGTTATATTACATGGATCACTCAAGAGTGCTGCTAAGATGTGTTACGCCACACAAAATTGCTTCAGCCATCACCATGGCTCATTTGGCACCAGCTAGAGGTCATTTTGCGATTGACCTGACCCACCAAAAGATCCTATAGAGTGGCTTATGGTGGTCTACGATGAACCGTGATGTGACCAAGTATGTGCGGCAGTGTGATGAGTGTCAAAATTTAGGTCAACCTTTACATCACCATTACTTTCCGCTCCAACCCGTTGTCGTAGAGATTTACATCTCTACGTATCCACATCTTTACGTATCCACATCCAGTGTTTGATTCATCCAAATCTAAATAATTTTCTACTGAGAATGTTGCAGATATATTTGCCAAGATATTTTACCGAAGCATTGGCTAGAAATACTCATGAGAAGATTGCAGATTCAAGCCCATCTTGTACCATTTTGACACTGAAGGGGGGATTGTTGGAGTCAATGTCCAAAATACTCTGAAATCCTCAGTGAAGTATAACATATATAGACTGTTGTATTAGTCCTTCTACAAGTAGACGAGCGTGATTGGCATTCGTAGCGCTTGCTAATAAGCATTGTACTACAAAAACATGTGGGTGCCATGGATAAGTGGAAGCGCTCCCAAGTTGCCCACCAAAGTTCAAATCCTGTCGGCAACCAGCAAGTGAATTGAGGCTTTAAATCATGCTTTTGGATAAAGCACAAGTGAACAACGAACACGGACGGTGCTTAATTCGTGAACAAAACGCGAACGCGTTTGATTTATTTTCTCTTGCGATCGTATTGCGCATGGATTCATTGGTTGCTTTATTCTTGCTTTTCAAAGTTGTACAAATACTATATAAGAACAAGTTTGGTCACTCTCTAAGGATCCTTCACCTAGTATCCAATACAAGCTATCTTCCTACAAGCTCTTGGTGGAGTTCTTGGAGGTTCTGAAGCTCTTGGAGGAGTTCTTGGAGATGGAGTTGGAGGAGTTGGAGGAGGGGTTCTCACACTCTTGAGGAGTGTTGGTCCACATCTTAGTGTGGAGGTTCTGCTCACATGATTGAGGAGGAGGACATCAGGATCTATGATGTTTTGGTAACTTGTACCTGTTTCCGTTATCTGCATTATATTTGTATAGAAACATTATTATGAATTAATTGACTCTCCAATTTCCTCACATATCTCTTATTTCCGAT